>CM046875.1:315009404-315480454 GCA_025667525.1 Glebionis coronaria | reverse complement strand
AGATGCTTTTTAATGTCAAGATTTTTACTCGTTGAAAAGTTCGTTTCTCGGTGTCTAATCGAATTGATTTCCGTTAATTGTGTGAGGTTAGTTGTTCTTGGTGAAGCAAATATTTTTGGATTTGGTAAAATAAATGTGCAAGACTTAATAATAAAGGACGGAAATTAAAACTAAAACTAGTTGAAACATAAACGATGCAATATTTAAAACGTTAAAAGTAAATGACGAGAATTTAAATAACGTAAAATTAAAACTTAACAAAAAGTAAATGATGCAACCCAAAAAATTAAACTAAAAGGAAAGTAAATAAAAATTCAAATAAAGAAAAAAGGCGGGAAAAATAATCTTGAAAATAAAAGACAAAAACTTAAAAGGAAAAAACAAACAAAAACAAACTGACAGAGCTTCATTCGGAACTTTCATCTTCCGGATGAATGTGCTTCATTCGGAACCTTCAACTTCCGGATGAAGGTGCTTCATTCGGAAACCTTCAACTTCCGGATGAAGGTGCTTCATTCGGAACTTTCATCTTCCGGATGAAGGTGCTTCATTCGGAACCTTCAACTTCCGGATGAAGGTGCTTCATTCGGAACTTTCATCTTCCGGATGAAGGTGCTTCATTCGGAACCTTCAACTTCCGATGAAGGTGCTTCATTCGGAACCTTCATCTTCCGGATGAAGGTCACCTGGGGATGATGAAATACAGAAACAGCAGACTCGAAGAACAGGGGCTATACAGTAACAAAGATTCGATCCACAAATTAATCAAAATCAAACAAAAGATAAAACCAAAACAACCAATAAGCATTAACTAACAATAATCAATCAAAACAACTCATCAAAACTAACAAACATAACCAAATTAATCAAAACCCACTTGATCAAAATCATAAAAACTCAAGAACATGAACAATCAAAACAAAGAACAAATCAAACAAGAAAGGTAGAAGAGATTGGCAATAAAATAAAGATTAACAATAATTAAAGGTAAACTTACTTGGAATTAAAAGAAGATTAAAGGTGCGTTACAAGAGAATTAAAGATCATAAATTTAAAGAACAAGAGAAATGAAAATTGGGGGAAGAGAGGCTTGTCAAGCCTCCAACCACTACAAATGAATCTAGTAATGTGTATTATAGGGGAGGAAGGGATTAGTGGAAGGAAGCTTCCTCCCCTCTTTCCTCTTTTCCTTAATTGCGTCATTAGGTCCCTTCTTTCTTTAATCTTCTTAAATCTTGGACTATAATGACTTTGGCTCGGGATTTCTTTGAACTCGTCTTGTAATTCTTCAATAAATTAGACTTGAGTTCTTCGGCTTTTGGTAAACTTCCGTCTTTTGACTTTTTCTTTGATAAATCTTCAGAATTAGTCTTGGACTTCCGTTCTTTTTTCCACTTTTGATCTTTCGACTTCGTCTTTTGTCTTTTACTTCAATAAAAGCCCGTGAAAGCCGTGTTTTCTCCACTTTTCACCTTCTCGACCCTGAAACACAATAAAAACACAAACCATGCATAATTCCGCCATTTACGACATAAAATATACGTTCAGGTCCTGTTTTAATGTAATTAAGTGGTAGAAAAGATGGGTGTTTTCACACCTATCAAATCCCCTACACTTAACCATTGCAATGCCCTCATGCAATGCTTAGCAATTAAAGCAAGGTTTACACTTTCCATCATAATCAACCTACCTTGGCCTTTATTAAACAACTAAGGAAAATCAAAAAGATAGAAAATAACAAGATGCAACAAAGAAGAAACATGTAAGAAATCTAAGACTTACATTAGGGCTTGTGTGTCATGAATGTTTATCACCCTCAAGTTTCACGTTCCCCATGACAAGCTTAAAAACAAGATCATTGTTAGTACAAGTTAGCATAACAAACATTTACTCATGCGGTTCAATTAATCACTTAAACTCCCTTATTCCTATGGGCATCTCTTATATTTTATTGATGTCTTGAATGATCACGAGGATGCATTGTTGACTTATTCCGATAATTTATTAAGGCTGAAAGCAAAGTAGGACGATTTGATCAATAGTTAGCTAAAGGACAAAATCTCTTAAAACTGCTTCTCGGGATATCAAAAAGTTCATATCTTGGCATAACTTGGTTCACGATTTGAGACCTTTCTCGGGCCGATATTTGGCATGTACTTCATACTTCATATCTTGAGAGACGTGCTTGAGATAATGGTCTTCTTATCGTTAATAGAGTTTCTTCACTTGGAGACTTTTGAGGGGTACTCCAATTTTGTTGACCACGACTTCATGATTATTTCTTCAATCTCTAATTGGGATTTTGAGATACAACGATCCGCCTCCTTTTCGGACTTGGATCTATTTATCCTCATACCTTGTTAGGGTCTTTTCGGATAGACTTCTCCATGATCTTTATGGGAGTTGATTGCTTTTCGTCGTGAGTCTTGATCCTTCATATTGACTTTGGGAATAATGCTTTTCACATCACTTGGGATCTTTAGCAATAAAATGGAATCCTCATGCCTTGTTAGGGCCTTTTCGGACTCACCAATCTTCGCACCCCCGCTTCATAAGTTATGCCTTGGCTATGAACTCTTATCATTACCGAGCAACTTTTAAACGATCTTGGGCTAGAAGCTGAGTAACTTTTTAAAATCGTACGACCTTACTTATTGCAGATAATTATTAGCAAGTGATGGGAGAAATAGATCATAATTAACTCACATAAGTTAATGAGAGAATACCAAACTTGTAACCAACTCTATCATTTCTCGTTCTCCACAATTTAAAATCTCAAGGAATGAGACTCGTGGATGCTTAGCCTAATAAACCAATTAAGGTCTACATGGTTAAGGATACTAGCTAGAGTGAACTTGGATAAGTAAACTCGGGTTGAGTCAAAAAAAATTCACAACGGGCCTAATATATCTAAGATAACTAAACTTGTTAAAACCATTTTATTAAAATAAGAGAAAAGTAGCAAAAATAAAGGGAACTACAACTAGGCCAAAATAGATTAAAAATTTTGAAAAATGTCGAAAAATTGATTTTCTGGTTAAAATGAGGGCAAATACAAGGAAAAGGGCCACTTAACTTCGATAGAAGTCCCCCCTACACTTAATATAAACATTGTCCTCAATGTTTAAGCATGTGGGAGTAAACTCCCCCTACACTTAGGACATTGTGCACTTTGTTTAAATCTCGTTAAGGGAAGGACAACTAAAGAGATTCCAATTTTAATATTGAGAAATATAAAATAGTGAATCGAAAAGAGTTTAGGATAGAACCGGGAAGAAGGGAACACGGAATCACGGTTCGTCAAAAGTCATCAAGAGTGTGTCTTTGAAGCTCTAATCCCTGCACATGATAAGAAAGAAAGCAAGAAACACCACGGGGCTCCCCCTACACTTATGGTGAAAATAGATAGATAATTGGGTTGCCTCCCAAAAAGCGCTTGTTTTTGTTGACCGAGTCACGAGCCTGACTCGTCCCCGAATTAAATGGTCCATGGGGAAGCCTCGAATGTGATACCGGGATCAAAGACCTTGTCCTCGTTCCCGGAGGACATCAACAAAGGAGAGGCGGGGGGATAAGTCTAGAAAGGGAGAAAGGTCCTTTCAACATACGAGAAGTATATGAATTCAAGATCCACGGGAGGTGGGTTGGGTATAGTAAGCACATTGTCATCCCCCAAAGACAATGGAGGCGGAGCATTCGGCAAAGCCGTGATGTTATCAATGTCACCTCCCGGGTCAGAACACTCATCCTCCGTGATAGTGGCTAAAAGGGAGGATGGAAGGTGCTCGGGAGGGGGACTTGGGTCAATATTTTCCTGCAGCAAATTATCAAAAATAATGTCCCCCTCTGTGTCAGAGTCATCAATACCTGAAGGGAAGGAGTGGATATCGATTTCTTCCAGCAATGGGTCATTATCTTCAACGGGAGGAATAGATGGAGGTAAAGACTTGGAAGAAGAAGTCAACACTTAGATTTGAGCAATAAGAAGGTGCACTTTCCGTAATCCATCGCGAAGAAGCACGTCTTCCACCTCATCCACAAGATCATGTTCATCGGTGAACTGCTCGTAAACCAGAGAGAATAAATCGTCATCGTCTGCATCTCCCGGTGGAGATTGAGAAATTTCAAAAGTGAAATTCTCATAGCAGAGAGAAGAATCGTCATCACTAGGATCGACCTTGTCCGTAAGAGCAACGTCGTCCTCAGGCTCCATAGCAGGTAAGTCACAAACCTCATCATCCAATACTTTGTCGAGACCAACATCACTAAGCTCATGCAACGAATCTAGATCCTTAGACGTAGAAGGAACATCGAGAGTAGGAGCAATAACTTCAGAAGATGAGTTGAAAGTGCATACAGCATCATCGTCATCATCATAATAGTATTGATGCACAAGAGGAGGGGTATAATCACTAAGATTAGATACTTGCTCTTGTTGCAGTCGTTTTTCCTCGTCCCTAAATTCTTTAAGCAAAACAACGGCTTCTTGAAGTTGCAAAACAATGGAGTGTGTTTCTTCATTCAAGGTAGTGAGTTGTGG
Organism: Glebionis coronaria; assembly: GCA_025667525.1. NCBI lineage: Eukaryota > Viridiplantae > Streptophyta > Magnoliopsida > Asterales > Asteraceae > Glebionis > Glebionis coronaria. The sequence continues at coordinate 315,475,914 of CM046875.1, read as the reverse complement.
ATCAAGATTATTATGCTGAGAGGATTGATGATTGAGGGTGTGATGTGGGGGCTCAAAGTGTTGAAAACCTGAATTATAGCAAGGTTGTGGCTCATAGCTGTTCATCGGTTGAGAATAATTAGAAACCGGGTTTGGTTCATAATAATCCATTGGTGAAGAAAACTGAGGACACGGATTTGGCTCATAATAATTCATTGGTTGACAATAATAGATATCGTGAGGACCCCCACAGTTGTTGCAAACCGGGTATGGAGAAAAATCAGGTGTGTCTTGTGGATAGCTATTATCATTGTCATAATTGTACCCCGGTTCTTGCCCGTGACCATACGGGTATCGAACCGGGCACGAAACATGCCAATGAGAATCGCTTCCACAATAGATGCACGGGGGAACAGGAGGTGGGTTCAAAAAGAATGAATTCGTCGAGTTGCACAAGGGACAAAATCCGAATTGTGTGTAGTCGATATCGTTTTCGCACCGCTCACATATACACCATTGACAAGAGTTGTTCCCAGATAATTGTTTCCCACACCGGACGCAATGGACATAAAAATCCATGAAGAAAGATAGATAAGCAAGAAGAATATTTTTGGTGCAAAACTTTGAAAAAGAAATGCTTTTTATGATTTTTCAAATGTTTATGGATTTTTGAAAATTTTTGATAAGAAAAATAACGTTCACAAGTGAACGGATCCCAAAATCCAACGCGTCACTCACAAAAAACCTTCGATCTTCACGAAAAGAGCCGGCAGCGGCGCCATTTTAATATAGAGATTTTACTCGTTATAAAAGTTCGTTTCTCGGTGTCTAATCGAATTGATTTCCGGTTAATTGTGTGAGGTTAGTTGTTCTTGGTGAAGCAAATATTTTTGGATTTGGTAAAATAAATGTGCAAGACTTAATAATAAAGGACGGGAAATTAAAACTAAAACTAGTTGAAACATAAACGATGCAATATTTAAAACGTTAAAAGTAAATGACGAGAATTTAAATAACGTAAAATTAAAACTTAACAAAAAGTAAATGATGCAACCCAAAAATTAAACTAAAAGGAAAGTAAATAAAAATTCAAATAAAGAAAAAGGCGGGAAAAATAATCTTGAAAATAAAAGACAAAAACTTAAAAGGAAAAAACAAACAAAAACAAACTGACAGAGCTTCATTCGGAACTTTCATCTTCCGGATGAATGTGCTTCATTCGGAACCTTCAACTTCCGGATGAAGGTGCTTCATTCGGAACCTTCAACTTCCGGATGAAGGTGCTTCATTCGGAACTTTCATCTTCCGGATGAAGGTGCTTCATTCGGAACCTTCAACTTCCGGATGAAGGTGCTTCATTCGGAACTTTCATCTTCCGGATGAAGGTGCTTCATTCGGAACCTTCAACTTTCGGATGAAGGTGCTTCATTCGGAACCTTCATCTTCCGGATGAAGGTCACCTGGGGATGATGAAATACAGAAACAGCAGACTCGAAGAACAGGGGCTATACAGTAACAAAGATTCGATCCACAAATTAATCAATATCAAACAAAAGATAAAACCAAAACAACCAATAAGCATTAACTAACAATAATCAATCAAAACAACTCATCAAAACTAACAAACATAACCAAATTAATCAAAACCCACTTGATCAAAATCATAAAAACTCAAGAACATGAACAATCAAAACAAAGAACAAATCAAACAAGAAAGGTAGAAGGAGATTGGCAATAAAATAAAGATTAACAATAATTAAAGGTAAACTTACTTGGAATTAAAAGAAGATTAAAGGTGCGTTACAAGAGAATTAAAGATCATAAATTTAAAGAACAAGAGAAATGAAAATTGGGGAAGAGAGGCTTGTCAAGCCTCCAACCACTACAAATGAATCTAGTAATGTGTATTTATAGGGGAGGAAGGGATTAGTGGAAGGAAGCTTCCTCCCCTCTTTCCTCTTTTCCTTAATTGCGTCATTAGGTCCCTTCTTTCTTTAATCTTCTTAAATCTTGGACTATAATGACTTTGGCTCGGGATTTCTTTGAACTCGTCTTGTAATTCTTCAATAAATTAGACTTGAGTTCTTCGGCTTTTGGTAAACTTCCGTCTTTTGACTTTTTCTTTGATAAATCTTCAGAATTAGTCTTGGACTTCCGTTCTTTTTTCCACTTTTGATCTTTCGACTTCGTCTTTTGTCTTTTACTTCAATAAAAGCCCGTGAAAGCCGTGTTTTCTCCACTTTTCACCTTCTCGACCCTGAAACACAATAAAAATACAAACCACGCATAATTCCGCCATTTACGACATAAAATATACGTTCAGGTCCTGTTTTAATGTAATTAAGTGGTAGAAAAGATGGGTGTTTTCACACCTATCACTTTTTATGATGCTCGCTTTTGAATGCCGCTGGTATCATTGTGGGTTTTGGTCTGTTTTTGGCCAAGTAAGATTCTTTTAGTAGTATTGTATTTGATATTATTACTTTCTCATATGCCCGGCTGATTCTAAAATTTGCCTTGACCCGTTACCTATCCTGCACATCTTGCCTCATATAGTACACATACACTATATAGATAGAAGACTTACAAAAAGTGCATATGTTTTGGGCGCCAGATCATGTTAGTATCAATGTCTTCCCATTGTCCATTATGTGGACTAATCCCTTGTGTTTCAGCTCTCAAACTGATATCTCTAAACTAAAACAACAAAAACAACAATAAAATTTTATTCAGAATCCTAATTAGCAGTTACTAAGATATCGAACTTACCTTTTAAAAAAACAAGATAAAAAGATCAGCCAAGGAGCTTCGGTTAATCGGTCTTGACATATCTGATTTGATACTTTTTATGTTCACCCTACATAGGAGAAAAAATATTATTATTATGATTGATAAATTCCTTCACCTCTATTCTAGGCATAGGTGTAACTATGATTTTAATCTATGCAGTGGAAACAAGAATGATGGTGTTAGAGAAAGAAAGAGGGATCTGAGTATGCAGATGAGACTACAAGTAAAGAGGGGGTGTACGTGGTTGCTTATTCTGCTGCACACCAGCTTACAAGAATTTAACTATCCACCAAACATATTGATCTAATTTCCTTAGTTCTAATCGTGATCAGCTGACCAGCGTACAAGTAATAAGCTGGTGTTTAGGATTGCTTATTTTTGTACTTTACTTTCCTTTAGAACGCAAAAGCGGCAAGCAAATATTCAACATAGAAATGGAATTTTTGGAGTTCACTTCGAGCTAGCCGAAATTTCTAAAATTTGGACGTGTAACAGGAGGTTAGAGCTTTTTAATGTCTGATGCATTTGAGCGCTATATTTTATTTCCATTTCCTAGAAATCTTAATAAAATATATTTTTCTAAAGTGGTTTACGTGGCATCTACTGCAATATGTGGTATAGCATGTCAGCTTCTTGAGCAGGATGCTCAAGCATTGGGTAATTTATAAACTTTTTATGATTTTAAGGTTGGATATGAGTCGAATTTGTTACATATGAGTTTCATATTGAAATGTTTATGTTATTTACAATTTCTATACACCCATCTATCTTTTACAATCCATTTCGTGCCCAATTCGGTCCGTCAACTGAATCAGGCTTTAATGCATACAAAGATCAGATTTGAGTTTATATATCGCTGCAAGTACCTTCAGACAATGGCTTATCAAGAGCAGACGCGTGTGATGACGACTAAGCTCTGGTGAACAAAATGGCATATCATGTTCTTATATATAAAGTGATATTGGAGAGGTATATGGTCTTAAGTTTCTCTTATGGAGCGTTTAGCATTGTGATATATAAATTATTACAATGTGTTATTATCTGTGTAAATAACTCTGGAACAACAAGAAGATGAGGATGAAAGAGAATTAACAACCAGTAGTGGCATGAACTTGAAGCCTGGAACCAATCTCTCCTTCAATTAGCCAACCTCCACTTTAGTCCTTCTGGTTATTTTATACAAAGCGAAATGAATCCTGACATTTGAGTTTGTGTATATACTATGGAAAGGGAAATTAATTTATTATATATAATTTGACTAAAACATTAAGACTGCAGTAAAAAGCACATTTCTTTTTCAACTTGATTTGTAATTTCCTGTTGTGCATATTTTATTTTTATTTTTCTTTTTATTTTGCCCATTCGATATGATGTATAGCCAAATTTAGTAAATGGGTCAGCAGGTAGAATCGTTTGGGGATATAGACACTAAACATGACTTTCATTAAGCATATCTTTTAAAAAGACTACCATTATCTTTTAATTTAACCTCATGTAGTGTCATACTAATTTTTACGAATTGAAATGGGCAACGGATATAATTAATTTATGATTAATTGTATTGAAGGCATATACTTGACCTTTATGAGGCGTGGGTAATGAATAAAGCCAAAAGGAATGCAAAAACAGCATTACCTATTTTTTTCATGTAGCCGTATCACAGGTAGAGAGCAAAAACGATTTAAAAATCATACTCCATCCGTCTTTAAATAACTGTCTACTTTAACTTTTTTCGATTTTTTTTGTTCAACTTTGAGTGTAAATATTTATATTCGTGTTATATTATACTTGATGAAAGTTATACCAATGAAATTTCATTTAAAACTCAATTCATTTATATACTTTGTATCAAGTATTATATAACACAAATATAAATATTTACAGTCAAACTTGAAAAACAAAAATACAAAAAAGTTAAAGTAAACACTTATTTAAGGACAAAAGGAGTATTTCATAATAAAGATAGCAATTATTGTAATCATATATAAAATATTGTCTATAAAGAAGTCAACTACCGATTTAATCTTATGTATTATATTTTGTTTATTTAGTTTTTTTTATGTTTCGTAAATGCCTTTACCTGAATATTTTTTGTTTTTAACATATATTATTTAACGTTATTTATGTTAACGTTGTTTCTATTAACAATTCTACTACATTTATATTTTATCTTTAATAAAGCCCAATCATCAAGCGGGTCCGTCAAGGCCAAAACATTGATGCAAATAGCATATTTTTTCAATGTTGAGTTTCTTTTATGACCAATTATATGCCGTTGTCTTCTTCAGCTAAATAAACAATATATACAACCAATATTTATACCGTGCATCATGAAATATGATTCATACATAATAAAATTAAAAATATCAATTACGAAGTGTTATGTAAATATTAATGTTTAATAAATGACACCAAATGCCGACAAAAAAACAACAAAAAAGTTAACTGTAATTAATAACAACATATTTTGAAAAAAAAAACCAAAAATCATAAGTAATACTCGCTCATTAGTAAAAACCATGTACAATGGCCAAAAAAGCCAACTAATTAGATAAAAACTTTTGCAAATTTATAAAGTAAGTTCTCTTATTTAAAAAAATTAAATACTATTAATTTTATATTAATTAATTGAAAGTCTTTTGATGTTTTGTAATGTAAAATTTAAAATAAAATAATACAAGTTTTATATACTTAGTACAAAAAAACATAAAAAGCACTTAGTAACATAACTAATACAAATAATATGAAAAAAGATATAATATATTAACAAAAATATTTAGTTAAATAAATAAATATAAACGATAATCACAAGTCATACCCGTCCATCGGACGGGTTTTGCAACTAGTATATATATATATATATATATATATATATATATATATATATATATATATATATATATATATATATATATATATATATATATATAGAGAGAGAGAGAGAGAGAGAGAGAGTGGGGTTATTTTTAAAAAATTATAATAAAAAAAGTAAGGTGAAATCTTATCCTTTTGGATCAAAACCATCAAAAATGAAGAAAAAAATGGTGTCATTTTTATAAAATTTCAAACTTCAGGGTGATTTATATAAAGTACAAAAATGAAACGCATTTTATATTTCAAAAAACAAACTGATCGTATATCTCTCTTTTTTAAACACGCACACATAAACACACAGTAAACTTTAACAGATCTACCTCATTTTCTACCAAATCACACACATTACCGATGAATTTCACACAATAAATGATCGGATCCAACACATCAATAGTCGTTTGAACGTGTGAAGGAACTACACCATCTTCCCTATCTGGTAACTATCATTTAATAGTATTTACTTTCATTTTTAGTGCATAACGTTTTTAACCGTGTATCTAAATCAATGAGTTTAGTTTGTGAATGTTTAATCATTATCTTGAATGTCTGGTCATTATCATATTAGAAAGTTCAATTTTTTTCTTTTGAATGTCTGATGCAATGTGTTTAACAACATGCATACAAAGTGTCTAATAAAAGGTCTCAACTAGAAATTAGAATTGTGATGTGGTTAAATCTAAAATGTATTGCAGTAGGTTGTAATGATTTGTTCCTATAAATGACTTAGGCTTATTATATGTGCTATGCAGTAGGTTACTTAGGTTGTACATAGGCATGGTTTAGTGTAAATACGCCTTCCTGTTTTAGTGAAACTGATTGTGTTTGCCTCCTTAAGGCTTTGATGTGGTAGATGCATTGAAATGTAGTAGGTTACATGGGTTGTTGATATGCATTTTAGAATGAATTACGTGGTTATTTTACTTGATAATATTATGTGTTGATGTTTGCATGAAAAGTGTTCCGATTCAATATGAACAATTGATGAAACTGACGATCGTTTAATATATTCTTTTTCAGGGGCATGGGCATGGCTTAATCATAGAAGCGACGGTGTATATGAGAATGATCAACCTCTCTTGTGCTTTTTAGACGGTGTGCGTAAATGTTTTTGGAGCCGTACATATATGTTTTTCGAAGCCGTACATATATGTTTTTCGGAGCCGTACATATATGTTCTCGAAGCCGTGCATATATGCTCTCAAAGCGTGCCTGCATGTTTTTCGAAGAGTTCACACATGTTTTTAATCTATTGCAAATATATACTACTTAACAATGTAGATTTCTTGTTAAATTGTATTTCATTTAATATCAAATTTGATGTATCGTAAATATTTTTTTTATTAAGTTTTGAAATTACATATATGTTTTTTTAGGAATGCTAGTAGATAACCTGCATAAAAAAACATAAGTGAAATTACACCATGCACCTTATCATAAAAAGATCTATACTAAAAAAAAAATTCCAGAACATGTATGTACAAATATAATATTTAAAAAAATGCATATGAAAAAAACATATATGTTAAAAAACAGTTTTCAATTATAAAAATAAAGGGTCTTAAAAAACGTTTTTAATAAAAAATAAAAAATAAAATTCGAAAATGTATTTTATCAATATACCCTTTTCATTTAAATTAAAAAAATTAATAATACTAAATTCTTATTGGTCTAAACTGGTTCTGTAGGTTCTGTACCAAAAAAGTGGTTCTGCAAATAGCGCGCCCATATATATATATATATATATATATATATATATATATATATATATATATATATATATATATATATATATATATATATATATATATATATATATATATATATATATATATATATATATATATATATATATATATATATATATATATATATATATATATATATATATATATATATATATATATATATATATATATATATATATATATATATATATATATATATATATATATATATATATATATATATATATATATATATATATATATATATATATATATATATATATATATATATATATATATATCTATATATATATATATATATATATATATATATATATATATATATATATATATATATATATATATATATATATATATATATATAGGGGAGCTTTCTTTTCAGAACCATTTTAAGTGACAGAACTATCAGAACCATAATCAGCCAATAAGAATTTAGTATTATTAAAGAATTTCATTTAAATCAAAAGGGCATAATAGGAAAATTTATAATTTAATTTTGTTTGTAATTAGTTTTTTTATTTAATTTCTTAATTTCTTTATTTTCTTGAAATTAAAAATAAGTTTTTTTTCTTAATTTTCTTAATTATTTTTTTTAATTTTTTTCGAAATTAGTTTTTTTTTTATAATTTATTTTCTTTTGTTTTTTAAATTCTTTTATTTTTCAAAATTCAAAAACATTAGTGTTTTGAAAAAAACAACTTTACATGTATAAACATACATGTTTTTGTACTTTACATTGAATTTTTATATAAACATACATGTTTTTTTGTTAGAGTTGTCACGTGTGCACATATATTTTTTGAATAATGTAAATCTATAGCAAAATAAAAACATACACGTTTGATATCCATTAAAATAATAATTATTAATAATACCAAAAGTACACATGCACTATATTTATTTGAAGTCTTCAAAAACATACATGTACTAAAATATGTCCGCCTCTAAAAACACACATGTCCGCCTTAAAAACATACATGTCCGCCTAAAAACATACATGTCCGGCTCAAAAACATACATGTCCGCTTCGAAAACATACATGTCCGCCTCAAAAACATACATGTCTGCCTCAAAAACATACATGTCCGCCTCCAAAACGTACATGTCTATCTCCAAAAACATACATGTTCGCCTCAAAAACATACATGTCCGCCTCCAAAAACATACACGCCCGCCTCCGAATAACGGTAGAGATTAGCATTTATGACTGAGGGTCATACTTCACCTAAATAAAATAATATGAAACTTTATGAACCAATTATATAAACATTGAAGGGCGAAAATCGATTATGATCTAAACGTAAAATGAATTCGGAAAGAACCTGTTATTAGTAGCGTCTTCCACGATACCCAACCTCACTGCCACAACATCTAAACGAACCCACAACGATCTAAACGAACCCAATCTCACTTGCCACAGCGATATAAACGAACCCACAACGACCTAAACGAACCCAATCTCACTGGCCATAGCGATCTAATTAGAGACCACACAAACGAAAGCAAATTTGTAAACACCATATAATTAGAGACCAAAATGAAATCACTTAATTGCAACAATCACATTCGCCGAGAAAGGTATCTATTAATAAAAAATGTTTAGGCCAGCCGAAGTATTGAAAAATTCTCTAATTAATTCTACATACACCATCACATTCGCCGAGAAACGTATCTATTACTAATAAAAACGTGGTTAGGCACATAAAAGATGTTTATATCTATATTGTGTTCCTTGATAACGACGGACCTTATTGGCTTATTCAATATACGAGCCTTGATTTACGAAACTTTATATTTAAATAGGGATGAGCACGGTACCGGTACCGTATCGATCCCGTACCGAATTAATGGTATTAACTTTTTTTTCGAGCAAAAACTAATGATACCGGTACTGTACCGAACGAGATACGGATATCGGTACCGATACCGGAAAATCAAGATTCATACACTTTATTTCTTCTCACGTTGGTGTTTTCAAAATCTATATAGATAAAACAAAGCAACAATTAGATGACTAACAACGTATGATTTTACGAAGTCAAAATATGATAAAATATTTTAGAAAAAAAATATTGATATCCCTGCCATTGATCACTGATAAAAAAGAAGGTGTAAATGATAAATAACTCATATAAATCATATAAATAACTCATATAAATCATAAGATTTTAGGTAATATATATTTAAATGCGAGGCAAAACAAATAATCAAATATAATATGAAAAATAGTAAACAACAATAAATACCTTGTAATTCTTACTCCATTTAATTCAGATTTATTGTGTTCAATGGGAGAACGGGAGATCGGTTTAAAGAGAGGTGAGCGAAGAAGAAAATGGAGCGGCAGGGAGAAATGATATAATCAATTAGGTCACAATAATTTTGATAATTATTGTATTAAAAAAACGTAGGTTGGTTTATACAATTGGAGAAAAAAAAATAGATTTTAGCTAAAACTTAGAATACCATATTTGCCCCTATTTATTAAACTTCAGTCAAAAAAATTTCTTTCTAATCACCAAAATGCCATTGTGCATTGATATAGTGTATAATATGCACTAAATAGTGTAACAAAGATGGTTCTGATAGTTCTCTCACAAAAAAAGGTTCTGAAAAGAAAGTTACACTATATATATATATATATATATATATATATATATATATATATATATATATATATATATATATATATATATATATATATATATATATATATATATATATATATATATATATAGGGGAGAGATCAAATAAAAAGACTTTTTCTGGTGAGAAGAATAAGAATGATTTTCAACCATTGATTTAAAATCAATGGATGAGATAAAACCATAATCATAACTAACTAACTAACTAACTAACTAACCATCTAAACATGATTTTTAAAAAGTTTTTCAAAAATTATGAATAAAATCCAGTAGATCGGGTATGTTGGTGCAAAAAACTTTTGTAAAAAAAGTTTTTTTAATTTGAAGTTTTTTACGTTTTTTTAATGCACAAAAACGAAATTTTGATGCACAAAAACGTTGTTTCTTACGTTTTTTGTGCTTCAAGAACTCATTTTTATGTCTAACTTCTTTTGACTTTTTGCTTTAAAATTTGATTCCGCATTAAACTATAATAAATTAAAAAAATTTTGCATGAAAAAAAAAATTGTACACCAAATTTCACCTTTTTGTGCATCGAATTTTATTTTTGTGCATAAAAAAAACTAAAAAACTCAAAATTAAAAAAACTTTCTTCACAATTTTTTTATGCACCAACATATCTGACATTGTGGAATTTTTTCAGAATTTTTTGAAAACTTTTTTAAAATCATGTTTAGATAGTTAGTTAGTTAGTTAGTTAGAAGTATGGATTGATCTTATCCATTGATTTTAAATTAGTGACTCAAAATCCTTCTTATCCTTCTCACCATAAAAAGTCTTTTTATTTTAACTCTCCTATATATATATATATATATATATATATATATATATATATATATATATATATATATATCTCTATATTATATATAGGTATAATTATGATTTGAAACCACAGTTTTGATCCCAGTCATATCCCAGTCACATCTTTTAGCCAATAGGATTTGAGTATTTGCTATAAAATCTCACTTTTTTCCTTTTTTAACTCATTTTGGGCGGGCCGCAGTTTTTGAAAATGCGTTTTGTTTCAAATTCGCGTTTTGAAAACGCAGTTTTGAAAAATGCGTTTTTGAAGACTGGGCCCAGCCAACATTTGTTAAAAAAATAGCATAGTGGCAAGTACAAGATTTGACCTCGCGACCTATGGTTGACAAGTGACCGGGTTTACCACTAAGCTAGAAGACTTTTGATGATATTCAATCCAAAACAATTTTAATAAATTCTACAAAAACTAAAAAAATAAATCCTAAAAACGTGTTGAAATCTTTTTTATTTTCTAAAATATATACAGATATTACTGTAATATTAATCACGTACAAATTATCATGTGTTTTTCCCAAAACCCTAATATTATCTCCTTTTTGTCTAACTCCGGAAGTTGTTAATCCACCCTTACGACCATTTAAATCAATTCACATGGCGTGCAACTTTAATCAAGCTGGGGGTTTGCAGATTCATTTTCGTCTACTTGATTATTTAGTTCATAAACACTAGAAAAGGGGCTGCTTTGGCTAAAGTATGAATCAAGATGACGAGGTTTGCTATATATTATGTTCCATTAGTTAGTAGGTTATGGTATTCAAATTTATTTATTTTTTTTCCTTTTTCTCTAAGATGGAACACAATTCAGAAAATATGATTACGATTCAGAGCCCATGGAATATTGATAATTAGACTGTGTTCTATTTTTATAAACCCTAATGAAACCGTGTTTTGTTTTTTAAATATTGTGTATCCATGGTTTTTTAGATGCTCTCTTTTTTTTGCAGAAAAGATTATGCAGATCGTGAAGGATCAACACATAGCTACTTACTAAAATGGTTTGTTCAAATCACTATGTTTAGAACTTTACTTTGTTTATTTATATGATGAATAAAGAAAAAGTTAGTAATAACATTGTAGATCGAATGTTTATGTAAACCAAAACCATAGAAGCAGAATTTAGATATCCAAAAGTTAAACATGTAACGAGAAAAAAAGAAATCTCAAACACCCTTTAATTTGTTTTACGAATCACACTCATTGATAAAGTTAGTACTTATGAACGTGTAGCTGTAATTAGCACTTGTGAATGCATAGATTGTGCTTATCTGACTGATGTGTATTGATACAATAGACAAACTGTTTGTGGCTATCTAATTTTGTGAGTGTAAAATAGTTAATTTTAAGGGGTTGCTTATTCAAACTGATCATCTGAAAAAGCTTAGTACTGAACGTGAAACTGATTGCGTTATGTTACACCCGAATCCAAACACAATTTATGCATAACAAGATGTGAAAGTAATCTGTTTGATTCGAGAAAGCCAAACATTGTGAAGCTGATATATTGTGAACAAACTGTTTATTAATTTACAGATTGAATATTAACTCTTACTCCGTATTGGATAATCAAGAGAAGCACATCTTTATCAAACATCCACGATATTGAAAAACTCTTGAGGGAACATGGAAGATGGCCACAACATCACAAAAATTTCCTTGCAAAGTTGCTGAGTTGGGCACTTCATGTGGTCCTTTTGGAAGAGTTTCTTCTCAACAGCAAATAACTCAAACACCTCACCTTTTGGAACACACTTTGTTCAAGAATATAAATCCGTATTATAGATATCACTTGGAACTATCTTGGGTACATATGACTGCCCCTATTTACTATTAGTTCTTGCTATCAATTTTTCTCAGTGTTTATAATTCGTGTTGAACATTTAATTTATTTTAGGCTAGAAGGAAATAGTTCTATCTACTTTCTTTTGTACCAAGATTCTAACAGAGTACATTCCACGCCATTCACATGCATCGGATGGTCTCATTTTCCAAGTGATTAGATATGATATTGCAAGAAGTGATCTTTCATATTAAATGAGTGTTTGAGTTTAAGTTCTGAAGTTATATGTCTAAATTTGACCAAGGTTATTTTACATTGCACCCATTTTATAACCCCTGACTATAATAACCTCCGAAACAGATTTCCAAATCTTCGTACGATCATGTTGTATTGATTTATATTTTTTTGGTGCAGTATTTTTTAAATGCTCTTGGTGGGAACTAATGGTTTTTCACTCATAGGGTTGGGATGATCCATATGTGCCTCGCACACATGAAGTTCTTTTGATGTGAAAGTATCCAGAAATGAAATCTGTTGATTTTCTCCTCAAGGTTGTAAAACATTCGTGTTTGGTTTTATCGAGTTAAATATTCTATAGTTTGTTTAACTGAAGGAAGCTTATCTTGACAGGTGGGAAACAATAATCGTCATATGCTTTGTTTGAATGAGCGTGGAAGGAGGAAATTAACGGATTGCAGTCGTATAGCTTTTAGAGGTATGCCATTTTATTTGATACTATTTTAACTTTATCAAGAGGCGAATACATTAATATGGACCTAATCGCAGCTATTAGGTAAAACAGAGTAATAATGATCTACTGCGCCATGGTTTAGGCCCCATTGGGTTTTCCTAGCGCATCGCTCTTGGTTAGTACTTGGTTTATGTACTTATTGTTAATTTTTATTATCAGCGAGATGAACTTCTTGCCATCTTTATTTGTTTTTGCAGCCTATAAGAGTGATTGTTGTTTAGTTTACATAGTCTTCCAACTACTTACTGGATTTGCATAGTTTTCTCATGAATCGGGTTTAAAATCACGAGTCCAATCTGTTATATTCTGATCTTTTAGTTTATAGAAGTTACAGGGTGGTTTGCTTTAGAAGTGGTTCCAAAAATAAGGTAGTGATGTTTGCCATTGTCTTCAGTCGGTTCTTAGGATTAAATATTTGCTCTATAGAACTAATATTAAGGTGGACACGAACTCAATTGTAAAGTGCACATAATCCAACCGAGTTTCATTCGGAAAATAAGCAGCTCTAAATAAAACCTGGTATCCTTGACAACATGGGAAAATAAGCGGCTACTATTATGCTTCTTTTTATATTCCGTACCCCAGATATAATTCAGGTATCTACTACATTAATCACAAATGTATCACTAATCAGCAGTCTAAAGGCTTATATAGATTAATATGACGATGAAAGGTCTGATTTTCATTAAATTATGACTGTTGATCAAACAAAATTATGGATTTCTACAAGAAACTGCAGGTTTATAGTTTACATAAAGGTTACATAAAGGTCTGATATTAAGTACTAAGTATTGGATGAGATCTGATCGTGTAAGCTTGGTTTGATATTTTCATCATTTAAAGTACAATTAAGTTTGTCATCTGATTGAAGTTTGGACCTAAGTATCTGATATTAAGATGGGAAGTCACAATACAAATTTATACCAGGGTTTAGAAAACAAAAATAATCTTATCAATGTTGTATTTGTAATTCTTGTAGATTGACACAGGGATTATTGTCTTCTATCAGATAAAAGAAGTTCCCCTGTAATCCAGATTCGCTTGGTTTATTTTACTCCACTGCAGGTTTGCTAAAACATCATCTCGATAGACGGTGTTCAAAAAGTGTGCCTATTCTAAAAGTCTACAACGCTACCTACCTACATATTACATTGGCGGAACTAAAAAATATCCAGGCTGCCCTTAACCAGGCCGGTTTGGGAAACCAAATCAACGTCGCAGTTCCTCTAAACGCTGATAGTTTAATAATTGGAGATGTTGTAGTTTATATAAAATGACAGTAGCAGTGCAATATAAAAAGGGGTGGTTTATCACTTATTGTTTGCCAATTTTTATATAGTTGTAATATAGGATCTCCCACCACAAGACCAACAATGTTGATTGTGCCTACTATTGATCAAATAAGCCAAAACCATTATAACTTATGTATTAATCAGGTATCTATGTGGCCTTTCAAGTTTTTTGTTGTGTTCCTTGGTTTTGAATAAATTGCTTGAAATTTTATAATGGGAGGATAACAGCGACTCCTCAGGAGCGAAAGATGGCCAAACTGACTGTCTCCCAAGAACCAAAGAAATTGCAGATATTTTGGATACATTTCACGTTCTTGCAGAATTTACAATCCTCATTCCCAAACACACCCTTTATTCATATATTATAGAAAGTATTGAGTAATAAGCAGACATAATTTTAATGAGCAAATCTAAACACACCCTTTTGTTTAAGTAGCAGTAGTACTTTAGAATGTTCATTAAAATACTACAACTGTCTTATTATACCATTATTTTAATCCAGTTAATATTAAAATGTGTTATGACTTTTAATGTTTCAGGATTTGACATTTTAAAGAATTGGAGCTTGTGGTTTTAGGTGTATAGTTTAATCGAAAGAACTTTTATCTTTTATTACATTTATGCAGGGTGTCAAAGGAACTCTATGCTCCTGCTCTTGGTGGGATCATGCTGTCAATTGGTATTAAGCTTTCCATCGAAGATTTCACGCTTTCTTTTAAAGGTCATTTTATATTTAAGTTCATCTGCATATCAAGGTAATGATTTTGTTACAAGAATGCCTTATCCTCGCATCTTATGCAAGGATCATGTACACGGACTGGCCCCTCTAAATCGAAATCTGAAGGGTGTTAAAGCTTCTTATTAGCTCTCATTATGGGATGGGTTTCCAACCAAGGATATCGTGAGAAGCTGCACATTTGTCCCATAGTGTATCGGGATCTATAGCAATGGTACCATTATTTATAATATTGAGTCACCATAAGTAACTGTATTACTTCAAACCTGGAGCAGGTTGAGTTATTTTTTTCGGTTTATCAATTAGAATATCTCAAAGATAATGGTACCACATAAACACTCCACAACTAATATACGGTCGCTTTTTTATGTTGCTATAATGACAATATTGATCCATCGTTAGGTTGATATTAGTAATAAGGTACCACTTTAGATATCTGATATAAGCCAAACTGTATATAAGCATAGAACTACAATCAAGAACATTTTTTACCCGTCTGTGATTAAATATACCCGGGGTCGAAAAATGGAAATGGTAAACTCAATCGCAGGAAGTGGATGATATGTAGTTGTTCGATGACTTACTTCAGCACATGAAGGTGGAGTCTTTCAATGCAATTTTGCAGGTGTTAGCAGCCTGTGATCAGGAATACGAACCCTTTCAACTGAGATATAAAAAAGCGATCAGTGATTAGTGAGCTGATGTGGTGTCAGGTCCTAGAAAGAATATGTTATTATTACGATCTATGTAACCATTTGTGCGTAATTGATATTACAATTTTGTGTCACTTAATTTTGATTCAACAACTATATCTTGCAGCGGTGTTGGATAGAAGTGTGCATGTTTAACGAGTCCAATTTTGTGTCACTTGATTTTGATTCGACAACTATATCTCACCTTCACTTTGTCTTCTACCAGGGAAAGTTTATTACTTCTGTAGGTCATGTGCATGATCAGGGGTTGTCGAAGTAAGTTGAATAAACAAGAAGTGAAGATAAATTGGTGTACATGAGCAGGGAGTAGATTCTTTGTTGGGCACAGCTGCCATAGAACAGCCCCCCACATCTTCTGCAATGATATGCAAATCCCACATTTAAACAAAATAAACACCAGATCAAAGACATGTAAGTACAGTGATCTTTCTTATAAGTACACATTAAATCTAGATAGGGGTTGAAATCGATAAACGATTTGGATTCTAACTGAATAATTGAGGAGGTTCAAAAACAACTTGCGCCATTCATCAATTTTGAACCTTTTTGTTAGAAATGCAATTAACAAAACCTAACTTTGAATGGTACAGTAGATTACATTAGAAGGAAAATGGCAGCAAAGATATAACTTCTGTTAATGTAAGTTCAGGGAGTCCTGAGTTCCGTCACTGTTCTCTGACCTTTCTCCTCTTTATGATCATGCTGGCTAGGTGTGGGCAAGCTAGAGGCTGGACAAAATGGGTAGTTTTAGAACCTGTGTTAATAAGGTTAATCTGTTTTTTTTCTTCATATAAGTTAAAAAGCAAAGCAAATTATCAGGTCTTCTTTCATTACTATAAGTGATCATGTACATATCATCTATGTACTCATTATCAATTACTTGATTAAAACGCATTGGATTGTTTGCATCCTACTTATTTAGATAGATCTTATTATGTGTATTAGAAGGAAATTTTTAAGTCTACTTTAACCTCTTTGACCCGTTTTTTTAGATCATTCTAAGTTATTAGAAAATGAAATGTTGATACTATGGTTTTTACTAATCTCTATATGCCAAAAAAGTCCACTTGTAGAATTTTTAAGATCAGAAGTTTGAAATATTTTTCCGTTTATCAGCAAAAAGAATTGTGAAATGGGCTCTTTTTTAGGATAATTGTTTTGAAGATAATTGTTCTATTTTAAATGCAGGGAATGACTAATACTGAACTTCGGTTTGAAATGGCAATGAGGGACCAAGTCATTCACAATCAAAGAGAAACACAAAGAAATTTGTGGAGTTTCTTATGGGATTAAGGCTTGGAGGAAAAGCAGCTGCTAAGCAAGGCATTACTATTGAAGACTGGGCAATAACACCCCAGTTGGGTTTGGCAGATGGGACTGCATCATGGAAGATAGGACATGAAAGATCTATTCGTGTACCTTCATTTAGTACATCCCCGAAAACCATTTAGT
This sequence comes from Glebionis coronaria, assembly GCA_025667525.1. NCBI lineage: Eukaryota > Viridiplantae > Streptophyta > Magnoliopsida > Asterales > Asteraceae > Glebionis > Glebionis coronaria. Next base: position 315,458,338 of record CM046875.1, on the reverse strand, counting down.
ATTTCCCAAGGATCGGGAGAGTTGGCTCATACATATTGTAGAGAGGAGCACCATTCCTCATACTATTTTATGTCTCATAATTCTCCCTCTGCATGTATGAGGCTTACAAGGAGTAGCGATAACTGGCTTGGTCATAGGCCAACCTCACCATACTTGTCTCCTGATATGAGAGGCACACGGTCTATGCATCAACCTCACCACAACAGAAGTTATGGATCCAGTTTACTCCAGCTCACACAAACACCGTGAAGTGTTTCTTATCTCTGTATGGAATGCAGGGAGAATGGAATAACATCTCAAGGCAATTACGCGAGGGTTCTCCTGGTTGACCTAGCTGTAGTGAAAATCCATTAAGAGGGTAGATGATGAGCCACCACAGTAACACCCAACGGTCTTGCAGATCCAAACAGGCAGAGCCAATGTCTAAACCAGTTAACTATAACCATATATTTCACAATAGGGTTGAATTCTGCTCCACACGATTTTCAATTGCTTTTACCCAAGTACTGGCAGGTTGACCAACAGTCAGATGATCCCAACATCCATGGCATCCATTTCCAGGGATCTCACATCCTCAAAGCACCATCAATAAGGATAATGTATAAGGAGGCCATCAAACTATGCCAATAAGTCTTCCTCTTTCTTTACGGACAAACTTGCCTTGCTCCCTTAATCAATAATTCTTTATGTAAGAATACTTATGATCTATGGAAGTAGTTGCTGACACATAGAGTGCATCCACACATCAATAAGTTTTTTACCTTCTTCGTGTTGTTTCTAATCTCTTGAAACAATGAAATGCAGGTTATACCATCTTGCTACCTGTCTAGCAATGACTTTGGAGGATGGGACGATAGTGCCTGGATTGGCTGGGATTCCGTCTAAAGGCCCTGTATTATCTGTTGGAAATGGGGCTTGATTTTTTATACTTTTTCTACAATTTTTAAAAGAAAAACACTAAAGGATTTTATTTTCAACAATAACTATTTTTTCCTGCGTTGTAGCGTGCTTTCTCGATCTTGAAGCTGATCAAGAACAATGTGAGAAATAAATAGGGAATGCAAAATCAGTAAGGGTCACATATGCGCATTGGATCTAATTCACTAAGTCTAAGACGACGTGGTATCACTGTTGGTCTTCCACACGTTGTTGTAACAGATGCTGGTACGATACTCCATTCTTCGAATACTGGGATCGGGGACTTCAGGTTTATTCGCAGTGAAGGTTAGTAGTATTTGCTGTTCTTATTTGGTGGTATGCGAAGTGACTTATTCAGAAAAGGCTCATTTGATATGAAAACATTACGTTGCAAAAGTAGTCATTTTGAGGTATTCATGGCATATACGTATCACTTTTCATTTTTTCAATGTAAACAACAAAAAAAACCTTAAAAACACAAACAAAAACTAATAAATACTAAAAACACAATTTTATAATCACTGGACATCATACATAAGGTCGAATTCAAGATGTACTCTTTAGTAAAATAAAATAAAAAACTAACGATTATGTTAAAGCGGGAAATACTATGTACAAACAAAGATTAACAACACATAAAAGATGTTTGTAAAAAGGAACAAATAAAACACACATAACACAAAAAGATACTTGAAAAAAAAAGACATGTCTCATAGAAATATGTAAGTACATCATTAAAAATAAACAAAAACACGTTTGTAGAATACAACAAATCACAAAAAATACACAAATTTTCAAAAAACATAAATAGAAAACTAAATGTAATTCACACATCAATTATAAAAATTCGAATTTTTTAACCAAAAAAACAACTCTACAAAATAAAATAAAAATAACATTTTTTTAAAATAAAATAATAAAAAACTAACGTTAAAAAAAACCTTCGGAACAACAACAAAAAAACGACCAATCCACTGGGCGTATGCAAGCGTTGGAAAAAAAATACATAATGTACAACTGATCTTCAAATTGTACTTAAAATAAAATAAAAAAATCATACTAACACTATTACAAATAATTATAAATAAAAAATACGTTCAACCCAAACAACCTTGGACCAAACCAAACAAAAAATAAATAAGAAAAAAACAAAAAAACTTATGAAATTATAAATAACGGAAGATATACTAAAATGAATACAAACATATATACTACAGTTGCCAAATCTTGCACATATTGCTAATTATGGCTACTTTTTGACACCCCTATTTAAAAAATGTCCTATTTTTAAACATTTAACAATAACTAATCGCCAAAAAAATCACAACCCGTTTTGAAACATAAACAACTAAGTAAACAATAAAAAATCCTTAAAAAACACAAATAAAAACTAACAACTAATAAAAATTGAATTTTATTATCACTAGACATCATACATATCACGACCGAATTCAAGATGCACTCTTTAATAAAACAAAATAAAAACCAACGTTCAGGTTGAAGTGGGAAATATTATGTACAAACAAAGATTAACAACACATAAAAGATGTTTGTAAAAATGACAAAAAACCATAAATAATACAAAAGATATATGAAAAAAAATGTCTCATATAAATATGTAAATACGTCATTAAAAATAAATACAAAACACGTTTGTAGAATACACCAAACCATAAAAAAACACAAGTTGCCAAAAAACATAAATAGAAAAAAAAAATTCACACATCAATTATAAAAATTCGAATTGTTTAACAAAAAAAACAACAATATACAAAATACAAAAAAGTAACTATTTTTTTAAAAAATGAACATTTAAAAAAAAACTCCGGAACAACATAAAAAACGACCCCGCCCGTTGGGCGGGTTACGACGCTAGTATATATATATATATATATATATATATATATATATATATATATATATATATATATATATATATATATATATATATATATATATATATATATATATATATATATATATATATATATATATATATATATATATAGGGGAGAGATCAAATAAAAAGACTTTTTTTGGTGAGAAGGATAAGAATGATTTTCAGCCATTGATTTAAAATCAATTGATGAGATTAAACTATAATCCTAACTAACTACCTAACTAACTAACTAACCATCTAAACATGATTTTTAAAAAGTTTTTCAAAAATTCTAAAAAAAATCCAATAGATCGGGTATGTTGGTGCAAAAAACATTTGTAAAAAAAGTTTTTTTAATTTGAAGTTTTTACGTTTTTTTAATGCACAAAAACGAAATTCTCATGCACAAAAACGTTGTCTTTTACGTTTCTTATATTTTTTGTGCATCAAGAACTCATTTTTATGTTCAACTTCTTTTGTCTTTTTGCTTTAAAATTTGATTCCGCATCAAACTATAACAAATTAAAAATTTTGTACATGAAAAAAAAAAATTGTACACCAAATTTCACCTTTTTGTGCATCAATATTACATATAATGTAAAAAGGTAATAATATTTCTCGATTGAAAATACATTTTTAAAACATGTTTTTAGATGAAAACTATCGATTCAAAAATTATAACCGAAAAGAACAAATTATTATATTGAAAAATCTAATCACAAGTATCCGCGTCGCCACATTGTGCTATTACATGCTATGGTATATTATGGCTATGTTTGGCAATATGTAGCAGCGAACAGTTGTATAAGCAGAAGCAATAAGCAGTAAGCATTAGCAGTTAGTAGGAGCAGTAAACTGTAACTGTTTGTTAAATAAAGGGTTTGGTAAACATAGCAGTAACAAAAATTACTTAAATGGACATGTACACATTAATATAAACTAGACGAGTACCCGCGTATAGCTGCAGAAATTGTCCAGTGACAAATAATTAACTATATGAAATTTTGTGATAAGCGTTCTTTGAAACTGAAAGTGGATTTTCTAAAACGAAGTTGCAAACATGCAATGAATTCTTAACATCTTATTTAAGTATGATTTTCTTTACATCTAACTATGTGATATAACGCGAATAGAGACATGGATATATGCAAGATTCTTAGAAAACGAGATCATCTAAACCTTCAGCATTGTTGGAGTCATCTGAAAAACAAAGCATCATCAAGGTGATTTTAGCATGCAAACTACATAATATATGATAACAAAAAGAACTATACATTTACAATTTGCAAGTATCCTTACCTTGCCCATTACCTAACAAACAATATTTGGGTTAGCCTCTCCATCAAGATTGCTTTGAAGCTTAGATATACAAATATGATCCATCAGAAGAGCATCATAGAGTGCATGCAATAAATAAGTTCAATATCAATAACTTTTTTCGTAATAGTTAATAGTTATACTAAAATAATAGTTTTAATAAAAAAAATAATTATAATGTGAGATTGCCTTCATATACATAAGACTTTCACACTTGGTGAGTGGACTTCTTAGAAGGTGCACAATAGCCATCATTTTCATCTTTCTGAACAATAAATTAAAAATTCAAATTCTACATTTGACATTTAATATAATGAGATTCAACTAATAATTAAAAAGGGTATTGATAAATGATGAGATGGATCTCGCCTGCTTGATGTTGAAACTGTGATTTCCATCGTTTAGTAAAGGCATATATTACCATTAGATTTGATGACCATCAGAATCCTTTGGTTACCTTCAGTCAAAGCATGCAAATACAATAATCAACATCACGTTATTGTTTCATAATTGAAATAAAAAAGATAAACATGTTCATCCATGTTGGTGTACCAAAAGCAATTAAACATTGTCAAATTTAGATAAAAATTAATGAAATCGTATGAAATATAAACTTACAATACATTCGATACATGTTTCAGCTAACGATGTTATTTGAAGAAAAACAAAACACAAAGCACAGGACAAAAACATATGAACTTTTGTATTACCTCAGACATAAAAATAGATGAGTATTCATGCCTTTTAACCAACCATTCACATATTGAAAGTAAAAAACAACATGAAAATATACAACTTGATTATTGGACATATAAATTTCAATGTTTTGAAACCCGGTTTTTAATCAACCCGCTCGATTCAACGGGTCTGGGTCAATCGGGACGAACCGGGTCAACCCGTTAACCCGATTTTCAAAAAAAAAATATTTTTTTTTCCATATTTTTAATAATTAGCAAAAGTTATATATAAAAACTATAAAAACTTTCGTATATTGAAGATATAAATTTTTTACCAACCAATATAATATGTAAAAATAAAGTTTTATCACAAATTCGTAAAATTTACTATGTTTTTGAAAAAATAACCCGAAAAAATAAAAACCCGACCGGGTCTTAAAAACGGGTTGACCCGAGTCACCTCAAACCCGTCGGGTCTACCGGGTTTCAAAAATGTGAAACCCGGGTCAAAATGACCCATTTTACAAACGGAACCGAGTCAACCAGTTGCCCGGCTGGTTCGACCCGGTTTGAAAACATTGATAAATTTAACCAAACATATAACTGACGTACCTCCTATGCTTCAAGCATGCGAAGTTATATTTCACATTAATAAAGAGTAAGTGAATTAAATTACAGTTAGTCATGAACGATAGTAAAAGTAAACAATTATAAACTCTAATTCCGCCTTTAACCTCGCGCCTTTAGCCCCTGCCATTTCACTACTCTACAATATCAAAATAATAATTAGGGACAAAAAATAATTCATATACTAATCCAATAGAAAATTATTATGCGGGATCTAACAGTCAAGTTGTGTTGTCAACTATTAACCTTAATCATCCACTTGCACTTGTTAGAAACTACGAAACGGATTATCACTCAGTGGTTATTATTAGATAGATGTGTGAGTAAAGCCAAAAATCATGTCACAAACACTCTCTAAATACATAATAACTATGATTTTCGATACTCAACATTAAGAAATAAGTTTTTATTTGCTAGTTGAACACACAATAAACGAATTAACCATTGCAAAGAGTGCTTGAGTTGTTTGGCTCTCTAAAAAATGAAAATTCTAAGCGGATAATGCTTACTAATAAAAATGAAAAGTTGTTTTGCTCTATGGAAACACTCAAAATGAAACTGTTTATGTATATTAAACATTAAGAGTTGCTATTGCAAATGCTAACATAAAAGAGTTTATGTATACAAAGCTTTTTTCTAAATTCGACGATGTAAGACTTGTTGTGTATTCATAGAGAGTGCCGATTATTAGAATAGATTTTTGATACAAACTTTTTTAAACCGAATCACTAATTATAAATGATTAATTTTAGTTTACAAAAGACCGCAAATGAACATATAATCGCACTTCTTTTTGCAACTTTACTTAGAATCATTATCAAAATTTATATAATCATAGGCAATTAGGCATAAAGATAATAACTTTCAAAACGTTATATGTTTATTATCATACATACAATCACCCTTTAATAGTTATAAAAATGGATTTGTTTGTACCTAGTCAAATGATTATGATTGTTTCGCCTTGCCTTTTCAAAATCGACTAAATGATACACATTGCTTCTAATCATAACATAAATAAAAAAAATATACACTAAGGCAAAAGATCTCACATGTTGGAGAGACCGAAGCAACACCATCTTTCTTTCTAGTTTGCTCCATTGTTGCAATCCGTAGAAATAAAGAACGTAGCTACCATTGTTTTTGTTTGATTGATTATTAAACAAGTATGGTCTTTTCTTTATTCAACCATAAAGCACATCATCTACATAATTTTTTTGGATCGCAATGTTACAAAACCAAGTCTACAAGTATCGCAAAAAATTATTAGACAAAACTGCATAAAAAATGGAAATAATGGAAAGAACAACAAAATCATATAACCAACAAGATCTGGACTAAAAGAACAGACACAAAATCCGACATCAAAACCACCTATAAAAATCACCTAGCACACCATAAAACCGAGAGCACGGTTGGTTATGGTGGCGGCAATTTCAATGGCATAAATGAAGGGTTTTTGTGTGTTTGCTGTAGAGACATGGCAATGGATCGGAGCCCATTCATAGAGAAGAAAATCGTAAGCATGTGTTTGTTTTAGGTTTTAGGTTAATTCTTATATATATAAATATTGTATTAACAGTTTCAATTGAATGGAAAATCGGTGTTTCATAGCTGTCTTTTTAAATTATTCACTTTCCTTAATTACACTTCTCCATATTAAAACGCATGTTTTAACAATCAGTAGAGATTAACTATAATATAAACCAAAATAATATGTAGAATAAAAACTGTCTTTTTAAAGTATTCACTTTCCTCAATTACACTTCTTCATAATATAACGCATGCTTTAACAGTAGAGATCAACTATAATACAAACCAAAATGATATGTAGAATAAAAACTAACAGATTATTGGATTGGAGATTAAAATACTTCCCTAATATAGTTTTAACTTTCAACATTCAACTTTTCAACATTCAACTTTTCAACATTTTACATACACCCTTTATAGGGTACTAGGCGATTACCCGCGCATAGCGGCGGAATTGCCTGGTGACAGATAATTAACGATACGTTATATCATGGTAAGATCAAATTATAAAAGAAAGGTATCAAAATATGCGATAATTCAATTTTAGATAAAAACTCAAATAAACATATGTATCAGCAACGTTATAAGTAAAATGGTTTAATAGGAAGCAAGTGAAATGGCTAAGCACACCATTATAAAAAAATTAAATTACGAAAACCACACATTCAACAAAATAACATTTTGATTCCTACATCAAACAAATAACATATTTATTCTAATAATTTAGTAATCAACGTTTAAATAAGTAATATACATTGAACTGACTAAACTGGATGTGTTTCTTTGTAATTCAACATGGGAATAAATCACAGATCTATAAATGCCTAGAAATAGTGAGATAAAGAAGCCTATCAATAGTAGTTCTCATATCGACCTGGTAAGATTACTTGTACCTAGAAGTATTTGCACAACAACTCCGAAAGCATATACATCACTTTTTCTTGTGAATTTTTTTGTCAGAGTCTGTGTAACTTAGCACATCACTAACTTTGAGCGCCGAGTAAACAATGATATCCGTTAGTAGCTTCAGTAAGTCGGCATAAATCTGGTAGAGCCTCAAACTGCATTAACACACATGGTCTTTTTAAATCAGTTGACAGAAAACAAAAAATCCTAAATCTCAGTGAATTGAAGTAGCAAAACTAAATAGTAAGAGAAAAATAGGTTAACAAAAAAAAATAGTATGCTACAACTTATTTTGTGGCACAATAAGCCATTTTCAATAAGGTTTCTATGAAAAGTGTTTTTGTGGCAGCCAACATTTCAATATTTACATCATGTTATTCCTCAACCTCAACCATGTTTTAACCTCTTATCTTGTACTTAAGTTAGCGATGTAAATTACTGTAAATGTAGAGTATAATGTGCGAAACTTTACGTAGTGAAAAACGCTTAATGCTAATATATATTCACACTTTTTATAACTTAAACTACCTATAAAATGGTACCGTGATCAACATTGACATCTATGTCTAAACTATGTGATCTTTTTAGTACTGATGGTTTGATACCTTGTAAACAGGACCAAATCCTCCCTCGCCAAGCTTGTTTTTTTATCGAAAAGGAACCTGTTACAACAAATACACTTCTTAAGCTAAACGATACAAGCTCTGCATTGTTGTGTGCGTTTCCAGTGGTGTTGCTTACAGTATCAAATCCAAGCAGCTCTAGTTTTATTCTCTCCGCATAAACCGTGATTAGTAATCTTGAACATCAAAATTAGAGGTGGAATAGTAGGCTGGTTTAGCAAGTTGGGTAATGCCTAATGGCCCAAAACAAGTTTTCGATATGGCTTCAAAAGAGACGGGTCGGGTTATGTTGTCCGTAGACATTTTGCTTTTCCTTATGTGGGTAGATTTGTGTCCTTGAATATCATCTACTCCTTGTTAATCATGGAAAAAAGCATAAATTTTTGTACCTTCCAATATAGGAGACCGAACACTGTTGTTGATAAACAAAAGTAGATGTACCTTGTTTGGAGTTATGAACCTGGACATAGAGATCACGATTAATAGCGGCAGTGGTTTGTCAATCCATAATCTCTCTGAACCATTTCAAACAAATGATTTGTAACTTCGTCTATCACATTCTCATATGCATTACATGGGCAGTTCTTCAAGCATTCTAGTTTGCATTCACTAACGCTTTTACTCCTCATAGTAACTGCATGATCTGGTAGCTTAATTCCTTCATATTTTACAAACCCGTCCCCATTTATCATATAGCTAAATGTATTATTTTTCACACATCCACCTGACCAGTTTCCTACAGTCCATGCATTGTACGATTTAGCTTGGAAACCGTTTAGGTAACATTTTTCAGACAGATTGTAAATGGACCATAGTAACTGTAAAAATCACATGTATCTAACGGTTCCTGCCATAGAACTATCCATGCGGTTTGTACCCATATCAGTAGTTGGTTGGATCTGGCGCTAGGAGCCAAGGTGAACCAAGTTCTGACGGTGTTTGTAGATACACTGTACACAAGATAAACTTCACCATCATCTTCTACAACAAAACTGAAGTATATGCTGGTATAAACTTATGAAAGATACTGTCTTAGAGTTAATTGAAGCATCATATTTTACGTGACCAAAAATAGGAGCTCCAAACTGAATTCTCTCTTGATTGTTTTTACTGCTGGTTGTACTTGATAAACATCTCACCTGATCACAGTCATACAAAATCGATAATCAATAACTTTTTTCTAGAAAATGTCCTCTGACTTTTAGAAAGCAAAACAAATGAGATATTGTTACAAGACTATTCATATCAGTCAATCAAACATAATAAAATTTAACAGTTACCGAAAAAGTAACAATAGTCAAGGAAACTACATGCTTATGAAAAGGCCTCGCAGGCTTATATGCATAATAGACTTGATTATATAAAGGAGCATAGTTCCTAGTTATTCAAAAAGAGTAAATGGTGCCAAAGTAGTCATGTATTATAGTTTTAAAGTTTTATACTTTCATTCTATGAAGTAGGTTCAACTGATATCGTTCTTCTCGACTGAAACAACTACAATAGATCTATTTGAGACGTTTTGCCCTGTACTCCGCCTTTTGAAAGTTAGAAACCCATTACCTGAATGATGCTAATATTACTCATTATAAATAAACTGTAACGAAAACTTACTTGTTACCAAGATCGAGGTGCTCCTGATTATCAAAACCAAAGAAGCCGATGTCACTGAAGCTCGTCTGAAAAGCTCGTCTGAAAATACCTTCAGGGTATTTTCCATCAACTTCTTTAGTCTTTCCTCAAACTCTCCACGGTACTTTGTTCCAGCCACAAGAAGACCCATATCTAGAGTTATCACCTAAAGATGCAGAAAATTTTATGGAACAGCGATTAATGTTATCCATAAAAACCACATATCACATCAGGTGCTAGCTTAGGACTATATGCAATACTTATGGATAGTAAAAACACTAAACTACTACGTACCTTCTTTCCCTCTAGCGTTTCTGGAACATCACCACTTGCAATTCTTTGGGCAAGGCCTTCTGCAATAGCTGTCTTCCCAACACCAGGTTCTCCAATAAGGCAAGGGTTGTTCTTTGTACGTCGGCCAAGAATCTGGGTGACTCTTTCGATTTGTGGTTGCCTTCCCACAACAAGATCCAGCTTACCCTGGAAAACGAAAGAGAGTTGATGTAAATGAAAATTCAAAGAAGAGTAAAAGATGTACGCATATAACCTGCCAAGAACATACATCTTCTGCCAGCTTTATCAAGTTGGTGTCGTATTCCTCAAGTGTTGGCATCTTGTTTGGTGAGCTTCCACCACCGACTCTAGCACCCACAACTTTTGCACTCTCGCCAACCATTCTAATAACCTATTCAAACAATTGAAAATCTAATTTAGAAAGAAAAACAATAACATTCATCCATGTACAGCAAAGGTAGAGACTCGATGACGACTTCGACCAACTTACCCATGAATGGGTCCATTTTAGTAATTTTTATCCCAAAAGGGTGGTGTATATAGCTGAACAAAAAAACGGGTCAAATGGGAAGTGATTCACCCATGGCATAATACTGTTAAGTCTTTTTAAATATACATTGATTATATATACGCTTCAGAAAACCGCCAAACAGTATTTTCCGACCCCCATTAAAAATACTTAGTACTATATAACCCTAAAGTTTACCTGTGTCCGAATGTTATTTGGATCTGCACCTAGACTCTCAAGAACACGAGCTGCAACACCTTCACCCTCACGAAGCAAACCAAGAAGCAAGTGCTCCGATCCACTATAATTATGACCTAAAACATATGGACAAAAGTGTAAAATAAGTGACCACATTCTGAAATCTGAATTAATATTCCACTTGCACGTCGAACGATAAGATAATTTTGAGGAAGACAAGGAAAGAGAGGTTACCAAGTTGACGTGCCTCCTCTAGTGACAGTTCCAAAACACGTTTTGCACGAGGTGTAAATGGGATCTCTACAGCCACAAATCCACTACCTCTGCCAATAATCTTCTCAACCTCCACACGTGCATCTTTCAAATTAATTCCCATCGACTTTAACACCTTAGCTGCAATTCCAGTACCCTCGCCAACAAGACCTAATAAGATCTGCAACTTTTGAATGGAAATCCGGGCCACGTTTTACCAAGTTGTCTAAAGCGTTGGTCCCACGCAAACCAGAGAATGATCTGACTGTCATTGCGGGAGTTTGTAAGCTGTGCATCATCTTTACTTCACCTTTTGTTCTACCAGATCTTTTTGAACGGACTTTGTTTTCCCCAGAAACCGTTGAAGGAAAGCTGGTTGACTGAACCAGAGCCCCCGCCATGATTACAATCAAACGATCTGCAAATAACACATTTCAACGAGATCATCAGTTGTAGCCTAAACATATCATGAATCTAACAACTTTATCTGACAGATGCAACATGAGCAAAGTTGCAATATTTCCGTTAATAATTATACATAAGCAGTTACACGGATGAGTCCATTGCATCCTCATTTCAGAAATAACAGTAAAAACTTTGCGGAACAATTCCAAAGATCAAAAAGTAAGAATGACTTCATCAGTCTCAAAATGAGCTAAAGCAATATTAACAAAGTAACTTGAATAAACTTTTCTTGCTACCATTTTTGGGGGCGTTTGTTTCAGCTTATATAGCAGGCTTATGGCTTATTTGATAGCTCACTTTTTTGTGGCTTAATTTTAAACTTTTTGGTTCATATAAGTTTGTTATGTCATAATAATCTTATATAAACCAAAAAGTTTCAAAAATTGCCATAGAAAGTAAGCTTGTGAAACATAAGCCCAAAACCAAATAAGCCATAAGCCTGATACAGCTGACCAAATAAGCGATAAGCCCGACAAAGGTAACCATATATACATATTAAGGGGGTGTTTGTTTAACCTTATCATGTGGGCTTATGGCTTATGTAGCTTTGGGCTTATGTTTCATAAGCTCACTTTTTATGGCTTATTTTGATACTTTTCGGCTTAAATGCGCTAATCATTTCATAAACTTATAGTAATAAGCTAATATAAGGCGAAGAGTTTCAAAAATAGGCCATCAAAAACTGAGCTCATATAAACATAAGCCGAAACCACATAATTCATAAGCCGGCTATATAAGACGAAACAAACACCAAACCGACTAATCCACACAAACTCTCATCCACCAAAATAACATTTCTAAAACTGTGTGTTTTTCGCGTAGAGCGGTTATTATAGGACTAATTATAAACTAACAAAAATACATCTTAAAAGAAGAAGAAAAGGAAGAAACAAACCTTATGGGTGATGAATTGATAATGCCGACGACCTCATTCTATATCTTTAGCACACCACCCTACAAAAAAACCTCCAAAGATCGAAGCTTCACAAAAAAAAAACAATATTGCAAGTTAATTCACGTGCTCAATCTTGAAAGGCCTACCTCATCAGCTTTCAGATTCATAAAAAACAAACCCAGAAACAAAAAGTTGCTGCAACGCCATAACTTACATCAATAGGAGAGAACTGCCGAAGTCACAATAGTGACATTGAACCCTCGAACATGAACCTCCGTGTACGCCTGAAACAAACAAACGAAATCGTAAAAGAAAATAAACATGATATTTAAATTTTGTTAACATCAGGTTCATTTATTTTTCAAAGTTGCGACATTTATAGTTGATATCCTGGTCCTGAGTACCCTAAGGAAAGAAATACAAAAGCCTATGACAAATATTTTCATTTAAACAATTCATCGAACATTTGGTGCGCAGCCATTAAAACAGATTATCTGGTAAAACCACCATAAGAAACATACCTTCAACTCCAAATCCTCTGCTAATTAACAAAGCCACAAATCAAAATGTAGCAAAGCCACATTACAAATCTGTCACCTAAACATTATAACAAACACATGATATGCACTTGAACAAATTAACAAATCTCTTCTATTAAATCAAGACATCTAATTGCCTATACATACAGCTCCTTATCTTCCATTTTTTTACAGAAGAATAAATCAATAATCAAACAAAACCCCTACTAACCTAAAATAGATATCAAAACAGAAAAGATTGAATCTTTATATTAATGGAAAAAATATTAAACCTTGAGATTAAACCATGCTACACCGTCACCACCGAAGGCGCCATCTCTGCTTCCCAATCTGACTAAGAATCCAAATCTGAAGAAAGAAAAGATTTAAATCTATAAAAAAACGTTATATGGTGGTTAGGCTTTCGACGGATGTGTGAGTTTTGGCGGAGGGTTTTGGTAGAGGGTGGTATTTGGTGGTGGTATGGTTCGATGATGATGGTGGTATGGTGGAGAGTTTCGATGGTGGTGGCTGTAATATTAAAAGGGGTAAGGTTAATGTTTAGGGTGATGAGAGTGAGAGATATTGGGACCATCATAGTTTCAATATTTCTAAATATAGCAATTTTCAACCATCTCTATTTTTCCTTTATAAAGGAGTAGAGATGTTCTTTAAACATAAAGAAGGGACATATATGTAATTTGAAAATCAAAACGCTAGCGGTTAGATCTAAATGCTTGTTAATAAGCATTTTGAGTAAGAACAGTTAATATAATTTAACAGCTAGTAAGACTCTCTTAAACTCTTGGTAACAAAGATACCAATAAAGAGAAGTAGTTTTGGTCGGGGCATGACCGTAATCTCATCATCGTCGTCTCTTTCTTTCCTGTTAAGTTACTGATTTCTCACAACTTTATTAACAAAAAAAACATCATATGTTTTTTCATCACTAGATAGTCATCCATCCTATTAGGTAACCAAATATGATCATCACCATCCTCAATTTTTTTTTCTTTTTAAATCATTATAATTAATAATTATAATTTACATAGTAGGAGAAGGTAAACGGGCAACAAGCTGCTCCGCTATAAAAAAGTTTTATTTTATTTTTATATAGTACAGTATATAAAAAAGGTTTTATGTAATTTTCCTTAAAAAAAGAAGCCTTTAGTAATATTAGTGTTTTGATCTTGCAGGAAAAAAATGGCGAATGTTAATAATAGTGTGAATGTAGCCGAATGTGCTGAAAGAGCAACAAGTGATAGTTTGATTGGTCCTGATTGGGCTATTAATATTCAGCTTTGTGATCTTATTAATATCAATCCTGGGTATATAATTTCTTTTTTTTTTTCTCCTGTTTTTACCATGTGTTTTTGGGATTAATTATATTTTCTTTAAATTCCAATAACAACACAAGAGTAAATATAATATTTACAAAATTTCCCTTAAATAAGCCATCCACCGATTTAACACCAGGTTAGTGGAAAGTGGAAACAGTCCAGATTATAAAACACTTTCAAATTATAATATATAGTATAAGCTATTCTCCTTCGAGTCAGCATAATTGTAGCAACATAATTTCTGTGACTCTTTGTTGCATGCGTCCTTAGATGGTCTAACTGCTGCAAACAAGCACTAGTCCTTTTTGTCTCTTGTAAGTGTGATCTCTAAGACTTAAGAAACGATGATACGTATGTTCATTAGCGTTTTCATTTTGTGTCTGTTAACAATCTTAGGTTTAACACATTTTGCATGTTTCGACTGAGGCCAATTTTCATGTGTGCTTGAATTGCAGGCAAGCAAAAGATGCACTCAAGATATTGAAGAAGCGACTCAAAAGCAAAAGCCCCAAAATACAGCTACTTGCTCTCTTTGTATGTATTTTGTTTGATATTTTGGTGATGCTTTTTCTAATAGACTAAACTTAGGGCGTGTTTGTCTAAGCGTATGTTTTGGGCTTACACTTATATTTTATAAGCAAGTTATGTCTTATAAATAAATAAGCACATGAGCCTTGCTTAGTGTTTTGGCTAGCTTATTGTAGTTAATGAGATAAAATTGACCAAAAAGTACACGAGCATCTAAAACTGTTGCTGTTATATGAGGATATGAAAATCTTTTGTTGTAAGAGTAAGACCCTTTTAAATAATCCCACTGCTCCTGACACAAGGCATAAAATTTGGGTATATCGGACCCCCCTCATATATGCTCTGAAGCCTAAGCTTGCATGTTTAGCCAACACTTGTGTGAGCCTATTTTAGCTATATAACCCTTTAAATAAGTAAAACACCCCCCCCCCCCCCCCCCCCCCCCCCCCCCCCACCCTTTTCAACCATTTACTTATGATAGGATCGATCTGGGTTATATTGTATATGAAACGGGTCAAATAACAATACATTGCTCAGAATAGACTGTTCAAACAGGTCTAGAGTATCTTTAAGGCATATAACCTCCTGGATTGCTTCATTTTGTAGATGCTAGATTATTACTGTATTACACTTTAAATATAGTCTCTCTATCATATTAAACATAGCCCATATTTTAAAAGATGGAGGAATAGTCCCGATCCAGTGAGTACATAACCACCTGTGTGACCCGTGACCAAATCACCAATTTTGGCACGTTTAGTCATAATTATTCTTGTTTGGACCATTATGAAGTTTTTACCTTGTTGAAGTGTTTGGCATACTGAATTCCAAAACTACTGTTGGGTAACCAGTATGGTTGCATCAGCGGACTGGTGACAATAGTTTCACCCCCAGTATCTAGTTTCGTGTGTCTTCATAAAAGTTAATTATCTTCTTTCTTTAATTCTTTAGGTTTTGGAAACACTAAGCAAGAATTGCGGGGAAAGTGTATTTCAGCAAATAGTTGAACGGGATGTCTTGCATGATATGGTCAAAATTGTTAAGAAAAAGGTGCTTATTCTTTCTTTGGATTTCATGATAAATAGCATTTATTTTAACGCTAATTTGATGTATTTCACCTCGATTACTTGATACAGCAACCCAATTTTAATGTAAGAGAGAAGATTCTTATACTGATAGATACATGGCAAGAAGCTTTAGGTGGACGCGGGGGACGATATCCCCATTACTATGCAGCATATTCAGAACTTAAGGTGATTCATCTATCTATGTTATAGTCTGCACTACATTGCATTATATCCAGTGCAGGTCAAATGGGAACTGTACTGTTACAAATTAATCTTTCAAACTTTTTTAGCGAATAAATTTAGGAGGTTCTGGACATGTAAATACATTTCGGATGAATTTTAAGCTGTCCGTCTATTTCAATCAATTCCGTGTTAGTTAAATCCTTCTAGAACTCACTTGACCCATTAGAGACAAATCATCAGCAAATAGACCAATTTTAAGGTAAACAGGTTTAAAAAGCTTGACCCTGTATATATTCATTCTGCCTGACCCATAGTCCCATACTGCCTTTATTCATTCTTTTTCAACACCAGCGTATATTTTTGTTTGTTTCAGAATGTTCAAGGGTCAGTTTGTTCTTCACTCTCATTTCTTATAACCTCTTAAAATCGCCAACAACCACCAAATCGCCTAGTGGTAAGGTCCTTGTTACCTCATGAGAGGTCAAGGGTTCAAACCTCGCTAGGTTCATACATTTGGGGGTGGCCAGGAACGGTCAGAAACGGCCCTGGGATCAACCCGGTGAGGCCGCGTTTATCCGAGTCAAAAAGGCTCACCCTCCCCAGGTAACCTAAACAGAGAAAACCCTTGTCCGTTTGAGCTCTTAAAATTGCCGCAAGATCATTTTTTGCAGTTCACAAAATGTAATTGGTCTGTTTATTTATCTTCTAATATTTTTTTTGAAGGGCAATATATTTCAAACAAAAACAACTAAATACAAACAAAAGCATCCACTATATAACCAAGATGGTTAATTATAGGGACCCAAAAAAAAAAAAAAACCAAAACAACGAGCAGCAACAATAAAAACAAAGATACATAACTCTACAAACAAAACAATACTAAGAAACTTTGGCGGCTAAACCGAGTCCAGGTGCCACGCATTATCTTCTAATATTATTGAATACTTAGAAACGGAAATCTAAACTTTCCCGTTATCAGCCTTGAGCCTGTGACCTAGAGTTTAATTTATAACCTTTAAACCAATGAGTAACAGAAGCTCGGTAATGTTTATTGCCTGTTTCCATCTCAAGGGTATGCTTACAGATCAAAGTGGGGTGACTACAATTGCTGTTTCCAACTCTTGAAATGTTCATGATCTGTTTCCAACTCGATATGCTTCGTTATGGCTATTCTGGGATCATTCAGTATGCTACTACAAGAACCTTTTTTTTAAGGTGGGAAATTTTCACTGTAAATGGCCTTATTCTACTTGCGTTGTTTAGGTCAAACACGCTGGCTACCGTAAATAAGTTGATTTGTTTTATGGTTAATATGTAAGCAGGAAATTCATTACATTGATTGAACCAGTCAATAGGTTCAAAAATCGCCCAAAGTGTATTTTCAATGCATAAGACCTCAGTCCTAAGTACTTTTATTTAGTAGGTTACTATTTACACCACGGCAAACTCATGTTATCTTCATATTGTTGTCTCATGTTTTGCTTATTGCCAGGCTGCCAGAGTAGAATTTCCACCGAGAGAAGAAAACAGTGTACCTCTATTTACACCGCCACAAACTCACCCGATTGTTCACCCTACTTCTGTTTATGAGGAAGCTGCTGTTCAGGCCTCCCTTGAGACTGATGCTTCTGGACTCGGGTATTACTTGTATTTTGGTCTTGTTAATAACGTCTATACCACTAATGCATGTGTGACTACTCCAATTATGACTTGAATGCTTTAAATTGTCGGTTATTTTTTTGGCAAAATGTGAAATATTTTATTACAAAACAGAGATTTTACATCAAATAGAGAAGATCTTGGACAAGCCCCAAGATCTCTGATACATACATATATCTGATACAACTAAAACATATATCTGATACTAGCCTCTATATCTGTACTATAGTAAGCCAGTGTAGCTTAATCAGTCAAAACCTCTAGTCCATTTTAGCAGCCAGTCTAACTACCAATACAGACTAGGCAACCATGGACGAAACCCCTTTTCATGCTACATTTCCTAACTACAAACACCCTGCCCATGTCCAAAAGGATCCCTTGATTCCCTTCCTTTTGACCCATAGAGGCTCTTGTAGCTAGGCATATAGAAAGGTTCCAAGTGCCAAGATATTAGGCCCTCTGCTTTCCCTAGTTTTCTGAGGAAGAATTACTCAAACATTTACTAAACTGTTGCATACTTCTTATCCCAAACACTCATATCTCTTGGAATGCTAACTCTAGCCATCTTCTTAACTTTTGACCAGAACTCTTCTGCATACTCACATTGAAAGAAGGAGTGTTGATGAAACTCCAATTTTTTTACAGAGAGGACACACCATCATATTATAGGAGCTCCACTTTTTGATTTTATCCTGAGTAACTAGCTTGTTAAGAACTGCCATCCATAGAATAAATGAGTGCTTTGGAATATTTTGAGAAAACCAAATTATTCTAGACCGCTTCACCTCTTCACAATTAGTACTCAGGTTAATCAGTTTGCTTAACAGAAAATTCACTCTCTTTACCCTAGCATTCTTCCAAACAATAGTACCCTGCTCATCACTTAGAGTAACATCTTGATGCGGCATTAAAACAGGAAGCTTTTCTAACTATTCCTCTGGCCACATAATTCTAGCATTATACACATCCCTATAAGTGAGGAAATTTTGCAGAGCATTACACCATTTTTCTCCATTGCCAATTTCAATCTTTATAAAGCCCCTCACCTCATCTCTAGATCTGAGAATGTTCTTCCACCCCCAACTATCCTGAGATTCTTCATTAGCAGCCCATATACTTTTACCTTTAAGTTTAACAGTACTAATCCATTTTACCAAAGAGAGTCTTTGTCAATTAGAAGTTTAGAACATGACACAAGTGTTTTGTAATCATAGCCTTATTCCAAACACTCAAATCCTTTAATCCTAACCCACCTTGACTTCTTGGCCTGCAGATATTCTTCCAAGCCACTTTAGCTTTTCCATTGGTCAAATCACCTTGATACCATAGAAAACCTTTAAGGGGGTGCTTGGTTCACTTTGAGTAATGGAAAAGGGAATAGTAATGAAAATACTAAGGAATATAATGAGTATTTCTATTATGATTAATCGTGCTTGGTTTATACTAGTAATTAGTAAAACTTAACCAACTTTTTAAAAAATTTACAATTTTTGGTTTTCACACCAACACACTCTAAAATTAAGTAGAAGAAAAGTCATTCATCGAAAGAACGCTAAATATACAAAAAAACAAATAATAAAATAGATTGTGTGTATATCTTTTGGTTGGGAGACTTCTATATTTCATCTCTTACTATATATTAAACACAGTATACGTGACTTTAAATTTACATGATCACAAATGTTTGGTTACCGGACCAAAGTACGAGAAACCCACGTTTATGTTATTTTGCTGCTTTTGCTCAAATTAATGAATAAATCAAAAACATAAATCAAATTAAAAACATACAACGTGGGTAGAGATATAAGGAGAAAAAAAGGAAAAAAAGAAAAATATAGAAAAAAAGGCATTACTTGGTTCATCACCCTCAAATTGTAGAGGAATGAAGGATTACCCAAAACTAAGGAATGACTCATTGCATTATAGTTAACCAACCATCACTAATCATTATCATTGTTATTCCTTACCCCTCAATACATTCAACCAAGCACACCCTTAAGAATTTTAATTAATATCCTTAATAGTTGCCTTTGTAAAAGAAACACAGAGGCCCAATACACATGAACAGAAGCTAGCTATTAGAAGAAACCTACCAGCATAAGATAAGCATTTATTCTTCAAGTTAGAATCCTTATTCTTGATTTCGTCAATCAAGCTCTTGCAATTACTTACACTTGCACTGATCTTTTTGGATGTAAGAGGGATGCCCAAGTATCTAACAAGCAGCTGTTCAAACTTTAAAAGGAACACTATCCAAGATATCTTGCTTGTCTTCAGAATTCGTACTTTCAAAAATAATGGTACTCTTAGAGTAATTTGGCAGCAAACCAGATAGTGATCCAAACTCTTCAATAGCATCTTAAAGAGCAAGGTTGTAAATATCGCTCGGCGGGGTGTTGTTGGTCAACCACCGCCAAGCAATATAAATTATAAGGAGTTTATATAAAAAATAAATATTAAATATTTTGAATTTCAGTTTATTAATTATTTTAGTTATATATCTCACATATATATGTACCATAAACTTACGTTATATATTTATATATGATTTGGTTAAGTTTTAACTAAAGAGAAAGAAGTAGTAGATACACATAGCATGATCCACTTCATCATCTTCTCATGGAAACTAAAACCTATAAGAATAGCTTCCAAAAACTATAGGCTTTTTGGATATAAATTTTCATAGCCACTCTATTAGGCCCTTCTTTCCTTTCATACCCTTTCAACAGCTCTTGGGGGATAAGAATATTATCTTGGATGTGCCTATTAGGAACAAAAGCACTCTGATTATTCCCCACAATACTTCCAAGAGCTCCTTTTATTCTGTTAGTGATAATCTTGTTAATGCATGTGTATATGACATTATCACATGCAATAGGGCCTGAAAGCAGTGAGTTTGAGTCTTGGGAATCAAAGAGATTAGAGTTGAGTTGATTTCTTTGAGCATTTTCCCTTTGGTCAAATGCCTATCATTAAATTCTTTAACAGCCACAGCTTTACCAAATTGCTTAGGGACTTCATCTCCATGAAAAAGATTTCCTATCTCATCTCTGACTGCATTAAATCTGCTTTAGTGTTTTTTTTGTTGTTTCTGCTTTTGGGGACTTTATGGAAACAATTGTTCCTGTCTCCCTCACTAAGCCATTTAATCTTGGCCTTTTGAAACAACAGCTTTTCCTCATCTTTCATAGCAGCAACATACTCTTGGATACGCTTGCTCTCCTCTAGTCTAAGCTCAGAATTATAAGGATTTTTGTCAATCTTAGTTTGTAATTCCTTTAGTTGATTTTTCAAAACTTTTACCCTATCAAATAAGTTCCCATCCTTCCATGTGAGATTTCTAAACTTTTTTTTAAGACTTTTTTTTTCACATTTTTAAACATATTACATCCCTCACAATCAAGATTCCAATAGACAAAAATTCATCTTTATCAGCAATGAAGTTTTTTTTTTTTTTTTTTTTTTTTTGGTAAAGGGGAAACAACCCCGGTAAAATATATATACCAAAAATACAATGAAGTACAATGGAATGTGGCTGAGTACCACATTAACCTCAAGCAACGCTTGAACACACTAAGCCATATGACATGCCATATGACTATAACCTAAAGCATACATAACCAATAACACCTATATGAAAATACCACCTACAAGTACATAAATTGAAAACTGAAGGCATGGAACTAAATAAGGATAGACTCCGGCAGCTTCCATATCTCCACAAACTGTTTAGCCGCAACTGACTTCTTAAATTTGCATGAAAGAAGCTTACCCCGAACAGTCACTATAATGCAATTGACAATTTGGTCAACAGAACGCTTGATTCCCTTAAATAGACGACCATTACGTTCCTGCCAAATATAATATGTACTCGCAGCCAAAACAAGTTTAGCAATAACTGCCCTCGACGTTCTTCTATTGGCAAACGGTAGGACAGATTGGATAATAGTATGAAACCCTGGCCCCGCATTAACCAATCCCGCCATACTTTTAACCTTGTCCCAGACCTGAGCAGAGAAAGGGCACTCGAAAAATAGATGAGTATGCGAGTCTTGAACAAGCTCACACAAGGAACATGATGACTTAAGGTCGGACGAGATCTCCCAGCTATGAAGAAGATCCCGCGTCTTCAACCGACGTTTCATAATGAGCCATAGAATAAAAGCATGTCTAGGAATACTAAACGGAAACCACACAATTTTGCCCAAGGAACCTCCATATCACGAGGCCGAATAGACTGCCAAACAGTATTAACAGAAAAAACTAACGACCCAATAACAGGAAGCCGCCACTCAAGCTTGTCCGAACCTCCCTGAAAATGATGAGTATCGATAGTAGCAACCACAGGATGTTTATGCAACAAACTCGGCGGCCACTGAAAACTTCCATGAGATAGAATGTCACGAACCTTAGTATTGATCGACAATCCAGCCCTATACATGTCCCGATAGTATTTATCAGCAATGAAGTTAGGCAAATTTAAATTACCTCTTCTTTGCTTTAATGACTTTAGGAATAACAATGACATTAGAGCAATGATCGAAATCTGATAAGGAAGAAAATACCATGAGAATGAGAGTACTTACCTATAAAAGCCTCATTCCCCATGATTCTGTCCAACTTTTTTTAACACTTTGAACAAATTTTTGGTCCAAGTATAGAACAACCCAGAGCTAACTATATCTTCCATCTCAATGCTATTAACACAATCCTTAAACTCATTCATATCATTTGTCATACCAGGAGAATGTTCATTAGGAGCAAGAGTTAAGTTCATATCACCCATCATGATCCAGGCTTCATTACCAGCAATTCTCTTATGAATATGCAAATCTCTCCTATCCTTCCCACCATTAGCAGCATACACGAAAGTGCAGAATAACTTCATCTTACCACAAACACTATACTGTTTGGCACAATCAACAACATTATTTCCATCCCAACATGATTCTGCAACCTTTATCACTATAGTGCATATTTGTATTCCAATCCCATAATCCAAAATATCATTACCACTTTTATCAAGTCTTTTTGCTCGATATGTGTCTCTAAAACAACACAAATACTCACCTTTTCTTCAGCAATGAAACTCCTTGCTCTTGTTTATAAGAGGATATTCCAACTTCCAATTTTTAAATCCATATCTAACATTCTTTTAGGACACTACTGACCATTCCAATAATACCATCATTCTCCACGAGTAAGAACATCATGAACTTCCTTCCTACAATTACCAGCTTCTCCAGCCACATTCTCCTCATTCAATAACTTGCAATCTTTATCAAACACCTCTTCCAAAACAGAAAATTTATTTGCAGACCCTTTTGAAGCAGATAAGATTTCATCATTCACACTCCAAGGCTCTTAAAAGGGGTATTATTTGAGGACTACTTCTTCCTTTGATCATCTTTCACATCCATTGGTCCAATAGCCACACTAGTTTGTTTAGTCTGGGACACTTGGCCGTTATCACACTACTACCTTCAGCTTTCACTTCAACCTGAGTATTTTGCTTCTTATCAAATCCTACACCAGGCCTTTGATTGTATTCTATAATTTGTCATATTCTTATTTCTCACTTCAACAAACTCATCATTTCTTTTATCTCTACTATCCTTACTTGTGACGTTATTAACCTTTCTACAATTAACACCCTCAGTTACAACATTCTCCTTCACCACACTCACTTCAGGCGTTTTTGGTCTTTCTGCACAGTTTTGATCATAATGGCCAAAAACTTTACAAATTGCGCACAAGGGTGGAGACCAGTCATATACAACTTTTAACACTTTTCTTCCCAATAACATGTTTACTCTTATCCTTGTAAATAATATCAACATTGCATGGCAATCCTTTTTCGGCCTCCACATCAATTAGTACTCTAGCAAAACCCAGCCTACCTGTACCCAAATGGCACATATTTGTAGCGACTTGGTCCATGATCAAAGGTGTGCTAGGTCTGCTAGCTACAATGCTAATTCCCTTGGTACTCCAAGCCTCTAAAGGTAAATTCTACAATTTTACCCATAAAGGTATTTTGTTTGGTTCAATTCTATCCAAGCTAACAGAGGGATCCTGTTTTTGCACAAACATTGGTTTCCCATTGACCATCCATGGCCCCATTTCTATAACAGAGTTAATGCCCTGAACTTGAACAAAAACACTCCGTCACCATTAGGGATAATATTCCTTGACCTTGACCTATATTTGCCCAACATTTTGAACAAATTTTGATTAAGTTCATAGTAAGTCATTTTATATCCCACAAAATAGCCACAAACAGTTAACTGCCATTTCTTACTACCTTCTATCACAATCTCATAAAAAACAACCTCATTACCATCATCACACACCTCACACATGTCAAATTATTATCAAAATTACTGTTAATAGTAACGTACGTTAGCATAGGAACTTCTCATACCACTCAATTTCTCATTTCCCTCCTTCACACCACTAGACTTCAGGTTTTCACCACCATTACTTTCCACATTCACCACTTCGTCTCTAAAACATTTTCATCAACAACATCCTCTACATTCTTACACACTTCATCCTCAACTTTTCTCTTCAATAGTACCCCTGATTTCCCATGACTTACCACTACTCTCAACGAGAATCATTACACTGATCACCTAAATTCACCCCATCCACACGAACACCCTTAGCACTGTTCACAATACTATCACTATTAGCTTTACTTTTCTTATTTCCTTTGTTCCTTTCATTCTTTGTACCATAGTCACATGGATCGCCAAACCCTAAGAGAACTTCGATCTGGTACGAGCGATCCCAATCGCGGTACGGTCGCGATTCGGATCGCCATGGATCGCGAACCAAAACCCATAAAGTGTCGTTCCCAATCGTACCCAATTGGTGTTCCCAATCGTACCGGATCGCGATCCAACACTCTTCAAATCGGCGATTTATAGGCCTCAAAACGTGTTTGATTCCTATATAATACGAAGTGTGTTAATGGGAAGGCTCATAAATGTTTGTTTCAGATTTGAAGGCTCTTAAATGTGTTTTCATGGGAAGAATAAAGGTTTTCTTATATTACAATGCACTTTTCTTTCTTATAGTATATAAACAACACTCCTAAAACATCAATACATATCTTTAGTGCATTAAAAAGACACTCTGGGGAATGTTATCATATGATTCCTTTTATGTTCGATTTTTTTGCAAAATGTTTTCCCTTCAATTACGTTTTCCTTTCAATTATATTTTCCCTTCGTAGTTAAGTATTAAATCGAATGAAATGTTTTATGTTCTTATGTTTGTTATTGTTGTGCATGTTGTACCAAAGTCTTTGGTACACCGAACCAAAATATATGGTACACCGACCCGCATCGTACCGGAATGAGCCTACCCCCCGTCGTACTGGATTTTGAGAAATAGCGAACCGCGATCCCGTGCCGCGATCCCATACCAAAGCGATCCGCGTTCCATGTGACTATGCTTTGTACCATAGTGTGAATCAACTAGCTTACTAGGAACCTTCACTTGTCTCTTTTTTCGTTATGTCTTTTTTCTTTGTGTCTTACAGTCATAATGAATGTCCAATCAAACAGCGAACAATAGAAAACAAAGAAAACAGAATTGATCTAAAACAGAAAATTGAAAAACAATTTTGGCGCCAAAATTGGAATTGGGGTTTTTTGAACAACACACCCAAAATGAATAATACCACCCTCAAATGATACTAAATCAAATTCTGAAACAGCTAATCAATCCATATTTTGGCGCCAAAAACACCATACTTGTGGATTTCAGAATTCATGCTCAACACTGATAAAACCAGTAACGGAGTGTGCAGATCAACACCCTGAATCCAAATATCAAATCAGATTTGAAAATGGATCAGAAATGATGTCGGAATCAGAGGATTAATGGTCGAATTAGTTATAGAGAAAGGAAAGAAATCAGTTATAGAGAGTGAAAGGAATCAAATTAATATAAATTTTACATGTTGGTTTGCATCTAAAGCCAATCACATTGGGGTGGGTGGGGGAGGGGGGCCTTTATCATCCTTTAAAATACAGATTTAGGATCATTTTGAAAACAAAGTCACAAACAAATTTATATGGAAGCACAACAAATAAATATGGCTTTGAGCCCTCCAAAACTTGGACTGGATGTCGATAATATGATGTGAAATGCCTGTTCATGTCGATGTTCCTCTCCTTGAATTTGAAACATGTCTATATGGATTGTAGGATGTTATCACAATATAGTGTCGCCAATATATTAAAAGACTCGATATTTGGTTCAAGGAGATGTGACATGCATTGAGTAACAACATCTGTAAACTAGCAAATTATGGTCGTGTGATGTATAATGACTGAATACTTCGCAAAACTTTGGACACATGCCAGTTTGGCCACTAGAGGAGGTCTGTAAAGAATAACACCTTAGGGATGTAGACTCGTATGTCTTTGCTAGATGTAGATTTAGATATGGTCGTGTGATGCTTCAACTTTATGCTTATTTATGTGTTTGTTGGATGTAGATTGTCAGAAATGGTGAATGCAGAAGGAATAGCAGATGTGCTGATAGACATGCTTAGTGCTTTGGATCCCAAGAATCCGGAGGTAATAACTTGTTCATATATGTGTCTATTTTAAGCACTGAAGATGGTTTTTGGATTTGTGTTTTCCTTTTGATAATCATATTGTGATCTGATTATACAACTGGTTATCAAAGGATATAATAGAAACCATCTTTACGAATTACACCTACTTTGGTCATTTTTTGTATCAGTTACCTTAATTAATTACGTAGTAGAATTTTACAAATACAAGAAAATTTTTAAATTAGGTTATTACATTCCAATAAACAGAAGAAAATCCTAACATTGTCCATAGCAGTTCATTTGTTAGAAAGTGGTAAATTGTGTGACATAACTAAATTATCATGCAATCACCTTCAAAATACACATCTGAGCACCTTTTGACTGGATGGATTTCCTTGTTACATAAGTGTCTTACTGTTAAATGTTTCTCACCATTCTCTTAGTTCAGATTCTTTCATGATATCTATATGATAAACCTTGTTCTTATGGCAGGATTTAAAGCAAGAATTAATTGTTGATCTTGTAGATCAGTGTCGTTCCTACCAGACACGTGTCATGACCCTTGTAGACAGTACCTTGTAAGCACTGACCTTTCTTTAACAATTCTGGTATCGTAAATATAAATAGTTTTCTTCTATATCTGCATATTCTTTCAGAGACGAGGAGCTTCTAAGTAAGGGTTTGGCATTAAATGATACTTTAATGCATGTTCTTGGCCGCCATGATGAAATTGCAAAGGGGGCTTCTATTAATTCCGTGGTAGTAGGGGCACAGGAAAGTTCTGTTGCACCACTTGTTAACGTAACACATGAGGATGATGAATCTGATGATGAGGATTTTTCCCAACTAGCCCACAGGTGAATTGTTATTTTCCTTTCTAGAACATATATAAACTTTCAAACTTTTTCATCAACTACTTTGGCAATGACTTTAGCAGCCTTTTTCTTCCCTAAAAAGTTTTGGAAAAATCGACTTTTAAAAATATAGCGACAATGAAACTGTTACTGGACTCGTTTCAAATAGTTTAAATTTTGGTGGAAATTTTCTTTGTTCTTCAGCAACAACATTTTAGTTTTCTTATAGCGGCGGTGAGTTAGTCGTTGGGAAGTCGTCAGTTCGATTCACCAACTGTGCGACTTTTATAGTTTGGGTACAAGCTTCAAAATTGTGTGTAAATATTTCAGGTCATCGCGTGATACTTTACAGAATGGCTCAAGGGCTGGACGGGTAAACGTTAGTCCGCATCTTACCCCTTCGACGGTACCATCATCAAGCAAACCAGCTAGTGGTGGCTCAACCATGACGGTTGATTATCTAAGTGGCGATTCATATACTTCTGAAAGGCAATCCAGTTCCACATCCAAGACCACCCGTCCACCACCTCCTTTGGATGATTACATAAATCCGACAGCAGCTATTTTTGCTGCTTATGATGAACCAACTCAGTTGACCAAGTCCGTAGATGAGCCTGCCGCCTCTCATATGTTGATTCTACCACCACAAACCACTAAAACCGCCATCTCCACTCGCTCTTCACCTCCTTTAGAGGATTACATAAACCCATTTGCTTCAAATGATGAACCAACTGGCATGAATAAACCCATCAGCCCTGTGTTGATCCCACCACCTCCTTCAAAGCATAGTCAACGCCTGCAATTTTTTGAGAAAAATCAGGGACCTGGTTTGCCTTATGACAGTTTGGTTGGTGAGGCCCGGAATCTCTCTCTTAACTCATCCACTCCAACCAAGAAAGAGAAACCTGAAGATATTTTGTTCAAAGATCTTGTTGATTTTGCGAAAGCCAAGTCTTCATCTTCTTCGAATCCGAATAGATCATTCTAGATTGGATATGTTTGTCTTCGCGGAAAGAAATTGATTTATAAACATTCCCGGGGCTTGGTCTAGATTTAAACATAACATTTTGATTATGTTATAGCTTTACTAATTAACCAATAATTTTTGTACATTTTTATGGTCAACTGAATGAGTTTGGTAAATCAGATCTTATTAGGTGAGCTTGAATTGAAAGTAAATATGCATTCAAAACCTAACATTTAGGTATGAGAATATAGAATTATGATGTTTGTTTTGAGTACACATGGAATTTTCTTCATTGATCTTCGATTTTTGATCTGGATCTATGTTATTAGATGTTATTTTGCGATGAAATGTGTGTGTGTGTTTGTGTTTGTGTGATGAAGATGACGGTTTTGTGCGGGTAGTAAAATGACGATACCACCCCAACGTCTTTTTTTTATTTATTTATTATATCTGTTAGTTGGATGAAAATAGATGGACGGCCATATCCAAAACAACCATAATCAAACAATAAATCTAGTACATATACAATAACTATCTCCTCGTGAGCTCTCACGTGAGGTACAGACACTTGTTATTTAAATTTTAAAATACCTCAGTACTGAAAAGATTTCTTGTTTTTTTTAAGTAATCAATTCAATAGTCATGTACAATAAGAGAAACCGAATTTAACCAAGAAAATGTGTACGGGTATCTAGAGCTAGTTAAGTGTCGAGTAATTAACGTTTTCTTTATCTAACGTGTATGAAAGATTGTTAGCATGTAACTATGCATGCTAAATATTTCAAAATAGTGTCTAACAAATAGTAGTGATGACAACCAGTTATGTTAAAGTGATAAAATCATTACCCAAATAATGAATGACAAAAAGGAAGCACAACACCACCACCAGGCACCAATTATAAACCAATGGCTACTATTCGTGAGCCAGTTGAATTCGATCTGTTAGTTGCCAGATTTAGTCTACCGCTGTCACTGTGGGATGGTAATTTATTTACTACTACCAAATTGTCTTTTTAAATATACAGTGACATCCAAATGGATAGTATAGTTTTGGAACGGATGTATTCGATCATCTACCATAGGATAGGAGCCATACAATATTTGTGATTCAGAATGGTATTTTGGAAAGATAATTAGCTTCACAAGATAGATGTCTTATAATTCTCTCGCTCTGATCATATATAGTACAGTATTATCTTTGGTAACTAAAATGGAGAGTGTAAATGAAGAAATCATGACTATGTCATTGGTTGGTTGAGGACATGAAAGAAATGATGGGTATGGTGGTGGGGTTAAATGAAGAGTGACAAAAATGATGTAGAAAAGGCAATTAGCTTTTTCACTTTTGCTTTTTCTTTTGCTAAAAGTCAAACACGGATGGTGGTCTCTTTCAACTGCCTGCATCATAATGATACCTTTCACCACATAAGAGATCCCAACACAAGATTTGTTCATCATTGCTTAATATATACATACACACACACACTTTTAGTGAGTAAGAAGGCCACATACATACATTTAAAAGGAGGATAAATATACCTTATGTGAATGACAAAGTGCCTATGTCAGTCATACATTAGCTGAATGTTCGCGCAAAGACTCATGTCGAGTAGTTTATGCGTCCGCCCGAGAATACCCTCTAAGAGTCATAGCCCAGTGAACAGATTTTTCTTCGGCTTCAAAGGGAGTTCTTGCATAACACTCTAACCGAGCACCTGAAAATAAGACTTCGCCGTTGTAGTTGCGTGCTACAAAACCCAAACCCGCCTTTCCAAATTCTTTGTTCCACACAGCGTCACAGTTAAACTATAGTAATATTTGAGTACAAACTGAATCAACTTCTTTTTCTTTACATCATACAATGTCGTTCAATAAAAATAACAAAACTTTATAAATCTAATGGTCACTTAAGAAATACGACAAAAGTTTAATTTAAACTATTTTTTTAAGATACACTCAAACAACTAATTTTAGCTATTTAATTTCTTTTATCTAACAAAAAAACTATTTTCATTATATTTTTTAAATTATATATTTCATAAATTTTTAACCGTTATGTAAAACGAAACATAACATCACGACGAGAATCAAATTATTTTTCAATCTATGATCACATGTATAAACTTTTGATGAACTGTTTTTTTTTGTTTGAGAAAATAATATACGATTCGTATCAGAATCATATATGATTTTTTGAAATCATATATGATTCTTATATTATTTTCTGAAATTATATATTATTCGATTTTATAAAAGATCCAAAAACAAAACAAGATTTATTTAACCAACCACCCCGTTTATTTTATTACCAGCTTCAGGCAATCACTTCAAATGTGAATCCTGGATTTGTGATCAGTACATACAAAGTAGAAAGAAAAGAAAACTATGAATCAATTATCTTAACAACAAGATCAAAGCTCATAAACAACCAGAATCAACAAGCTAACAATGATCAACAATGGTGGCTAGAGAGAGAAAGAGACAAACAGAAAACAAACAGAATAAATGATACAGTGAGAAGAAAACACCCTATATATACACTTAAACTAGGGCGACACCACACTTTCCACAAATGTCATAAACAGCCCCTCAAGTATTGTCACACCCCACCATAGCGGAATATGGGGCGCGGCGTATGGATATCATCACAACATGGCGTGTCTATAGAGACAACTATATAAAATAAGAAATGTCATCAAATGGTGACACAAAAGTCATGACAATATCTCATCAAATGCAGGTGTCTAGGTAAGTAGGTAACAGTCCTACCTCTTACCCAAGATAAACAAATAAAAACAAACATATGTGTGCCACAGTATCACTTATTAAAATGAACAAACAAATAAAACTAAGAAGGAAACGGGGATTCTCCTTCTATATGCATTCCTAAGCTTCTCCAATCCTAGCCACTTATGTTCTCATGCTTAACCATAGTATCACCTGAAAGAGACACTAAAACACGTCAACATAAAGTTGGTGAGAGTCATAGGTTTAGACTCCAATGCTAAATCAGTTACAAGCTGTGAATAACAATCATCAACAAAAGAACATATGGACAATGTGTTACAAATATGCATTAACAACTATTAATCAAGATTAATCATACCAAACCAATCCAAGGCTCCTACCTTGCCAAACAACATCATGGTACCATAGATGATCACACTATGCGCCTATCCCAAGGCCACTACCTTGGTAAACCACAAGGCCCCTACCTTGTCAAACCACAATAACTGAGACGACACGTGTCCCCCGATCCAAATCATACACAATCAAGAATCACATAGCAGTTAATCACATAATGTACACACAAGTCCATCACAAACCTTAAAAACATTCACAACATCAATTTATAAAATAACTCAATACAGTGTCTCTTCCATCCCATCTGGAAGTCAATATCAATAGTAAACATGGGACTATGAAACTCACCTGATAGCTTCTTCACAAGTCCTCGCACTAGCAACAAGCTAACAAACCAAAAACACGCAATCAATATACAACCAATCACTAAGATGGATCATCAACCTATGATGAACATCTAGTCTATCCCATAACATTTCCTTATTGATAAGCTCTAATCATCCCATTACCCTTCCTTAACAAGTCCCTAACTTGGTTAAGTTCAATAGCTATCCCGTTCATAATTTTACACAAAACAGTCCCAGTTTTAGGTCTCAAAACTTTAAGTCAAATGACCACTTAAATATACCCATGGTTTCTGTAAAAGGAATATTCATACTTTTACATATGTTAGCTAAAACCTCCCACTTGACCTAACCTTAAAGCTACTGTTAAGGCCCCGATATATGTGTATATATTGCTACCTATCCAGAATTTACTGATTTTAAACGTATGAAAAGTTTGTTACCATGAGAGGGTCTTACCCTAAACCAAAACCTTAGCCCAAGTGCAGATACTTGCTACAATATATAAACCATCTCTCATGTTCGTGAGAAGATCCCAATGCAACCCTAAGTACCCCAAACAACCCAAAACTTAAAAAGAAAACAGGCTGACTTCAAAACTGTATTGACCTCCGACTGTTGTAACCTGTTTTTGACCCACTTCTCGACCTCCAATTTAGTTATAGTTTCTTGTATTAGAAAGCCACTTCAATTACCTTTTCAGGGATACTTGGATCGCATCTTGAATGTTCCTAGAACTCCCGATATGATCAAAACAATTGACTCAAAATTCTGCCCAGTTTTTAAAAACGGGTTTAACAAAATCAACCTCATTAATTAACCCTAATCCCTCTAATTACAAGCCCTAATTTATGTAATAATTATGAACTCATTATTATAACATAAATTTACTGTTCTTAAATTAAACCATAACCTAAATCCATCATAAGATGATTATAAAAACATAAAAACAATTAAATTAAAAAGGGATTAAAGACTTCACCTTTGATTTATGAAAACCCCCAAAATTATGAAGAACCCTAAAAACCTTCTATGTAACCCACAAATTTTTTAATATCTCCGGGAATAATAATGAATTTGATTGTTATTAAAACAATATATAGGGTGTCCATAAAATCCTAGTCCAAGAATAAGCCCACTTTCCTTTTTCTTCTCTTTTTCCCTTTTTTTTTCTTTTCCAAACCGACCTAACCCCCTTAAATTCATTTTTTCTTTATTTTTTTTCTTTTTATTGTTAATTAATATCTTATTAATATTACCTTAATTTACCTTAATTTATTTCAGCTCCTAAAACTCCCAAAACCTCAAAACCGTAAAACTAGTCAAATTTACGCGTTTTACCGTAAAAGTCGTAAAATATACAGTTTTAAAAAAAATCTCAAATTTTGAAATAAACTTTATAATTAAGTCCTAAATGACCTAAAACCATCCCGAAAAATATTCATATGACTAATTACCTCATTCGAGACCTCTAAATGCTAAACCGTAAATCCTAAAGAAAATACACTATTACTATAATACTTATACGTATACGTAAACACCAAAATATCACCATTTCATTTCATAGTCACTAATTGTGAGCTCATGAACATGAAATAACCGTTTCTCGATTTACTTATGAGTACTTCTATACTCATAAATGATAACCACACCAACCTCAATCATACAAAATAAACACGTAATCACACAATTCAAGTAAGCACACATAAAATAACCTAAAAGTAAGACCAAGTGACAAATCCAAAAACTAGGGTTGTCACATCACTCCCTCCTAATAGAAATCTCGTCCCGAGATTTACTCCCTAAGCACAACAACTACGTCCCGCAATCACAGAAGGCTTCCTCTACTTCCTCTTTCTCATCACCTGTAACATACATTGAGTACCCAAGGGTCTCTATCCTATGGCTCACCTTCAATGCACGTACCAATTTGGGTAGGCACAAGCTAAAGTCGGTTTCTGAACCTAATAGTAAAATAGCACAATGATCTCCTCAAGAAAACATACCTGTCTCCACTTTCGGGTTCTACACGACCTCCACTGCATCCGCATAGTAAACTCTTCCCCCTTTACGATCCCCGTTGTTTCTGTTCCGCATGTTGCGACCCACGTTGTTATGATGTCCCGTGTTCCTATTACCGTGATTCCCTTCCAATGGTAACGGTTTTTCAGCTTGTCCTGATGCTCTTCCCAACAGCGGGCAACTATTCCTGTAGTGTCCTGGATCTCCACACTCAAAACAAGTACCTCTTGCATAGTCCGCTCTAACCGCATGTGCGGGTGCTGCATTTAGAGTAGGTGATCGGCAGTCCCTGGCGAAATGTCCTAGCCTTTGGCAATTAAAAACACCACGCATGGCATACCACTTCTATGATGCTTAAAACATGTAGGACACTGTGGATTATTTCTCGCATACCCACCATCAGCTGTCGCCACGAAGTTCTTCCCATCCCTCATTTTCTTATTGGCTTCCCAGTTGTTCTCATCATGCTCTGCTTCTTCTAGCTCCTTCCGCTTTTCTCCAGCTTTTCCCAAAGTTCCACTTGCTACCCGCCTCCTCAGTAAGTATTCCTGCTGTAAGTATAGCTTGCTGTATCGTGTTAGGTTGAGTAGCCTTGATCATTCCCCTAATCTGAGTAGGCAATCCAGCAATGTACCGCTTAATCTTGTTCGCCTCAGGGGTAACCAAATGGGGAACCAACTTTGTCAATTCATGGAAGCGATCTGTGTAATCTGCATGATCCGCTCCAACCATAGCATGTCCCCAAAACTCGTTTTCTAGCTTCTCCATCTCATTGCTTGGACAAAACTCCGTAGTCATAAGAGCCTTAAAATCGGCCCAAGCCATAGCATTTGCAGCAACTCTTCCCCTTGCTTGAACCTGGGTGTTCCACCAAGTTAAAGCCTTTCCTACTAGTAAACCAGTTACATACATGACCATTTGATTTGGTAAACAGCCACTCATCTGAATCACATTCTACATCTTCTCAATCTATTGGGTAAGTACTACCGCGCCGCCCTTCCCATCATACTCTCTTGCACCACAAGAAGTGAATGCCTTATAGCTACAACCATTTTTTCCACCTCCTCCTTGACCATTGTTGTTGTTATTGTTGTTCAGGTTGTTAGTCACCTGCTGGACAATGGTTGGTATTATGTTGGCCATTTGAGCAGCAATCAAAGTAGCCAAATCAGGATTTCCATCACCACCACTTCCACCAGCACCATTTCGCGTGTTCACCATGCTATAGTAAAACATGACACCCGTTAACAACTACCAAAATACTCCGTATAGTATACTTACCACCCTACACACGTCTAACATAACCATACATACTACCAACATATACTATACAAGCATGTATCAACTCTCTTTCATGCAATCATACTTGAAAGTCCAGTGGTGTTGTGGCACATATATAATTATGTAGGCCTCCATAATTATACATGTTCCCTTTCACCAATGTACTCCCTCCTATGATGACACTTATAAGAAATTAATACTACACATAACACATAATCCATCAACTCACAAGCACATAACTACACAAAATAAGGTCCAAAACTCCATCTATTAAAATAACATAGCCAATGCATGAAACACATAAACTCGTAGTCCAGTTGAACCAGCGTAGACAAAATTCAAAATGTATAAAGAACATGAAAACATAATTAAGCGAAATCCAACAATGACTAGCGTATACGACCATGGTTCAACCCGCACTAGTCAAAACTCGTAAAGAAAATAACATGTAGTTAAGTATGAACCATACTAGTTCATAACTTAACAAATATCGCAAAAATAACATCCAAACACATCAACTATTATAAAATGCACACACACTCCTATGACGCCTATATGCAAGGACCCTTAAGCTATAAACTAGGCTACACGACTAGGCAACCTAATTCTCTATAACCATTGTCTCTGATACCATTCTGTCACACCCCACCATAGCGGAATATGGGGCGCGACATATGGATATCATCACAACATGGCGTGTCTATAGATATAACTATATGAAATAAGAAATGTCATCAAATGGTGACACAAAAGTCATGACAATATCTCATCAAATGCAGGTGTCTAGGTAAGTAGGTAACAGTCCTACCCCTTACCCAAGATAAACAAATAAAAACAAACATATGTGTGCCACAATATCACTTATTAAAATGAACAAACAAATAAAACTAAGAAGGAAACGGGGATTCTCCTTCTATATGTATTCCTAAGCTTCTCCAATCCTAGCCACTTATGTTCTCATGCTTAACCATAGTATCACCTGAAAGAGACACTAAAACACGTCAACATAAAGTTGGTGAGAGTCATAGGTTTAGACTCCAACGCTAAATCAGTTACAAATTGTGAATAACAATTAGCAACAAAAGAACATATGGACAATGTGCTACAATTATGCATTAACAACTATTAATCAAGATTAATCATACCAAACCAATCCAAGGCTCATACCTTGCCAAACAACATCATGGTACCATAGATGCTCACACTATGTACTATCCCAAGGCCACTACCTTGGCAAACCACAAGGCCCCTACCTTGTCAAACCACAATAACTGAGACGACACGTGTCCCCCGATCCAAATCATACACAATCAAGAATCACATAGCAGTTAATCACATAATGTACACACAAGTCCATCACAAACCTTAAAAACATTCACAGCATCAATTTATAAAATAACTCAATACAGTGTCTCTTCCATCCCATCTGGAAGTCAATATCAATAGTAAACATGGGACTATGAAACTCACCTGATAGCTTCTTCACGAGTCCTCGCACTAGCAACAAGCTAACAAACCAAAAACACGCAATCAATACACAACCAATCACTAAGATGGCTCATCAACCTATGATGGACATCTAGTCTATCCCATAACATTTCCTTATTGATAAGCTCTAATCATCCCATTACCCTTCCTTAACAAGTCCCTAACTTGGTTAAGTTCAATAGCTATCCCGTTCATAATTTTACACAAAACAGTCCCAGTTTTAGGTCTCAAAACTTTAAGTCAAAGACCACTTAAATATACCCATGGTTTCTGTAAAAGGAATATTCGTACTTTTACATATGTTAGCTAAAACCTCCCACTTGATCTAACCTTAAAGCTACTGTTAAGGCCCTGATATATGTGTATATATTGCCACCTATCCAGAATTTATTGATTTTAAACGTATGAAACGTTTGTTACCATGAGAGGGTCTTACCCTAAACCACAACCTTAGCCCAAGTGCAGATACTTGCTACAATATATAAACCATCTCTCATGTTCGTGAGAAGATCCCAATGCAACCCTAAGTACCCCAAACAACCAAAAACTTAAAAAGAAAACAGGCTGACTTCAAAACTGTATTGACCTCCGACTGTTGTAACCTGTTTTTGACCCACTTCACGACCTCAAATTTAGTTCTAGTTTCTTGCATTAGAAAGCCACTTCAATTACCATTTCAGGGATACTTGGATCGCATCTCGAATGTTCCTAGAACCCCCGATATGATCAAAACAATTGACTCAAAATTATGCCCAGTTTTTAAAAACGGGTTTAACAAAATCAACCTCATTAATTAACCCTAATCCCTCTAATTACAAGCCCTAATTTATGTAATCATTATGAACTCATTATTATAACATAAATTTACTGTTCTTAAATTAAACCATAACCTAAATCCATCATAAGATGATTATAAAAACATAAAAACAATTAAATTAAAAAGGGATTAAAGAATTTACCTTTGATTTATGAAACCCCCCAAAATTATGAAGAACCCTAAAAACCTTCTATGTAACCCATGAATTTTTTAATATCTCCAGGGAATAATAATGAATTTGATTGTTATTAAAACAATATATAGGGTGTACATAAAATCCTAGTCCAAGAATAAGACCACTTTCCTTTTTCTCCTCTTTTCCCTTTTTTTTTCTTTTCCAAACCGACCTAACCCCCTTAAATTCGTTTTTTTCTTTATTTTTTTTCTTTTTATTGTTAATTAATATCTTATTAATATTACCTTAATTTACCTTAATTTATTTCAGCTCCTAAAACTCCCAAAACCTTAAAACCGTAAAACTAGTCAAATTTACGTGTTTTACCGTAAAAGTCGTAAAATATACACTTTTAAAAAAAATCTCAAATTTTGAAATAAACTTTATAATTAAGTCCTAAATGACCTAAAACCATCCCGAAAATATTCATATGACTAATTACCTCATTCGAGACCTCTAAATGCTAAACCGTAAATCCTAAAAAAAAACACTATTACTATAATACTTATACGTATACGCAGGGGCGGAGCTACAGGGGGGTCACGGGGGTCAAGTGACCCCCCACTCCAGAAAATCGCAGTGTAATTTTTTTGATAATTCGACATGTTTTTGTAATTTGACCCCTCAAGAAAACGTGTTTCTTGTCTTGGTTAAAACTTAGAATCAAACTTTTAGCAAGTTATAGAATGTGGAGCAGTTTTTTTTTGTTTGGGATGATGAAGAAGGAAGTAATATGAAGAAGAAGGAGAACAGTGCTTACGGTGGTACATAAAGTACACATTTACTAAAATAAAGTAATAAAAAAAAAGAGAAGTACGTTTTTTGTTTTTTTTTTTGAGAAATGTCACGTGAACTAGCAAGTACATCATCATTTTTTTCATTATTTTAAATATTGTGATCTCATTTCTCTTTTCATGTAACATGAGGTCATACCAAGATACATATTAAAGATGGTTATAAACACAAATATTAAACAACTCATAAGATGGTTAAGATAAATATTAAACGACTAATTTCATATTTTTGTTGTGTTGTTTTAAAAAAAAATTTGACCCCTGTCGAATTTTTTTCTGGCTCCGCCCCTGCGTATACGTAAACACCAAAATATCACCATTTCATTTCATAGTCACTAATTGTGAGCTGATGAACATGAAATAACCGTTCCTCGATTTACTTATGAGTACTTCTATACTCATAAATGATAACCACACTAACCTCAATCACACAAAATAAACACGTAATCACACAATTCAAGTAAGCACATATAAAATAACCTAAAAGTAAGACTAAGTGACAAATCCAAAACCTAGGGTTGTCACAAGTATGCAAAACCTGCAAAATAGAAACCAACTACCAAACATTCCAAAAATATAAAAATATTTTACCTTTCTTACCCTTTATCTTTGTAATGTTTGGCAAAGTCAACTTATCTTAATACCACCTCTTAACTTAACTTGTGATATAAGTCAACAAGCCTCAACTTTTCACAAAAGCGCTTGTGATCCTTAATAGGTAAATCTTTGGTAAACAAATATGCAACATTGTATTCAGATTTGATCTTAAAATTTTTGATCAAACCTGCAGAAACTTTCTCTCTCAGAAAGTACAAATCAATTTCAAAATGTTTTATCCTTTCATGAAAGACAGGGTTTGCAGCAATTTGAATTGCTGAACTACTATCATAATTGATAGCACCAGGAAATCTAATATCAACCTTAAGATCCTTCATGATCTTAAGTATCCACATCACTTCACAAGCCACACTATTCATAGCTCTGTACTCAGCTTCTGTAGAGGACTTAGCTAACAGGATTGCTTTTTGCTCTTTCATGAAACAACATTATTTCCCAAGTAGACTATATAACTAGTCACAGACTTTCTATTAACCTTGTATTTTGCCCAGTCAGAATCCACACAAGCAAAAAGACTCAAACTATCACTCATCATAAAAGAAATACCGGTTCCAAGTGAAATTTTAAGGTATCTCAGAACATGAAATACAAGCTTAAGATGAGATTTTTATGGAGCATGCTTGAATTGACTAAGACAGTGAACAACATATGCAATGTCAGGTCTAGTTAAAGTAAGATATATCAATTTCCCAACAATCTTTTGATAACAAGTTTTATTATCAAGAAGAGTATCATGTTCTATAGAAACCTGATCTTTCTCTTTCTTTGAAAGATCAGGTATAGGAGCTTTAGCAGGCTTGCAAGCCAACATACCATATTCAGATAACAAGTCAAGACAATATTTCCTTTGATTAAGAACCAATCCATTTTCAGTGTCAAGAACTTCAATGCCTAAGAAATACTTAAGTTTGCTAAGATCTTTAATTTTAAATTTAGAACTTAAGTATTCCTTAAAGTCATTGATAATCTGTTCATTATTCCCTGTGATGATAATATCATCCACATACACTAACAGGGAAACAAATGAATCATTTTCAGTTTTGGTGAAAAGAGAGACATCACTTTTACTTTGGATAAATTCATTATCAACAAGCACACTAGTTAATTTTTCATTCTACTTTCTTGGTGCTTGTTTAAGACCATTGATACACACTTTTGTTGGGTTCAAATTATAATTCTCAGAATCCTCTCGAATTGATCTCAGTTTAAAGTGGAAAGATTTGTTCTTGGTGACAAAAAGTGGATTTGGTTTTCTATTCTATTAAAAAGTAAAGTTAGACTTAAAGAGTTAAATTAAACAGCAAATGAAAAATACCCAAGCAGAAAATTCCCTATTCGGAATGTATGTCTATGCGGAATATATTGCTTACTCGGAAAGTTCCTCTATTCGGAATGTTGCTCAACTCGGAATGTAAGACCTTATGCGGAAAATCTGCTCTATGCGGAAAAGGAATGCTATTCGGAAAGTTCAGGTTATTCGGAAAAAACACCCTTATGCGGAAAAATGATGTTATTCGGAAAATTCGGCTTATGCGGAAAGAAAGGACTATTCGGAAAAATGGGGCTATTCGGAAAATATTCCCTATTCGGAAAATAAATCCCTATTTGGAAAGTTGAGGCTATTCGGAAAAGTTGGGCTATTCGGAATATACGAGATATTCCGAATAAGGGGAAAAGTAAACTTGGCTATGCGGAAAAACAACACTATTCGGAATATTTAAAATATTCCGAGTAAGGGAATTAGCAAATGGTCAATTCGGAATAAAACGTTCTGTTCGGAAAGTCTGGGAAGCGAAGAACAGGGACAGAAGCAGTAAAACAGGGGACACGGTTTTAAATCCAAATCGACTCCAATACTCAAAAAGGTTTTATCAAATCAAACACAAATCATTTAAATACCATAAGTTATAAATCCCACCAATAAAAACATTAAATCAACAACTTTTTAAGATCAAACTAGAATCAAATAAAAACTTAAGAACTTGTAATAGAAGATGATGAAGAACAATATGAATGAAAAGATGGAATTGATAGATTAATGTAAAAGTAACAAGAGTAATGATTAAGAGTTACAAGATTGAAAGAAAAAGATGAAAATCACCAAACACCCTAATGGTGTTTGTGATGAACCGAACCTAAGAACTGGGAAAAAAGAAAAATGAAGCTCTCCCTCTAAAATGTGAAGGAAAAGTCTATTTATAGTCCTAGTGGTTGGTTGGTGAGTGGGCTTTATCCCTTTCTTCTTGTCTTCTCGTCTTTTCAGAAAAGTTGACGTTTTCGATTCTGATTCGGGATTTGTCGTCGATTAAATTCAACTCGTCTTTTAATTTCTTCGTTAAATAGACTTGAGTTTCTTCGACATATGTAAATCTTCCATCTTTGGTCCTTTTCTTCGATAAATCTTCAAATAGGCCCATTGACTTCAAATCTTTTGCATCTCTTGGACAATAGACTTCATCTTTAGTCTTTTTCCTTGATAAAACCCGTGCAATCCCATGTTTTCTTTAATATTCATCCGGTTAGCTCTGAAAACACAATAAACACAAAAACCACGCATAATTCCAAACAAATGATATTAAATACGTGTTTTGGTCTTGTTTTAGCCAGAATTAAGTGGTAAAAGGATGGGTGTTTACACACCTATCAAATCCCCTACACTTAACCATTGCCATGCCCTCATGCAATGCTTAGTGATAAAGCAATTTTACACTTTTCTCATAATCAATCAACCTTGGCCTTATTCAAATACTACTAAATAAGAATCAAAATACTAAGAGAAATTAAAACTTTAAGATAAACAAAAGGATGGAAATAACTTGCAAAGAAATCAAGGACTTACATTAGGGCTTTGGTGTTGCGAAGATTTATCCCCCTCAAGTTTCACTTTCCCCAAACTAAGCTTAAAAACGAGATCATTGTTATTATAAGTTAGCAATTCAAACACTTGCACACATGGCTTAATTAAATGCTTAAACTCCCTTATTCCTAGGTGTATCTCTTATATTTTATTTTTGGTCTTAGAATGATCATGAAGATGCATTTTTGGACTTATTTCGATAGTTTATTTAGGCTGAAAGCAAAGTAGGACGATTTGATCAATAGTTAGCTAAAGGACAAAATCTCTTAAAACTGCTTCTCGGGATATCAAAAAGTTCATATCTTGGCATAACTTGGTTCACGATTTGAGACCTTTCTCGGGCCGATATTTGGCATGTACTTCATACTTCATATCTTCGAGAGACGTTCTTGAGATAATGGTCTTCTCATCATAATATAGTTTCTTCACTTGGAGACTTTTGAGGGGTACTCCAACTTTGTTGACCACGACTTCATGATTATTTCTTCAATCTCTAATTGGGATTTTGAGATACAACGATCCGCCTCCTTTTCGGACTTGGATCTATTTATCCTCGTACCTTGTTAGGGTCTTTTCGGATAGACTTCTCCATGATCTTTATGGGAGTTGATTGCTTTTCGTCGTGAGTCTTGATCCTTCATATTGACTTTAGGAATAATGCTTTTCACATCACTTTGGATCTTCAGCAATAAAATTGAATCCTCATGCCTTGTTAGGGCCTTTTCGGACTCGCCAATCTTCGCGCCCCGCTTCATAAGTTATGCCTTGTCTATGAACTCTCGTCATTACCGAGCAACTTTTAAACGATCTTGGGCTAGAAGCTAAGTAACTTTTCAAATCGTACGACCTTACTTATTGCAGATAAGTTATTAGCAAGTGATGGGAGAATAGGCAAATAATTACACCAAGTGAGCTTGTGAAAGAATACCGACTTATAATTGACTCTATCATTTCTCGTCCTCCACAATTTAAAATCTCAAGTAATGAGACTCGTGGACACTTAGCATAATAAACCAATTAAGGTTTACATGGTTAAGGATACTAGCTAGAATAAACTTGGATAAGTCTATTCGGGTTGAGTCAAAATAAACGCAACGGGCCTAATATGTCAAAGATTTCTAAACTAGCTACACCACGTTATTAATATTTTTGATTTTATTGCGGGATATATACATATGGAAGCAACGATAAAAATTTAAAAATTACGACTAAATGGCCAAAGTTAATAAAAAATTTGAAAAATGTTGAAAAATATGATTTTACGGTTAATTGAAGGCATTTTCATGGAAAAGTCCACTTAAAACTTCGATAGAAGTCCCCCCTACACTTAAGATAAACATTGTCCTCAATGTTTAAGCATGTGGGAAAAGTCTCCCCTACACTTATGACATTGTGCACGTTGATTAAATCAAGTTAAGGAAGAGACGACTAAAGTGATCAATTTCAAATGTGACTATGAAGAAAATTGAATCACGATAGTTGAGAGATAGAACCGGATTTCGGATAACACGGGAGCACGGTTCTTCAAAGATTTCCAAGATTGCAGTTATCCCTGTAACACATCACCACACAAACACAAACGACCAAAATAGGTTCTCCCCTACACTTAGGGGGTTAAAGGGATAGATACTCGGGTTGCCTCCCGAGGAGCGCTTGTTTTTGATAACCGAGTCACGAGCCTGACTCGACCCAAAATTAGTTTATTGGGAACGTGGTGAGGGATGGAATCACCTCGTTAGAGGTGTCCTCACCAAAGTACAACTTCACTCGTTGGCCATTCACCTTAAAATTAGGTCCATTAGGTTGAGCGAGCTCGAGACTACCATATGGAAAAATTTGGGCAATGGTGAATGGGCCGGACCAACGAGATTTGAGCTTGCCCAAAAAGATTTTCAACCGAGAGTTAAAAAGTAAGACTTTGTCTCCAACATGGAACTCTCGGTTTTTAATCTTGGAGTCGTGAATGAGCTTAGTTCGTTCCTTATAGATCAAAGAATTTTCATAA
This sequence comes from Glebionis coronaria, assembly GCA_025667525.1. Taxonomy (NCBI): domain Eukaryota; kingdom Viridiplantae; phylum Streptophyta; class Magnoliopsida; order Asterales; family Asteraceae; genus Glebionis; species Glebionis coronaria. Next base: position 315,414,441 of record CM046875.1, on the reverse strand, counting down.
GCCTCATTCCGAAGTTCATTGAGCTCATTGAGTTGGATCTTGCGTAGGTCACCGGCTTTGTTAATATCAAAATTGGCCCACTTCAAGGCCCAGTAAGCCTTGTGCTCCAACTCAATGGGGAGGTGGCACGCTTTCCCGTACACAAGACGATAAGGCGTACAGCCGATCGGGGTCTTGTAAGCAGTACGAAAAGCCCACAAAGCATCATCGAGTTTATCAGCCCATGCGGCACGATGCTCTCCCACAGTTCTTTCCAGAATTCGCTTTAGTCCTCGGTTGGATATTTCAGCCTGGCCATTAGTTTGTGGGTGGTAGGCTGTGGAAAGACGATGATTTACACCGTACTTAGCCATGACTCTAGCAAATTGGTCATTGCAGAAATGAGTCCCACGATCACTAATAATGGCGCGAGGCACACCGAATCTAGCGAAAAGAGCTTTCAAAAAGTTACAAACCACCCTTGCGTCATTAGTAGGTAAAGCTTTGGCTTCAACCCACTTTGAAACGTAGTCAACGGCTACAAGGATGTATTTGTTTCCTTTAGAGGAAGGGAATGACCCCATAAAGTCGATACCCCAAACATCAAAGATTTCACATTCTTGTATGAAATTCTGAGGCATCTCGTCTTTATGTGTGATTTTGCCTTGCTTTTGGCAAACATCACATTTTTTAACCATATCGTGAGCGTCACGATAGATGGAGGGCCAATAAAATCCCGAATCAAACACTTTTTTGGCGGTGTAGTTGGGACCAAAGTGACCACCGGTGGGTCCTTTGTGGCAAGCATCAAGGATTTCAGACGCTGCCGGTCCGTCAACACATCGGCGGATAATCAGGTCGGCACATTGTTTGAATAGGTAAGGGTCGTCCCAAAAGTAAGTCGTAATGTCAGTGAAGAACTTCTTCTTTTGTTGAGATGTCAACCCTTCCTTGAGAATTCCACCCGCCAAGTAGTTTGCAAAGTCCGCAAACCACGGGGTTTCATTCGGCTTCGAGTTTATAGACATTAAGGTCTCCAAGGGGAAAGAATCATTGATTTCTTTTTTCGGATGATCCCCCTGGTAAGGATCCTCAAGTCTGCTAAGATGGTCCGCGGCTAAGTTTTCTGCTCCTTTTTTATCGCGGATTTCGATTTTAAATTCCTAGAGCAGCAAAACCCAGCGAAGAAGTCTTGGTTTGGAATCTTGCTTTGTCAACAAGTACTTCAGCGCGGAATGATCGGTATACACGATGGTGGTGGAAAGGACAAGATAGGGGCGGAATTTCTCAAAAGCATAGTCAACAGCTAAAAGCTCTTTTTCGGTTGTCGTATAATGCAATTGTGCCCCCGTCATTGTCTTGCTAGCGTAATGGATCGGTTGGAAGTGTTTGTTCACTCTTTGTCCAAGAACCGCTTCAATAGCAAAATCACTGGCATCGCACATCAACTCAAAGGGTAGCTCCCAATTAGGGGTAACCAAGACGGGTGCCTTAGTTAGCTTATCCTTAAGCGAGTTGAAGGCTTCAAGACACTCTTTGGAGAAGATAAAAGGAGTATCTTTTTCCAAGAGGTGGGTCATCGGGCGAGCGATTTGAGAAAAATCTTTGATGAATCGATGATAGAAGCCCGCATGACCCAGGAAACTTCTCACACCCTTCACGGTTGAAGGTGGAGGCAATTTTGCGATAACATCGACTTTAGCACGGTCTACTTCAAGACCGGCTTTCGAGATCTTATGTCCAAGCACGACGCCTTCTTTTACCATAAAATGGCATTTTTCCCAATTTAGAACTAGGCGAGTGTCTTCGCACCGCTTGAGCATACGTTCTAAATTGGCAAGGCAAGAAGAGAATGAATCCCCGAAAACCGAGAAATCATCCATGAAGACTTCCATGGTTTGTTCAACCATGTCATGGAAGATAGCTAACATACACCTTTGGAAAGTCCCGGGCGCATTACATAAGCCAAAAGGCATTCTTTTGTAAGCAAAAGTGCCATAGGGACAAGTGAATGTAGTCTTCTCTTGATCTTGGGGATCGATGGGTATTTGGAAATAACCCGAGAAACCATCAAGAAAGCAGTAATATTCATTACCAGCTAATCGTTCAAGCATTTGGTCCATAAAAGGTAGAGGGAAATGATCCTTTCTCGTGGCATCATTGAGTTTGCGGTAGTCTATACAAACTCTCCACCCAGTAACGAGACGAGTGGGAATCAACTCGTTGTGTTCATTGGGAACAACGGTTATTCCGCCCTTCTTGGGCACACAATGGATTGGACTAACCCATGGTGAATCCGAAATAGGGTAAATCATACCCGCATCAAGAAGTTTGATAACCTCTGTTTTGATGACTTCATGGATTTTTGGATTCACCCGTCGTTGGCTTTGAATAGTGGGCTTATAGTCGTCCTCCATGAGAATTTTGTGCGTGCAGAAGTGAGGATCAATTCCACGAATATCCAAAATCTTCCAAGCAATAGCCTTCTTATGATCTTTCAACACAGCGACAAATCGGGCTTTCTCTTCATCCTTCAAATCCTTAGCAATGATGACTGGCGACTTCTTCTCTTCTTCGAGGAATACATACTCAAGATGGGGCGGCAACTCCTTAAGTTCCAAATCCGGAGGATTGTCGACGGGAGGCGTATTCGAAGTCGGAGTATCGATAGCAATGACAGTGGGAGATGGAGGAGAAGGATTGTCTTCAGTGAGAAGATTGTCAAAGAAATTCATGTCTTTATCCCCCTCGGTGGGAGAATCATTAGTAGCTAAATTCGCATCTCCCATGGTATCTTCAAGATTGTTCCAAAATAAATCACTATCTCCAAATAGAGACAACGATGAATCAATAGAGGACACGGTCTCAACATTGGGAAGAGAGGTAGGAATACTTTTGCAAGCATCATTAAAGTGTTCTTCACAAGCCTCATCATGAACGTCAATACAATTAACACTCTCATATGAGTAAGGCTGTTTAGACAACTTTCCCATGTTGAAGACTACTTTATCGTCACCCACTCTCATGATAAGCTCACCGGCTTCAACATCAATGAGAGTGCGACCGGTCCTCAAGAATGGACGACCAACAATAAGTGGCACACGGGGGTCCATCTCGTAGTCGACGACAACAAAATCAGCAAGAAAGGTGAACTTGTCGACTCCTATAATGACGTCTTCGGCTATCCCCACTGGATAAGCAACCGTACGGTTTGCTAATTCCAAAGTCATTTTGGTGGGGACTAGCTCTGGGAGAGATAATTGCTTCCAAACACTTAGACATGAGATTAATACTGGCACCTAGATCGGCTAGGGCCATGCAATTCTCTACTCCCGGGAAATTGCAAGGAATTAAGAAACGACCCGGATCACCAAGCTTGGTTGGCAATTTCCTTAAGAGCACTGCAGAGCAATTCTCATTAAGTTGGGTGTTGGCAATATCGAGGAGCTTTTCCTTGTCGCTCAGAAGATCTTTAAACATTTTCGCATACTTGGGCATGTGAGCGAGAGCCTCAGCGAAGGAGATATTGAAATTTAGTTGTTTGAACATTTTAAGGAAATTCGATACCTGAATATCATCCTTGCTCTTTTGCTTCTCTTTCCTCAACCTTGAAGGATAAGGTATATTGGATGAAGAAGAAGGCTTTAGGAGAATAGGATCACTCACAACCACGGGTGGAGGAGGGGTAGAAGGAAGAGGTGGAGAAATTGGGGAAGGAGAAGGATGAGGAATAGGAGCAGGTGACTCGTTCTCCTTAGTCACAATCACCGGTGGAGGTATAGGAAGCTCGGGTTCCTTGGTACCTTTGCCACTTCGAGTAGTGATTGCTTTCATCTCCCCTCTTGGGTTCGCAACGGTGTTACTCGGAAGAGTACCCGAAGAAGAGGGTTGACTACCTTGGAAGAAACTAGCCATCATGTTCCTCAGATCATTAGTCTGGCTATCCAACGTATTTCTCATGTCTGCTCTCAAATCGTTTCCTTGCTTGACCAAGTCTGCTTTCAAGTTGCGTACTTCCTCTTGAAGATTTCCCACTATCACATCATTGGTCCTCATGTAGGTTGCAACCTCTTGGTGTAATGCAGTGGTGGTTTGGTTGGGAGGAGCATTGTATGCAGGTGGTTGGTAAGCAGGTTGTTGGTAGATTTGGTTATTTATTTGAGGTGGTTGTTGCTGCTTGTGAGGTGGGATGTATGGTTGTCGAGGTTGTTGTTGAGGAGGGCGATTAAGGTTTTGTTGTTGGTTTGGGTTGGTAGGAGGGAAACCAGGTGGTGAGAGGTAGTTGTTGGAGCGGTAGCTAAGCAAGTTACGGTCACCTTGAGGTCTAGCTTGATAAGCAGGTTGAGGATAGGTGCCATAAGCTGCATTAACATTCTCAGCAGGGTAGTCTTGGCTGGCGGTACAAGTTGTGTAAGAGTGAGGACCACCGCATATCTCACAAGGTTGACTGACAGCGTTCACTTGAGCGTTTTTGGTGTTGTTGCTGTTGTTGTTGCTGACGGTGTGGGTGATACAAGGGTTTGCTAGGTTCAAAATATTTGTCTCGGAATCCTCTCGAATTGATCTCAGTTAAAAGTGGAATGATTTGTTCTTGGTGACAAAAAGTGGATTTGGTTTTCTATTCTAAATAATTGAAGTGAATAAAGATTAAAGCCGGAAACAGTAGATAAAAACAACTAAATGACAAAGCGGAAAAATAACTCTTACTGAAAATGAGTCTATGCGGAATGTAACACCATTCGGAAAGTAAGCCTTATGCGGAAAAGATGCTCTACTCGGAATAAGTCCTTACGCGGAATAAAAAGTCCTATGCGGAAAAATATCTCTATGCGGAAAGTAGGCTTATGCGGAAAATACTTCTATTCGGAAAAACACATCTATGCGGAAAAACTCTTTCATTCGGAATAAAATGCTCTATGCGGAAAAATCAAGTCTATGCGGAAAAAGAACACTGTTCGGAATATTTAAAATATTCCGAGTAAGGAAATTACAACTTTGGCTATGCGGAAAATTAAGGTCATTCGGAAAAATAAGTTTATTCGGAAAATCATGCCAATTCGGAAAACTAAGGTTATGCGTAAGATTTAAAATGTTCCGAATAGGGAAAAAATGGAAACCCCTATTCGGAATAAAAACTCTATTCGGAATATTGGAAAGTTCCGAATAAGGAAACTGAGAAACAAGGCTATGCGGAATATCCAGGATATTCCGAGTAATGAAACGAAGACACCCCTATTCGGAATATTTGGAAATGTTCCGAATAAGGGAAACTCAAAAATGGCTATTCGGAAAGTCTGGGAGATGAAGAACAGTGACAGCAGAAAGTAAGCAGGGGACACGAATTTTAATCCAAATCGACTTAAATACTCAAAAAGATTTTGCCAAATTAAACACAAATCATCTAAATACCATAAAGAACAAATCCCATCAATAAAAACACTAAATCAAAAACTTTTTAAGATCAAACTAAAATCAAATAAAAACTCGAGAACTTGTAATAGATGATGATGAAGAACAAAATAAATAGAAAGATGGAATGGATTGATTAATGGAAGAGTAACAAGGTTAATGATCAATGATTACAAGATTGAAAAGAAAAAGATGAAAATCACCAAACTCCCTAATGGAGTTGGTGATGGAGCGAACTACAAAGAAACTGGGAAAAAAAAAATGAAAACTAACTAACTCCCTAATGTGTGAAGGGAGTTTCTATTTATACTCCTAGTGGTTGGTTGGTGAGTGGGCTTTCTCCTCTTCTTCTTGTCTTCTCGTCTTTTCAGAAAAGTTGACGTTTTCGATTCTGATTCGGGATTTGTTGTCGATTAAATCCAACTCGTCTTTTAATTTCTTTGTTAAATAGACTTGAGTTTCTTCGACTTATGAAAATCTTCCGTCTTTAGTCCTTTTCTTCGATAAATCTTCGAATAGGCCCAGTGACTTCAAATCTTTTGCGTCTCTTGGACAATAGACTTCGTCTTCAGTCTTTTTCCTTGATAAAACCCGTGCAATCCCATGTTTTCTTTAATATTCATCCGGTTAGCTCTGAAATCACAATAAACACAAAAACCACGCATAATTCCAAACAAATGATATTAATTACGTGTTTTGGTCTTGTTTTAGCCGTAATTAAGTGGTAAAAGGATGGGTGTTTACACACCTATCAAATCCCCTACACTTAACCATTGCCATGCCCTCATGCAATGCTTAGTGATAAAGCAATTTTACATTTTTCTCATAATCAATCAACCTTGGCCTTATTTAAATTCTACTAAACAATAATTAAAATACTAAGAGAACTTAAAACTTTAAAATAAACAAAAGGATGGAAATAACTTGTAAAGAAATCAAGGACTTACATTAGGGCTTTGGTGTTGCGAAGATTTATCCCCCTCAAGTTTCACGTTCCCCAAACTAAGCTTAAAAACGAGATCATTGTTATTATAAGTTAGTAAATCAAACACTTACACACATGGCTTAATTAAATGCTTAAACTCCCTTATTCCTAATTGTATCTCTTATATTTTATTTTTGTCTTAGAATGATCATGAAGATGCATTTTTGGACTTATTTCGATAGTTTATTAAGGCTGAAAGCAAAGTAGGACGATTTGATCAATAGTTAGCTAAAGGACAAAATCTCTTAAAACTGCTTCTCGGGATATCAAAAAGTTCATATCTTGGCATAACTTGGTTCACGATTTGAGACCTTTCTCGGGCCGATATTTGGCATGTACTTCATACTTCATATCTTCGAGAGACGTTCTTGAGATAATGGTCTTCTCATCATAATAGAGTTTCTTCACTTGGAGACTTTTGAGGGGTACTCCAACTTTGTTGACCACGACTTCATGATTATTTCTTCAATCTCTAATTGGGATTTTGAGATACAACGATCCGCCTCCTTTTCGGACTTGGATCTATTTATCCTCATACCTTGTTAGGGTCTTTTCGGATAGACTTCTCCATGATCTTTATGGGAGTTGATTGCTTTTCGTCGTGAGTCTTGATCCTTCATCTTGACTTTAGGAATAATGCTTTTCACATCACTTTGGATCTTCAGCAATAAAATTGAATCCTCATGCCTTGTTAGGGCCTTTTCGGACTCGCCAATCTTCGCGCCCCGCTTCATAAGTTATGCCTTGGCTATGAACTCTCGTCATTACCGAGCAACTTTTAAACGATCTTGGGCTAGAAGCTAAGTAACTTTTCAAATCGTAAGACCTTACTTATTGCAGATAAATTATTAGCAAGTGATGGGAGAATAGGCAAATAATTACACCAAGTGAGCTTGCGCAAGAATACCGACTTATAAATGACTCTATCATTTCTCGTCCTCCACAATTTAAAATCTCAAGTAATGAGACTCGTGGACGCTTAGCCTAATAAACCAATTAAGGTCTATATGGTTAAGGATACTAGCTAGAATAAATTTGGATAAGTCTATTCGGGTTGAGTCAAAATAAACGCAACGGGCCTAATATGTCAAAGATATCTAAACTAGCTACAACACTATATTAAAATTTGACTTTATTGCGGGATATATACATATGAAAGCAACGATAAAAATTTTAAAAATTACAACTAAATGGCCAAAGTTAATAAAAAATTTGAAAAATGTTGAAAAATAGGATTTTCCGGTTAATTGAAGGCATTTTCATGGAAAAGTCCACTTAAAACTTCGATGAAGTCTCCCCTACACTTAAGATAAACATTGTCCTCAATGTTTAAGCATGTGGGAAAAGTCTCCCCTACACTTATGACATTGTGCACGTTGGTTAACTCAAGTTAAGGAAGAGACGACTAAAGTGATCAATTTCAAATGTGAGTATGAAGAAAATTGAATCACGATAGTTGAGAGATAGAACCGGATTTCGGATAACACGGGAGCACGGTTCTTCAAAGATTTCCAAGATTGCAGTTATCCCTGTAAGCACATCACCACACAAACACAAATGACCAAAATAGGTCCTCCCCTACACTTAGGGGGTTAAAGGGATAGATACTCGGGCTGCCTCCCGAGGAGCGCTTGTTTTTGATAACCGAGTCACGAGCCTGACTCGACCCAAATTCAGTTCATGGGGAACGTGGTGAGGGATGGAATCACCTCCTGAGAGGTGTCCTCACCAAAGTACAACTTCACTCGTTGGCCATTCACCTTAAAATTTGGTCCATTAGGTTGAGCGAGCTCGAGAGTACCATATGGAAAAATTTGGGCGATGGTGAATGGGCCAGACCAACGAGATTTGAGCTTGCCCGAAAAGATTTTCAACCGAGAGTTAAAAAGTAAGACTTTGTCTCCAACATGGAACTCTCGGTTTTTGATCTTGGAGTCGTGAATGAGCTTAGTTCTTTCCTTATAGATCAAAGAGTTTTCATAAGCCTCATTCCGGAGTTCATTTAGCTCATTGAGTTGGATCTTGCGTAGGTCACCGGCTTTGTTTATATCAAAATTAGCCCACTTCAAGGCCCAATAAGCCTTGTGCTCCAACTCAATGGGGAGGTGGCACGCTTTCCCGTACACAAGACGATAAGGCGTACAGCCGATCGGGGTCTTGTAAGCAGTACGGAAAGCCCACAAAGCATCATCGAGTTTATCAGCCCATGCGGCACGATGCTCTCCCACGGTTCTTTCCAGAATTCGCTTCAGCCCTCGGTTTAATATTTCAGCCTGGCCATTAGTTTGTGGGTGGTAGGTTGTGGAAAGACGATGGTTTACACCGTACTTAGCCATGACTCTTGCGAATTGGTCATTGCAAAAATGAGTCCCACGATCACTAATAATGGCGCGAGGCACACCGAATCTAGCGAAAAGAGCTTTCAAAAAGTTACAAACCACCCTTGCGTCATTAGTAGGCAAAGCTTTGGCTTCAACCCACTTTGAAACGTAGTCAACGGCTACAAGGATGTATTTGTTTCCTTTAGATGAAGGGAATGGCCCCATAAAGTCGATACCCCAAACATCAAAAATTTCACACTCTTGAATGAAATTCTGAGGCATCTCGTCTTTATGTGTGATTTTGCCTTGCTTTTGGCAAACATCACATCTCTTAACCATATTGTGAGCATCACGGTATATGGAGGGCCAATAAAATCCCGAATCAAACACTTTCTTTGCGGTGTAGTTGGGGCCAAAGTGACCACCGGTGGGTCCTTTGTGGCAAGCATCAAGGATGTCCGACGCTGCCGGTCCATCAACACATCGGCGGATAATCAAGTCGGCGCATTGTTTGAATAGGTAAGGGTCGTCCCAAAAGTAAGTCTTGATGTCGGTAAAGAACTTCTTCTTTTGCTGGGACGTCAACCCTTCCTTGAGAATTCCACCCGCCAAGTAGTTTGCAAAGTCCGCAAACAACGGGGTTTCATTCGGCTTCGAGTTTATAGACATTAAGGTCTCCAAGGGAAAAGAATCATTGATTTCTTTGGTCGGATGATCCCCTTGGTATGGATCCTCAAGTCTACTGAGATGATCCGCGGCTAGGTTTTCTGCTCCTTTTTTATCGCGGATGTCGATTTTAAATTCCTGGAGCAGCAAAACCCAGCGAAGAAGTCTTGGTTTGGAATCTTGCTTTGTCAACAAGTACTTCAACGCGGAATGATCGGTATACACAATGGTGGTAGAAAGGACAAGATAGGGGCGGAATTTTTCAAAAGCATAGACAACAGCTAAAAGCTCTTTTTCGGTTGTCGTATAATGCAATTGTGCCCCAGTCATTGTCTTGCTAGCGTAATGGATCGGTTGGAAGTGTTTGTTCACTCTTTGTCCAAGAACCGCTCCAATAGCAAAATCACTAGCATCGCACATCAACTCAAAGGGCAGCTCCCAATTAGGGGTAACCAAGACGGGTGCCTTAGTTAGCTTATCCTTAAGTGAGTTAAAGGCTTCAAGGCACTCTTTGGAAAAGATAAAAGGAGTATCTTTTTCCAAGAGGTGGGTCATCGGGCGAGCGATTTGAGAAAAGTCTTTGATAAATCGACGGTAGAAGCCCGCATGTCCCAAGAAACTTCTCACACCCTTCACAGTGGAAGGTGGAGGCAACTTTGCTATAACATCAACTTTAGCACGGTCTACTTCAAGACCGGCTTTCGAAATCTTATGTCCAAGCACGACGCCTTCTTTTACCATAAAATGGCATTTTTCCCAATTTAGAACGAGGCGAGTGTCTTCGCACCGCTTTAGCATACGTTCTAAATTGGCAAGGCAAGCAGAGAAGGAATCCCCGAAGACCGAGAAATCATCCATGAAGACTTCCATGGTTTGTTCAACCATGTCATGGAAGATAGCTAACATGCACCTTTGGAAAGTCCCTGGCGCATTACATAAGCCAAAAGGCATTCTTTTGTAAGCGAAAGTACCATAGGGACAAGTGAATGTGGTCTTCTCTTGATCTTGGGGATCGATGGGTATTTGAAAATAACCCGAGAAACCATCCAAAAAGCAGTAATATTCATTACCGGCTAATCGTTCAAGCATTTGGTCCATGAAAGGTAGAGGGAAATGATCCTTTCTCGTGGCATCATTGAGTTTGCGGTAGTCTATACAAACTCTCCACCCAGTAACGAGACGAGTGGGAATTAACTCGTTGTGTTCATTGGGAACAACGGTTATTCCGCCCTTCTTGGGCACACAATGGATTGGACTAACCCAAGGTGAATCCGAAATAGGGTAAATCATACCCGCATCAAGAAGTTTAATGACTTCTGTTTTGATGACTTCATGGATTTTTGGATTCACCCTTCGTTGGCTTTGAATAGTGGGCTTGAAGTCGTCCTCCATGAGAATTTTGTGTGTGCAGAAGTGAGGATCAATTCCACGAATATCGGAAATCTTCCAAGCGATAGCCTTCTTATGATCCTTCAACACAGCAACGAGACGAGTCTTCTCTTCATCTCTCAAATCCTTCGCAATAATGACGGGTGACTTCTTGTTGTCGTCAAGGAACACGTACTCGAGATGTGGCGGCAACTCCTTAAGTTCCAAATCCGGAGGATTTTCGACGGGAAGCTTTTTCAAAGTCGGAGTATCGATAGCAATAACCGTGGGAGATGGAGGCGAAGGATTTTCTTCGGTGAGAAGATTGTCAAAGAAACTCATGTCTTCATCCCCCTCGGTGGGAGAATCATTAGTAGCTAAAGTCGCATCTCCCATGGTAGCTTCAAGATTGTTCCAGAATAAATCACTATCTCCAAATAGAGACAACGATGAATCAATAGAGGACACGGTCTCAACAGTGGGAAGAGAGGTAGGAATACTTTTGCAAGCATCATTAAAGTGTTCTTCACAAGCCTCATCAAGAACGTCAATACAATTAACGCTCTCATATGAATAAGGCTGTTTAGACAACTTTCCCATGTTGAAGACTACTTTGTCGTCCCCCACTCTCATGATAAGCTCACCGGCTTCAACATCAATGAGAGTGCGACCGGTCCTTAAGAATGGACGACCAACAATAAGTGGCACACGGGGGTCCATCTCGTAGTCGACGACAACAAAATCAGCAGGAAAGGTGAATTTGTCGACTCCTACAATGACATCTTCGGCTATCCCCACTGGATAAGCAACCGTACGGTTGGCCAATTCCAAAGTCATTTTAGTGGGGACTAGCTCTGGGAGAGATAATTGCTTCCAAACACTTAGAGGCATAAGATTAATACTGGCACCTAGATCGGCTAGGGCCATGCAATTCTCTACTCCCGGGAAATTGCAAGGGATAAGAAAACGACCCGGATCACCAAGCTTGGTTGGCAATTTCCTTAAGAGCACTGCAGAGCAGTTCTCATTAAGTTGGGTGTTGGCTATGTCGAGGAGCTTTTCCTTGTCGCTCAAAAGATCTTTAAACATTTTAGCATACTTGGGCATGTGAGCGAGAGCCTCAGCGAAGGAGATATTGAAATTCAGTTGTTTAAACATTTTAAGAAAGTTAGAAACCTGAATATCATCCTTGCTCTTTTGCTTCTCTTTTCTCAACCTTGAAGGATAAGGTATATTGGAAGAAGAGGAAGGCTTTAGGGGAATAGGGTCACTCACAACCACGGGTGGAGGAGGGGTAGGAAGAAGAGGTGGAGAATTTGGGGAAGGAGAAGGAAGAGGAATAGGAGCAGGCGACTCGTTCTCCTTAGTCACAACCACCGGTGGAGGTATAGGAAGCTCGGGTTCCTTGGTACCTTTACCACTTCGAGTGGTGATTGCTTTCATCTCCCCTCTTGGGTTTGCAACGGTGTTACTCGGAAGAGTACCCGAAGAAGAGGGTTGACTACTTTGGAAGAAACTAGCCATCATGTTCCTCAAGTCATTCGTCTGACTGTCCAACGTGTTTCGCATATCGGCTCTCAAATCATTTCCTTGCTTTACCAAATCGGCTTTCAGGTTGAGCACTTCTCTCTGAAGATTTCCCACTATCGCATCGTTAGTCCTCATATAAGTTTCCACTTCTTGGTGAAGAGCGGTGGGTTGGTTGGGAGGAGCATTGTATGCAGGTGGTTGGTAAGCAGGTTGTTGGTAGACTTGATTGTTTCGTTGAGGTGGTTGTTGCTGCTTGTGAGGTGGGATGTATGGTTGTCGAGGTTGTTGTTGTTGTGGAGGAGGGCGATTAAGGTTTTGTTGTTGGTGTTGGTTGGCAGGAGGAAAGCCAGGTGGTGAAAGATAGTTGTTGCTGCGATAGCTAAGCAAGTTACGGTCACCTTGAGGTTTTGCTTGATAAGCGGGTTGTTGGTAGGTGCCATATGCCGCATTCACATTCTCAGCAGGGTAATCTTGGGTGGCGGTACAAGTTGTATAGGAGTGGGGACCACCGCATATCTCACAAGGTTGGCTGACAGCGTTGACTTGTGCGTTCTTAGCGTTGTTGCTGTTGTTGTTGCTGACGGTGTGGGTGACAAGCGTTTCAAGAAGCGTAGTGAGTTTGTCCAATCGCTTGTCGCTGTCATTAGTGCTAGCACTAGCAACATTGGTCCTAACGCTCTTGGTTTGCACACGAGACTTGTTCTCAATGATATCCCAAGCAGCATTGGAAGTCTTAGCCAATAAATTACCCCTTGAGGCACTATTCAGTGAATCTTGGTCACTCATGCTTAAACCATTGTAAAAAGTATTTATTTGATGTACTTTGGTAAAACCATGTTGTGGGCATTTTCTTAAAAGATCTTTAAAACGATCCCAAGATTCACTGAATGACTCATCGTACTTTTGTTCAAAGTTTATAATCTCATTCCGCAAAGCGGTAGTACGAGAGGGTGGAAAAAAGTAGTTAATAAACTTTGTTTCCAAATCCGTCCACGAGAGAATACTCTGTGGCGGTTCCTTAGCAAGCCAATGCCGGGCTTGTCCCTCTAAAGAAAAGGGAAAAAGTTGTAACCTTATAACCTCCTGTGGAACCCCATTGAACTTGACCGTGTTGGTGAGTTGTAGAAATCTCTTGATATGGTCATGTGGGTCATCAATGGTGCGTCCCAAGAATGGCTGAGCGGAGACCATCTGGATAAAGCCTGACTTGAGCTCGAAATTGTTGGCGGCAATTGGTGGTATAACAATTGGATCCGTATTTCCATCAACATGAGCTTGCAGCAGTTCAATCATTGGGCGATTATCCGGAAGGTGCTCATTGTTGTTGTTATGCATATTGTTGAAAGGCGGGTTGTTGTTGTTATTATTGTTGTTCGGAGGTGGTATGTTATTGTTGTTTTGGACACCAGCCATGTCTAAGTTATCGAGAGGCTCGGGCTCTTGATAAGACGTGGAACGAGTGCGCATACACCTGCAAAAGAACGAACAAAGAAAAACAAAGCAAAAATATTTTTGGTTTTTATGTTTTTTTTATTTTTTAGGATTTTTGAAAATTTTGTATTTTTTTTAGTTGTTTTTGAAAATTTTCTTGAAAAAGTAACGTTCACGGGGAACGGATCCCAAAATCCAAGTTCTACAAAAAACTTTTGATCTTAACGAGAGGAGCCGGCAGCGGCGCCATTTGATACTCGGATTTGCAATGGGTTCAAAATATTCGATTCTCGGAATCCTCTCGAATTGATCTCAGTTAAAAGTGGAATGATTTGTTCTTGGTGACAAAAAGTGGATTTGGTTTTCTATTCTAAATAATTGAAGTGAATAAAGATTAAAGCCGGAAACAGTAGATAAAAACAACTAAATGACAAAGCGGAAAAATAACTCTTACTGAAAATGAGTCTATGCGGAATGTAACACCATTCGGAAAGTAAGCCTTATGCGGAAAAGATGCTCTACTCGGAATAAGTCCTTACGCGGAATAAAAAGTCCTATGCGGAAAAATATCTCTATGCGGAAAGTAGGCTTATGCGGAAAATACTTCTATTCGGAAAAACACATCTATGCGGAAAAACTCTTTCATTCGGAATAAAATGCTCTATGCGGAAAAATCAAGTCTATGCGGAAAAAGAACACTGTTCGGAATATTTAAAATATTCCGAGTAAGGAAATTACAACTTTGGCTATGCGGAAAATTAAGGTCATTCGGAAAAATAAGCTTATTCGGAAAATCATGCCAATTCGGAAAACTAAGGTTATGCGTAAGATTTAAAATGTTCCGAATAGGGAAAAAATGGAAACCCCTATTCGGAATAAAAACTCTATTCGGAATATTGGAAAGTTCCGAATAAGGAAACTGAGAAACAAGGCTATGCGGAATATCCAGGATATTCCGAGTAATGAAACGAAGACACCCCTATTCGGAATATTTGGAAATGTTCCGAATAAGGAAAACTCAAAAATGGCTATTCGGAAAGTCTGGGAGATGAAGAACAGTGACAGCAGAAAGTAAGCAGGGGACACGAATTTTAATCCAAATCGACTTAAATACTCAAAAAGATTTTGCCAAATTAAACACAAATCATCTAAATACCATAAAGAACAAATCCCATCAATAAAAACACTAAATCAACAACTTTTTAAGATCAAACTAAAATCAAATAAAAACTCGAGAACTTGTAATAGATGATGATGAAGAACAAAATAAATAGAAAGATGGAATGGATTGATTAATGGAAGAGTAACAAGGTTAATGATCAATGATTACAAGATTGAAAAGAAAAAGATGAAAATCACCAAACTCCCTAATGGAGTTGGTGATGGAACGAACTACAAAGAAACTGGGAAAAAAAAAATGAAAACTAACTAACTCCCTAATGTGTGAAGGGAGTTTCTATTTATACTCCTAGTGGTTGGTTGGTGAGTGGGCTTTCTCCTCTTCTTCTTGTCTTCTCGTCTTTTCAGAAAAGTTGACGTTTTCGATTCTGATTCGGGATTTGTTGTCGATTAAATCCAACTCGTCTTTTAATTTCTTTGTTAAATAGACTTGAGTTTCTTCGACTTATGAAAATCTTCCGTCTTTAGTCCTTTTCTTCGATAAATCTTCGAATAGGCCCAGTGACTTCAAATCTTTTGCATCTCTTGGACAATAGACTTCGTCTTCAGTCTTTTTCCTTGATAAAACCCGTGCAATCCCATGTTTTCTTTAATATTCATCCGGTTAGCTCTGAAATCACAATAAACACAAAAACCACGCATAATTCCAAACAAATGATATTAATTACGTGTTTTGGTCTTGTTTTAGCCGTAATTAAGTGGTAAAAGGATGGGTGTTTACACACCTATCAGTGGGTGACAAGCGATTCAAGAAGCACAGTGATTTTGTCTAATCGCTTGTCGCTGTCATTAGTGCTAGCACTAGCGACATTGGTCCTAACACTCTTGGTTTGCACACGAGATTTGTTCTCAATGATGTCCCAAGCAGCATTGGAAGTCTTAGCCAATAGATTACCCCCTGAGGCACTGTTCAGTGAATCTTGGTCACTCATGCTTAAACCATTGTAAAAAGTATTAATTTGATGTACTTTGGTAAAACCATGTTGTGGGCATTTTCTTAAAAGATCTTTAAAACGATCCCAAGATTCACTGAACGACTCATCGTACTTTTGTTCAAAGTTTATAATCTCATTCCGCAAAGCGGTAGTACGAGAGGGTGGAAAAAAGTAATTTATAAACTTTGTTTCCAAATCCGTCCACGAGAGAATACTCTGTGGCGGTTCTTTAGCAAGCCAATGCCGGGCTTGTCCCTCTAAAGAAAAGGGAAAAAGTTGTAACCTTATAACTTCTTGTGGAACACCATTGAATTTGACCGTGTTGGTGAGTTGTAGAAATCTCTTGATGTGGTCGTGTGGATCATCAATGGTGCGTCCCAAGAATGGTTGAGCGGAGACCATCTGGATAAAGCCTGATTTTAGCTCGAAATTGTTGGCGGCAATTGGAGGTATGACAATTGGATCCGTGTTGCCATCGACATGAGCTTGCAGCAGTTCAATCATCGGGCGATTATCCGGAAGGTGCTCATTGTTGTTGTTATTGTTCATGTTGTTGAAAGGTGGGTTGTTGTTGTTATTATTGTTTGGAGGTGGTACACCGGCCATGTCTAAGTGATCGAGAGGCTCGGGCTCTTGATATGACGTGGATCGAGTGCGCATACACCTGCAAAAGAACGAACAAAGAAAAACAAAGCAAAAATATTTTTGGTTTTTATGTTTTTTAATTTTTTTGTATTTTTGAAAATTTTATATTTTTTTAGGATTTTTTGAAAATTTTTGTGAAAAAGTAACGTTCACGGGGAACGGATCCCAAAATCCAAGTTCTCACAAAAAACTTTTGATCGTAACGAGAAGAGCCGGCAGCGGCGCCATTTGATACACACTTTTGTTGGGTTCAAATTATAATTCTCGGAATCCTCTCGAATTGATCTCAGTTTAAAGTGGAAAGATTTGTTCTTGGTGACAAAAAGTGGATTTGGTTTTCTATTCTATTAAAAAGTAAAGTTAGACTTAAAGAGTTAAATTAAACAGCAAATGAAAAATACCCAAGCAGAAAATTCCCTATTCGGAATGTATGTCTATGCGGAATATATTGCTTACTCGGAAAGTTCCTCTATTCGGAATGTTGCTCAACTCGGAATGTAAGACCTTATGCGGAAAATCTGCTCTATGCGGAAAAGGAATGCTATTCGGAAAGTTCAGGTTATTCGGAAAAAACACCCTTATGCGGAAAAATGATGTTATTCGGAAAATTCGGCTTATGCGGAAAGAAAGGACTATTCGGAAAAATGGGGCTATTCGGAAAATAAAGCCCTATTTGGAAAGTTGAGGCTATTCGGAAAAGTTGGGCTATTCGGAATATACGAGATATTCCGAATAAGGGGAAAAGTAAACTTGGCTATGCGGAAAAACAACACTATTCGGAATATTTAAAATATTCCGAGTAAGGGAATTAGCAAATGGTCAATTCGGAATAAAACGTTCTGTTCGGAAAGTCTGGGAAGCGAAGAACAGGGACAGAAGCAGTAAAACAGGGGACACGGTTTTAAATCCAAATCGACTCCAATACTCAAAAAGGTTTTATCAAATCAAACACAAATCATTTAAATACCATAAGTTATAAATCCCACCAATAAAAACATTAAATCAACAACTTTTTAAGATCAAACTAGAATCAAATAAAAACTTAAGAACTTGCAATAGAAGATGATGAAGAACAATATGAATGAAAAGATGGAATTGATAGATTAATGTAAAAGTAACAAGAGTAATGATTAAGAGTTACAAGATTGAAAGAAAAAGATGAAAATCACCAAACACCCTAATGGTGTTTGTGATGAACCGAACCTAAGAACTGGGAAAAAAGAAAAATGAAGCTCTCCCTCTAAAATGTGAAGGAAAAGTCTATTTATAGTCCTAGTGGTTGGTTGGTGAGTAGGCTTTATCCCTTTCTTCTTGTCTTCTCGTCTTTTCAGAAAAGTTGACGTTTTCGATTCTGATTCGGGATTTGTCGTCGATTAAATTCAACTCGTCTTTTAATTTCTTCGTTAAATAGACTTGAGTTTCTTCGACATATGTAAATCTTCCATCTTTGGTCCTTTTCTTCGATAAATCTTTAAATAGGCCCATTGACTTCAAATCTTTTGCATCTCTTGGACAATAGACTTCATCTTTAGTCTTTTTCCTTGATAAAACCCGTGCAATCCCATGTTTTCTTTAATATTCATCCTGTTAGCTCTAAAAACACAATAAACACAAAAACCACGCATAATTCCAAACAAATGATATTAAATACGTGTTTTGGTCTTATTTTAGTCAGAATTAAGTGGTAAAAGGATGGGTGTTTACACACCTATCAAATCCCCTACACTTAACCATTGCCATGCCCTCATGCAATGCTTAGTGATAAAGCAATTTTACACTTTTCTCATAATCAATCAACCTTGGCCTTATTCAAATACTACTAAATAAGAATCAAAATACTAAGAGAAATTAAAACTTTAAGATAAACAAAAGGATGGAAATAACTTGCAAAGAAATCAAGGACTTACATTAGGGCTTTGGTGTTGCGAAGATTTATCCCCCTCAAGTTTCACTTTCCCCAAACTAAGCTTAAAAACGAGATCATTGTTATTATAAGTTAGCAATTCAAACACTTGCACACATGGCTTAATTAAATGCTTAAACTCCCTTATTCCTAGGTGTATCTCTTATATTTTATTTTTGGTCTTAGAATGATCATGAAGATGCATTTTTGGACTTATTTCGATAGTTTATTTAGGCTGAAAGCAAAGTAGGACGATTTGATCAATAGTTAGCTAAAGGACAAAATCTCTTAAAACTGCTTCTCGGGATATCAAGAAGTTCATATCTTGGCATAACTTGGTTCACGATTTGAGACCTTTCTCGGGCCGATATTTGGCATGTACTTCATACTTCATATCTTCGAGAGACGTTCTTGAGATAATGGTCTTCTCATCATAATATAGTTTCTTCACTTGGAGACTTTTGAGGGGTACTCCAACTTTGTTGACCACGACTTCATGATTATTTCTTCAATGGCCGGTGTACCACCTCCAAACAATAATAACAACAACAACCCACCTTTCAACAACATGAACAATAACAACAACAATGAGCCCCTTCCGGATAATCGCCCGATGATTGAATTGCTGCAAGCTCATGTAGATGGCAACACTGACCCAATTGTTATACCACCAATTGCCGCCAACAATTTCGAGCTAAAATCAGGCTTTATCCAGATGGTCTCCGCTCAAACATTCTTGGGACGAACCATTGATGATCCACACGACCACATCAAGAGATTCTTGCAACTCACCAACACGGTCAAATTCAATGGTGTTTCACAAGAGGTTATAAGGTTACAACTTTTTCCCTTTTCTTTAGAGGGACAAGCCCGGCATTGGCTTGCTAAGGAACCGCCACAGAGTATTCTCTCGTGGACGGATTTGGAAACAAAGTTTATCAATTACTTTTTTCCACCCTCTCGTACTACCGCTTTGCGGAATGAGATCATAAATTTTGAACAAAAGTAAGATGAGTCGTTCAGTGAATCTTGGGATCGTTTTAAAGATCTTTTAAGAAAATGCCCACAACATGGTTTTACCAAAGTACATCAAATTAATACTTTTTACAATGGTTTAAGCATGAGTGACCAAGATTCACTGAACAGTGCCTCGAGGGGTAATCTATTGGCTAAGACTTCCAATGCTGCTTGGGACATCATTGAGAATAAATCTCGTGTGCAAACCAAGAGTGTTCGGACCAATGTCGCTAGTGCTAGCACAAGTGACAGCGACAAGCGATTGGACAAAATCACTACGCTTCTTGAATCGCTTGTCACCCACACCGTCAGCAACAACGCCAAAAACGCTCAAGTGAACGCTGTGAGCCAACCTTGTGAGATATGCGGTGGTCCTCACTCTTACACAACTTGTACCGCCACCCAAGACTACCCCGCTGAGAATGTGAATGCGGCATATGGCACCTATCCTCAACCTGCTTATCAAGCTAGACCTCAAGGTGACCGTAACTTGCTTAGGTATCGATCCAACAACTATCTTTCCCCACCTGGCTTTCCTCCTACCAACCCAAACCAACAACAAAACTTTAATCGCCCTCCTCAACAACAACAACAACCTCGACAACCATACATCCCTCCTCACAAGCAGCAACAACCGCCTCAACGTAACAATCAAGTCTACCAACAACCTGCTTACCAACCACCTGCATACAATGCTCCTCCCAACCAAACCACCACTGCATTACACCAAGAGGTTGCAACCTACATGAGGACCAATGATGTGATTGTGGAGAATCTCCAACAGGAAGTGCGAAACTTGAAGGCAGACTTGGTAAAGCAAGGAAATGATTTAAGAGCCGACATGAGAAACACGTTGGATACCCAAACTAATGACCTGAGGAACATGATGGCTAGTTTCTTCAATGGTAATCAACCCTCTTCTTCGGGTACTCTTCCGAGTAACACCGTTGCGAATCCAAGAGGGGAGATGAACGCAATCACTACTCGAAGTGGTAAAGGTACCAAGGAACCCGAGCTTCCTATACCTCCACCGGTGGTTTTGACTAAGGAGAACGAGTCACCTGCTCCTATTCCTCATCCTTCTCCTTCCCTAATTTCTCCACCTCTTCCTTCTACCCCTCCTCCACCCAAGGATGTGAGTGATCCTATTCTTCCAAAGCCTTCCTCTTCTTCCAATATACCTTATCCATCTAGGTTGAGGAAAGAGAAGCTCAAAAGCAAGGACGATATTCAAGTTTCGAATTTCCTTAAAATGTTCAAACAACTGAATTTCAATATCTCCTTCGCTGAGGCTCTCGCTCACATGCCTAAATACGCAAAAATGTTTAAAGATCTTCTGAGCGATAAGGAAAAGCTCCTCGATATTGCCAACACCCAACTTAATGAGAACTGCTCTGCAGTGCTCTTAAGGAAATTGCCAACCAAGCTTGGTGATCCGGGTCATTTTCTTATCCCTTGCAATTTCCCGGGAGTAGAGAATTGCATGGCCCTAGCCGATCTAGGTGCCAGTATTAATCTCATGCCTCTAAGTGTTTGGAAGCAATTATCTCTCCCAGAGCTAGTCCCCACCAAAATGACTTTGGAATTAGCTAACCATACGGTTGCTTATCCAGTGGGGATAACCGAAGACGTCATTGTAGGAGTCGACAAATTCACCTTACCTGCTGATTTTGTTGTCGTCGACTACGAGATGGACCCCCGTGTGCCACTAATTGTTGGACGTCCATTCTTGAGGACCGGTCGCACTCTTATTGATGTTGAAGCCGGTGAGCTTATCATGAGAGTGGGTGACGATAAAGTAGTCTTCAACATGGGAAAGTTGTCTAAACAGCCTTATTCATATGAGAGTGTTAATTGTATTGACGTTCTTGATGAGGCTTGTGAAGAACACTTTAATGATGCTTGCAAAAGTATTCCTACCTCTCTTCCCAATGTTGAGACCGTGTCCTCTATTGATTCATCGTTGTCTCTATTTGGAGATAGTGATTTATTTTGGAACAATCTTGAAGACACCATGGGAGATGTGAATTTAGCTACTAATGATTCTCCTATCGATGGAGATGAAGACATGAATTTCTTTGACAATCTTCTCACCGAAGACAATCCTTCGCCTCCATCTCCCACGGTCATTGCTATCGATACTCCGACTTCGAATACGCCTCCCGTCGAAAATCCTCTGGATTTAGAACTTAAGGAGTTGCCGCCCCATCTCGAGTATGTATTCCTTGAAGAAGAGAAGAAGTCGCCAGTCATCATTGCTAAGGATTTGAAGGATGAAGAGAAAGCCCGACTTATCACCGTGTTGAAAGATCATAAGAAGGCTATTGCGTGGAAGATTTCTGATATTCGTGGAATTGATCCTCACTTCTGCACACACAAAATTCTCATGGAGGACGACTTTAAGCCCACAATTCAAAGCCAACGAAGGGTGAATCCAAAAATCCATGAAGTCATCAAAACTGAGGTTCTCAAACTTATTGATGCGGGTATGATTTACCCTATTTCGGATTCCCCATGGGTTAGTCCAATCCATTGTGTGCCCAAAAAGGGCGGAATAACCGTTGTTCCCAATGAACACAACGAGTTGATTTCCACTCGTCTCGTTACTGGGTGGAGAGTTTGTATAGACTACCGCAAACTCAATGATGCCACGAGAAAGGATCATTTCCCTCTACCTTTTATGGACCAAATGCTTGAACGTTTAGCCGGTAATGAATATTACTGCTTTCTTGATGGTTTCTCGGGTTATTTCCAAATACCCATCGATCCCCAAGATCAAGAGAAAACTACATTCACTTGTCCCTATGGCACATTTGCTTACAAAAGAATGCCTTTTGGCTTATGCAATGCGCCCGGGACTTTCCAAAGGTGCATGTTAGCTATCTTCCATGACATGGTTGAACAAACCATGGAAGTCTTCATGGATGATTTCTCGGTCTTCGGGGATTCCTTCTCTTCCTGCCTTGCCAATTTGGAACGTATGCTTAAGCGGTGCGAAGACACTCGCCTTGTTCTAAATTGGGAAAAATGCCATTTTATGGTAAAAGAAGGCATCGTGCTCGGACATAAGATTTCTAAAGCCGGTCTTGAAGTAGACCGTGCTAAAGTCGATGTTATCGCCAAGTTGCCTCCACCTTCAACCGTGAAGGGTGTGAGAAGTTTTCTGGGTCATGCGGGCTTTTACCGTCGATTTATCAAAGATTTTTCTCAAATCGCTCGCCCGATGACCCACCTCTTGGAAAAAGATACTCCTTTTATCTTTTCCAAAGAGTGTCTTGAAGCCTTCAACTCGCTTAAGGATAAGCTAACTAAGGCACCCGTCTTGGTTACCCCTAATTGGGAGCTTCCCTTTGAGCTGATGTGTGATGCTAGTGATTTTGCTATTGGTGCGGTTCTGGGACAAAGAGTGAACAAACACTTCCAACCGATCCATTACGCTAGCAAGACAATGACGGGGGCACAATTGCATTATACGACAACCGAAAAAGAGCTTTTAGCTGTTGTCTATGCCTTTGAAAAATTCCGCCCCTATCTTGTCCTTTCCACCACAATTGTGTATACCGATCATTCCGCGTTGAAGTACTTGTTGACAAAGCAAGACTCTAAACCAAGACTTCTTCGCTGGGTTTTGCTGCTCCAGGAATTTAAAATCGAAATTCGCGATAAAAAAGGAGCAGAAAACCTAGCCGCGGATCATCTCAGTAGACTTGAGGATCCTTACCAAGGGGATCATCCGAACAAAGAAATCAATGATTCTTTTCCCCTGGAGACCTTAATGTCTATAAACTCGACTGCTTACGAAACCCCGTGGTTTGCGGACATTGCAAACTACTTGGCGGGTGGAATCCTCGTTGACGGGTTAACATCCCAGCAAAAGAAAAAGTTCTTCAAAGACATCAAGACTTACTTTTGGGATGACCCGTATCTTTTCAAACAATGTGCCGACTTGATTATTCGCCGATGTGTTGATGGACCGGCAGCTTTCGAAATCCTTGATGCTTGCCACAAAGGACCCACTGGTGGTCACTTTGGTCCCAACTACACCGCCAAAAAAGTGTTTGATTCAGGATTTTATTGGCCCACCATCTACCGTGATGCTCACGAGATGGTTAAACGATGTGATGCTTGCCAAAAATAAGGCACGATCACACATAAAGACGAGATGCCTCAGAATTTCATTCAAGAATGTGAAATCTTTGATGTTTGGGGTATCGACTTTATGGGGCCATTCCCTTCTTCTAAAGGAAACAAATACATCCTTGTAGCCGTTGACTACGTTTCAAAGTGGGTTGAAGCCAAAGCTTTACCTACTAATGATGCAAGGGTGGTTTGTAACTTTTTGAAATCGCTATTCGCTCGATTCGGCGTTCCTCGTGCTATTATCAGTGACCGCGGGACTCATTTTTGCAACAATCAATTTGCAAGAGTCATGGCTAAGTATGGTGTCAATCACCGTCTTTCCACCGCCTATCATCCCCAAACCAATGGGCAAGCCGAGATATCCAACCGTGGATTGAAGCGAATTTTGGAGCGTACTGTGGGAGAGCATCGTGCCGCGTGGGCCGATAAGTTAGATGATGCTCTGTGGGCTTTCCGTACTGCTTATAAGACCCCGATCGGTTGTACACCTTATCGTCTTGTGTACGGGAAAGCATGCCACCTTCCCATCGAGCTGGAGCATAAGGCGCACTGGGCCTTGAAGTGGGCTAACTTCGACATCAACAAAGCCGGTGATCATCGTAAGATTCAACTCAACGAGCTCAACGAACTGAGGAATGAAGCTTATGAGAACTCGCTGATCTACAAAGAGAAAACGAAGATCCTTCATGACGCAAAAATCAAGAACCGAGAGTTCCACGTTGGTGATCAAGTCTTACTTTTTAACTCTCGGTTGAAGATCTTCTCTGGCAAGTTGAATAGCCGCTGGTCTGGTCCATTCACCGTCGCCAAAGTCTTTCCCTATGGGACCATTAAGCTTTCTCAGCCAAATGGGCCCAATTTCAAGGTGAATGGCCAGCGTCTGAAGTTGTACTTTGGTGAGGACATCTCTCAGGAGATGATTCCATCCCTCACCACGTTCCCCATGAACTAATTTTGGGTTGAGTCAGGCTCGTGACTCGGTTATCAAAAACAAGCGCTCCTCGGGAGGCAGCCCGAGTATCTATCCTTTTATGTTTTAACCTCCTAAGTGTAGGGGGACCTCTATAGGTGTTTGTTTTTGTGTGGTGATGTGATTACAAGGATAAGTGCACTCTTGGAATCTTTGAAGAACCGTGTTCCCGTGTTATCCGAAATCCGGTTCTATCTCTCAACTGTCGTGATTCAATTTTCTTCATACTCACATTTGAAATTGATCACTTTAGTCGTCTCTTTCTTAACTTGAGATTAACCAACGTGCACAATGTCATAAGTGTAGGGGAGACTTTTCCCACATGCTTAAACATTGAGGACAATGTTTATCTTTAGTGTAGGGGGGACTTCTATCGAAGTTTTAAGTGGACTTTTCCATGAAAATGCCTTCATTTAACCGGAAAATCATCTTTTTCAACATTTTTCAAATTTTTAATTAACTTTGGCCATTTAGTCGTAATTTTTAAATTTTTATCGTTGCTCTCATATGTATATATCCCGCAATAAAGTCAAAAATATTAATAAAGTGGTGTAGCTAGTTTAGAAGTCTTTGACATATTAGGCCCGTTGCGTCTATTTTGACTCAACCCGAATAGACTTATCTAAGTTTATTCTAGCTAGCATCCTTAACCATGTAGACCTTAATTGGTTTATTAGGCTAAGTATCCACGAGTCTCATTACTTGAGATTTTAAATTGTGGAGGACGAGAAATGATAGAGTCAATTATAAGTCGGTATTCTTGCACAAGCTCACTTGGTGTAATTATTTGCCTATTCTCCCATCACTTGCTAATAATTTATCTGCAATAAGTAAGGTCGTACGATTTGAAAGGTTACTTAGCTTCTAGCCCAAGATCGTTTAAAAGTTGCTCGGTAATGATAAGAGTTCATAGCCAAGGCATAACTTATGAAGCGGGGCGCGAAGATTGGCGAGTCCGAAAAGGCCCTAACAAGGCATGAGGATTCCATTTTATTGCTGAAAATCCAAAAGTGATGTGAAAAGCATTATTCCCAAAGTCAATATGAAGGATCAAGACTCACGACGAAAAGCAATCAACTCCCATAAAGATCATGGAGAAGTCTATCCGAAAAGACCCTAACAAGGTATGAGAATAAATAGATCCAAGTCCGAAAAGGAGGCGGATCGTTGTATCTCAAAATCCCAATTAGAGATTGAAGAATAATCATGAAGTCGTGGTCAACAAAGTTGGAGTACCTCTCAAAAGTCTCCAAGTGATGAAACTCTAAGAACGATGAGAAAACCATTATCTCAAGCACGTCTCTCAAGATATGAAGTATGAAGTACATGCCAAATATCGGCCCGAGAAAGGTCTCAAATCGCGAACCAAGTTATGCCAAGATATGAACTTTTTGATATCCCGAGAAGCAGTTTTAAGAGATTTTGTCCTTTAGCTAACTATTGATCAAATCATCCTACTTTGCTTTCAGCCTAAATAACTATCGAAATAAGTCCAAAAATGCATCTTCATGATCATTCTAAGACAAAAATAAAATATAAGAGATACACCTAGGAATAAATCTCGTGTGCAAACCAAGAGTGTTCGGACCAATGTCGCTAGTGCTAGCACAAGTGACAGCGACAAGCGATTGGACAAAATCACTACGCTTCTTGAATCGCTTGTCACCCACACCGTCAGCAACAACGCCAAAAACGCTCAAGTGAACGCTGTGAGCCAACCTTGTGAGATATGCGGTGGTCCTCACTCTTACACAACTTGTACCGCCACCCAAGACTACCCCGCTGAGAATGTGAATGCGGCATATGGCACCTATCCTCAACCTGCTTATCAAGCTAGACCTCAAGGTGACCGTAACTTGCTTAGGTATCGATCCAACAACTATCTTTCCCCACCTGGCTTTCCTCCTACCAACCCAAACCAACAACAAAACTTTAATCGCCCTCCTCAACAACAACAACAACCTCGACAACCATACATCCCTCCTCACAAGCAGCAACAACCGCCTCAACGTAACAATCAAGTCTACCAACAACCTGCTTACCAACCACCTGCATACAATGCTCCTCCCAACCAAACCACCACTGCATTACACCAAGAGGTTGCAACCTACATGAGGACCAATGATGTGATTGTGGAGAATCTCCAACAGGAAGTGCGAAACTTGAAGGCAGACTTGGTAAAGCAAGGAAATGATTTAAGAGCCGACATGAGAAACACGTTGGATACCCAAACTAATGACCTGAGGAACATGATGGCTAGTTTCTTCAATGGTAATCAACCCTCTTCTTCGGGTACTCTTCCGAGTAACACCGTTGCGAATCCAAGAGGGGAGATGAACGCAATCACTACTCGAAGTGGTAAAGGTACCAAGGAACCCGAGCTTCCTATACCTCCACCGGTGGTTTTGACTAAGGAGAACGAGTCACCTGCTCCTATTCCTCATCCTTCTCCTTCCCTAATTTCTCCACCTCTTCCTTCTACCCCTCCTCCACCCAAGGATGTGAGTGATCCTATTCTTCCAAAGCCTTCCTCTTCTTCCAATATACCTTATCCATCTAGGTTGAGGAAAGAGAAGCTCAAAAGCAAGGACGATATTCAAGTTTCGAATTTCCTTAAAATGTTCAAACAACTGAATTTCAATATCTCCTTCGCTGAGGCTCTCGCTCACATGCCTAAATACGCAAAAATGTTTAAAGATCTTCTGAGCGATAAGGAAAAGCTCCTCGATATTGCCAACACCCAACTTAATGAGAACTGCTCTGCAGTGCTCTTAAGGAAATTGCCAACCAAGCTTGGTGATCCGGGTCATTTTCTTATCCCTTGCAATTTCCCGGGAGTAGAGAATTGCATGGCCCTAGCCGATCTAGGTGCCAGTATTAATCTCATGCCTCTAAGTGTTTGGAAGCAATTATCTCTCCCAGAGCTAGTCCCCACCAAAATGACTTTGGAATTAGCTAACCATACGGTTGCTTATCCAGTGGGGATAACCGAAGACGTCATTGTAGGAGTCGACAAATTCACCTTACCTGCTGATTTTGTTGTCGTCGACTACGAGATGGACCCCCGTGTGCCACTAATTGTTGGACGTCCATTCTTGAGGACCGGTCGCACTCTTATTGATGTTGAAGCCGGTGAGCTTATCATGAGAGTGGGTGACGATAAAGTAGTCTTCAACATGGGAAAGTTGTCTAAACAGCCTTATTCATATGAGAGCGTTAATTGTATTGACGTTCTTGATGAGGCTTGTGAAGAACACTTTAATGATGCTTGCAAAAGTATTCCTACCTCTCTTCCCAATGTTGAGACCGTGTCCTCTATTGATTCATCGTTATCTCTATTTGGAGATAGTGATTTATTTTGGAACAATCTTGAAGACACCATGGGAGATGTGAATTTAGCTACTAATGATTCTCCTATCGATGGAGATGAAGACATGAATTTCTTTGACAATCTTCTCACCGAAGACAATCCTTCGCCTCCATCTCCCACGGTCATTGCTATCGATACTCCGACTTCGAATACGCCTCCCGTCGAAAATCCTCTGGATTTAGAACTTAAGGAGTTGCCGCCCCATCTCGAGTATGTATTCCTTGAAGAAGAGAAGAAGTCGCCAGTCATCATTGCTAAGGATTTGAAGGATGAAGAGAAAGCCCGACTTATCACCGTGTTGAAAGATCATAAGAAGGCTATTGCGTGGAAGATTTCTGATATTCGTGGAATTGATCCTCACTTCTGCACACACAAAATTCTCATGGAGGACGACTTTAAGCCCACAATTCAAAGCCAACGAAGGGTGAATCCAAAAATCCATGAAGTCATCAAAACTGAGGTTCTCAAACTTATTGATGCGGGTATGATTTACCCTATTTCGGATTCCCCATGGGTTAGTCCAATCCATTGTGTGCCCAAAAAGGGCGGAATAACCGTTGTTCCCAATGAACACAACGAGTTGATTTCCACTCGTCTCGTTACTGGGTGGAGAGTTTGTATAGACTACCGCAAACTCAATGATGCCACGAGAAAGGATCATTTCCCTCTACCTTTTATGGACCAAATGCTTGAACGTTTAGCCGGTAATGAATATTACTGCTTTCTTGATGGTTTCTCGGGTTATTTCCAAATACCCATCGATCCCCAAGATCAAGAGAAAACTACATTCACTTGTCCCTATGGCACATTTGCTTACAAAAGAATGCCTTTTGGCTTATGCAATGCGCCCGGGACTTTCCAAAGGTGCATGTTAGCTATCTTCCATGACATGGTTGAACAAACCATGGAAGTCTTCATGGATGATTTCTCGGTCTTCGGGGATTCCTTCTCTTCCTGCCTTGCCAATTTGGAACGTATGCTTAAGCGGTGCGAAGACACTCGCCTTGTTCTAAATTGGGAAAAATGCCATTTTATGGTAAAAGAAGGCATCGTGCTCGGACATAAGATTTCTAAAGCCGGTCTTGAAGTAGACCGTGCTAAAGTCGATGTTATCGCCAAGTTGCCTCCACCTTCAACCGTGAAGGGTGTGAGAAGTTTTCTGGGTCATGCGGGCTTTTACCGTCGATTTATCAAAGATTTTTCTCAAATCGCTCGCCCGATGACCCACCTCTTGGAAAAAGATACTCCTTTTATCTTTTCCAAAGAGTGTCTTGAAGCCTTCAACTCGCTTAAGGATAAGCTAACTAAGGCACCCGTCTTGGTTACCCCTAATTGGGAGCTTCCCTTTGAGCTGATGTGTGATGCTAGTGATTTTGCTATTGGTGCGGTTCTGGGACAAAGAGTGAACAAACACTTCCAACCGATCCATTACGCTAGCAAGACAATGACGGGGGCACAATTGCATTATACGACAACCGAAAAAGAGCTTTTAGCTGTTGTCTATGCCTTTGAAAAATTCCGCCCCTATCTTGTCCTTTCCACCACAATTGTGTATACCGATCATTCCGCGTTGAAGTACTTGTTGACAAAGCAAGACTCTAAACCAAGACTTCTTCGCTGGGTTTTGCTGCTCCAGGAATTTAAAATCGAAATTCGCGATAAAAAAGGAGCAGAAAACCTAGCCGCGGATCATCTCAGTAGACTTGAGGATCCTTACCAAGGGGATCATCCGAACAAAGAAATCAATGATTCTTTTCCCCTGGAGACCTTAATGTCTATAAACTCGACTGCTTACGAAACCCCGTGGTTTGCGGACATTGCAAACTACTTGGCGGGTGGAATCCTCGTTGACGGGTTAACATCCCAGCAAAAGAAAAAGTTCTTCAAAGACATCAAGACTTACTTTTGGGATGACCCGTATCTTTTCAAACAATGTGCCGACTTGATTATTCGCCGATGTGTTGATGGACCGGCAGCTTTCGAAATCCTTGATGCTTGCCACAAAGGACCCACTGGTGGTCACTTTGGTCCCAACTACACCGCCAAAAAAGTGTTTGATTCAGGATTTTATTGGCCCACCATCTACCGTGATGCTCACGAGATGGTTAAACGATGTGATGCTTGCCAAAAATAAGGCACGATCACACATAAAGACGAGATGCCTCAGAATTTCATTCAAGAATGTGAAATCTTTGATGTTTGGGGTATCGACTTTATGGGGCCATTCCCTTCTTCTAAAGGAAACAAATACATCCTTGTAGCCGTTGACTACGTTTCAAAGTGGGTTGAAGCCAAAGCTTTACCTACTAATGATGCAAGGGTGGTTTGTAACTTTTTGAAATCGCTATTCGCTCGATTCGGCGTTCCTCGTGCTATTATCAGTGACCGCGGGACTCATTTTTGCAACAATCAATTTGCAAGAGTCATGGCTAAGTATGGTGTCAATCACCGTCTTTCCACCGCCTATCATCCCCAAACCAATGGGCAAGCCGAGATATCCAACCGTGGATTGAAGCGAATTTTGGAGCGTACTGTGGGAGAGCATCGTGCCGCGTGGGCCGATAAGTTAGATGATGCTCTGTGGGCTTTCCGTACTGCTTATAAGACCCCGATCGGTTGTACACCTTATCGTCTTGTGTACGGGAAAGCATGCCACCTTCCCATCGAGCTGGAGCATAAGGCGCACTGGGCCTTGAAGTGGGCTAACTTCGACATCAACAAAGCCGGTGATCATCGTAAGATTCAACTCAACGAGCTCAACGAACTGAGGAATGAAGCTTATGAGAACTCGCTGATCTACAAAGAGAAAACGAAGATCCTTCATGACGCAAAAATCAAGAACCGAGAGTTCCACGTTGGTGATCAAGTCTTACTTTTTAACTCTCGGTTGAAGATCTTCTCTGGCAAGTTGAATAGCCGCTGGTCTGGTCCATTCACCGTCGCCAAAGTCTTTCCCTATGGGACCATTAAGCTTTCTCAGCCAAATGGGCCCAATTTCAAGGTGAATGGCCAGCGTCTGAAGTTGTACTTTGGTGAGGACATCTCTCAGGAGATGATTCCATCCCTCACCACGTTCCCCATGAACTAATTTTGGGTTGAGTCAGGCTCGTGACTCGGTTATCAAAAACAAGCGCTCCTCGGGAGGCAGCCCGAGTATCTATCCTTTTATGTTTTAACCTCCTAAGTGTAGGGGGACCTCTATAGGTGTTTGTTTTTGTGTGGTGATGTGATTACAAGGATAAGTGCACTCTTGGAATCTTTGAAGAACCGTGTTCCCGTGTTATCCGAAATCCGGTTCTATCTCTCAACTGTCGTGATTCAATTTTCTTCATACTCACATTTGAAATTGATCACTTTAGTCGTCTCTTTCTTAACTTGAGATTAACCAACGTGCACAATGTCATAAGTGTAGGGGAGACTTTTCCCACATGCTTAAACATTGAGGACAATGTTTATCTTTAGTGTAGGGGGGACTTCTATCGAAGTTTTAAGTGGACTTTTCCATGAAAATGCCTTCATTTAACCGGAAAATCATCTTTTTCAACATTTTTCAAATTTTTAATTAACTTTGGCCATTTAGTCGTAATTTTTAAATTTTTATCGTTGCTCTCATATGTATATATCCCGCAATAAAGTCAAAAATATTAATAAAGTGGTGTAGCTAGTTTAGAAGTCTTTGACATATTAGGCCCGTTGCGTCTATTTTGACTCAACCCGAATAGACTTATCTAAGTTTATTCTAGCTAGCATCCTTAACCATGTAGACCTTAATTGGTTTATTAGGCTAAGTATCCACGAGTCTCATTACTTGAGATTTTAAATTGTGGAGGACGAGAAATGATAGAGTCAATTATAAGTCGGTATTCTTGCACAAGCTCACTTGGTGTAATTATTTGCCTATTCTCCCATCACTTGCTAATAATTTATCTGCAATAAGTAAGGTCGTACGATTTGAAAGGTTACTTAGCTTCTAGCCCAAGATCGTTTAAAAGTTGCTCGGTAATGATAAGAGTTCATAGCCAAGGCATAACTTATGAAGCGGGGCGCGAAGATTGGCGAGTCCGAAAAGGCCCTAACAAGGCATGAGGATTCCATTTTATTGCTGAAAATCCAAAAGTGATGTGAAAAGCATTATTCCCAAAGTCAATATGAAGGATCAAGACTCACGACGAAAAGCAATCAACTCCCATAAAGATCATGGAGAAGTCTATCCGAAAAGACCCTAACAAGGTATGAGAATAAATAGATCCAAGTCCGAAAAGGAGGCGGATCGTTGTATCTCAAAATCCCAATTAGAGATTGAAGAATAATCATGAAGTCGTGGTCAACAAAGTTGGAGTACCTCTCAAAAGTCTCCAAGTGATGAAACTCTAAGAACGATGAGAAAACCATTATCTCAAGCACGTCTCTCAAGATATGAAGTATGAAGTACATGCCAAATATCGGCCCGAGAAAGGTCTCAAATCGCGAACCAAGTTATGCCAAGATATGAACTTTTTGATATCCCGAGAAGCAGTTTTAAGAGATTTTGTCCTTTAGCTAACTATTGATCAAATCATCCTACTTTGCTTTCAGCCTAAATAACTATCGAAATAAGTCCAAAAATGCATCTTCATGATCATTCTAAGACAAAAATAAAATATAAGAGATACACCTAGGAATAAGGGAGTTTAAGCATTTAATTAAGCCATGTGTGTGAGTGTTTGAATTGCTAACTTATAATAACAATGATCTCGTTTTTAAGCTTAGTTTGGGGAACGTGAAACTTGAGGGTGATAAATCTTCGCAGCACCGAAGCCCTAATGTAAGTCCTCGATCTCTTTACAAGTTATTTCCACGTAAGCTATTTTCCATCCTTTTGTTTACTTTAAAGTTTTAATTTCTCTTAGTACTTTCATTTTTGTTTAGTGGTATATTCATAAGGCCAAGGTTGATTGATTATGAGAAAAGTGTAAATGTGCTTTGTCACTAAGCATTGCATGAGGGCATGGCAATGGTTAAGTGTAGGGGATTTGATAGGTGTGAAAACACCCATCCTTTTACCACTTAATTCTGGCTGAAATAAGACCAAAACACGTATTTAATATCATTTGTTTGGAATTATGCGTGGTTTTTGTGTTTATTGTGTTTTCAGAGTCAACCGGATGAATATTGAAGAAAACATGGGATTGCACGGGTTTTATCAAGGAAAAAGACTCAAGACGAAGTCTATTGTCCAAGAGATGTAAAAGATTTGAAGTCATTGTGCCTATTTAAAGATTTATCGAAGAATAGAGCCAAAGATGGAAGATTCATATATGTCGAAGAACTCGAGTCTATTAAACAAAAGATTATAAGACGAGTTGGAATAATTCACCGACACTTCTCAAATCCAAATCGGAAACGTTTATTTAAAGAAGCGTGAAGACTAAAGAAGAAAGAAGAAAAAGAAGCCCAAGCCAAAGCCCAATCTCAAGCCCATCACCACCATTACACACGCCTATATAAAGGCCTTACCTCACAAATTTTCACACACTTAGTTTTAGCTTAGTTTTTCATTCTCTCTAGTTTTAGAGAGAGAGAAAGTTCTAAACTTTCTCTCACTAGATTTCATCTTTTTTCCATTCAAGATCAAAACTTTGTATTACTTTTTCATTAATCAAGTTCAAGTTTTTATCTTTTAATCTTTTATCTCATCCTTCCTTTCTTTTATTTTGATTGATTTTGGTACAAATCTCGTATGATCCGTGTTGTTCATCAATGATTTGTGCTTAAAAAGTTGATTACTTTTTATGTTTCCTTAAGTTTATACACTAATAAGCTTTAAGATCCTTGTTCTTATTGGCTTATTGGTTGATTTAGCTTACTTTACTTTTTAAAGTTTTTTTGAAAAGTTCATCTTTTTATTGATTTGATTTAAAAGTTGTTTATTTTAAAGTTATAAAAGTTGTTTTTAGTGCTTATTTGATCAGCTTATTGTTAGATTCGAGTTAGTTTTGGGTTTTAGCTTATTCCAATAGCTTAATACCTTTGCTTTTTACTCGAATTTGCACTATTTTCGGAAAAGGTAACTCCCTTTTCCGACCTTGTTTTCCGACCAAGCAACACCCCCTCTTTCCGATCGGCCGATCGGAAAAGGGTTTAGCCTTTCCGATTGTTCCTTGTTTTCAGCACATTCCGATTGTAACCTATTTTAATATTCCGATTGGGAGTTGTCCTCATATTCTGATCATTGTCAATTTTAATATTCCGATTAGTCTTATTTTGCTCATTCCGATCGTGCAAGTTTTGCATATTCCGATTGTTTCTTCCCTGGATATTCCGATCACTCGTCTCCTCCATATTCCGATCGTTAGATCGGAATACATTCCGATTGCTGCAAGTTTTAACATTCCGATTTAGCCTCTTTTGTTTTGTTCCGATCTTACTTTCTTTTAGCACTTTTCTAATAGTTCTTATTTTTCACAAAGTTTCCCTAGTGTTAGTTTTTATTGAATGTCCATTTGTCTTTTTTTAATATAAGCTTTAAAGTTTTCAAACGTCTAATTTTAAACTCGTCTTTTCACTTTAATCATTTAAATCTTAAAGTTTACTCTTCGACACTTAATTAATTGTTATTAGTTTTAAAATAGAATAGAAAACCAAATCCACTTTTTGTCACCAAGATCAAATCATTCCACTTAAGGCCGACATCAATTCGAGAGGATACCGAGAACTTAATTGAACCTAGCAAAACCTAAAATATCATTAGTCTCTGTGAGCAACCATAGGAGAGTTCATCTTAGAGAAATTGTCAAGGAAGTTGAAGATTACTTGAAGAAATACTCATTGGCTGTGATGGATAACAACCAAGATGTATCAGGAACTCTCCATGGTTGAGTGTTAACAGGGGTGGCAATGCCCTGTTAACACTCAGTACACTTTGGACATACCTAAGTGTTTAGGTGGGAAGATATACAACCTAAAGTACAAGGTTATAAAGAAAAATGAAACTATGTCAGCTCTGTTTCCCTAAAGCATTGTAGCAGACTACCAAAAATAGAAGAGCATGTTGTGACAGATGTCTGACATTGTCTGTTTTGTGTAGTCACTATCAACATCTATCAAAGTCAACCTCGTACCACTATAAATAGGGAATGTAGCATAGAGTGAATGTTGTTCACTTTGTTATATTTCTCACATTAACTCTCTTGAACTTGAAGAACAACCAGCTATGCCTGTAAACTTAAGTTAGCCTGTAAACTTGTAACTTATGCAAGTTTACTTGTCCAAAGAGTACACAACACATTGTCATCAAACTGTGTGATCCATAACACTTGTAATACTTGATTATACAATAATAAAGTCTTACGTTTGAAAAGTATTTACTTGTGTTGTTTATCTTAATTAGTCATTTTAGTCATTGTTAGGGACTTTCAATTGGTATCAGACCGGTGTGTTTGATATTAAAACCTCCATAAACATCGTTCTAAGTTTTATAATCAAGATCCACCATGCCTGAAACGACCAACACACCACCACCGCCTTCTGGGAATAATAAAAACAATACACCACCACCTCCATCATCTCCAAGAATAACCCCCACTCAAAATGAATATGATCTTCCTCAACTTCTCGACTCAAGAGGTGGATCCCATGTCACAAATGTGCTAGTATTTGATGAAGATGACTTTGCATGTTGGAAAAGTCAATTCCTTGTCTATCTTGATGGACTCGAACCATTTCTTCTAGAAATTCTAGAAAATGGACCATATGTTCCCATGGCGCTTACATCCACTAATGAGAATCCTCTCCCAAAACCTCTCAAACAGTAGACACCATGTAACACCCCACTTGGATAAGTGTACGATTACGTGTGTTTATGGCGTGTCATCAAAGCATAAGGTAAATGTCCTAAAACATTAACTGACCATAAAGGAAATACCAGAATCAAACATCAGAATCTAAACATAAGCTCAAAACATGAAAAGTAAATACTGAAGGAAAGGACTAAACAATGTCCAAATAAGCAGAATAATATAAGAAATGCATAACGTAAGAAGTCTGGATAGCTTCCATCCAAATGCACATGCTCTCAGAATCCTAAGAGCGTCCTGGTGTACCTGCCATTAGAACATGAAAGGAACTACGGCTGAGCATAACGCCTAGTGAACGAAAATAAAGCATGATAAGAATGTACTGGAATGAGACAGATAACAAATACTGAAGCTATAAGTCTGATATGTAAAAGTAGTGGAAAGTTGTGTATAAACTGAGAAGTCCGATTTATAAATAATAAAGCTGAATTATCAACTCTTAAATCTGTTGGAAATACGTTTTTACGTATTTAGAAAGGATCGGTCACTCCAATGATATTGGGATCGTGATCCAATATAGCCCATATAGCCCACATGTAGGGTGGGCTATATATACCCCCTCCTAGCATGTTAGGAGGGGTTGCTCATTTGTGTTTTACAATTCTCATTCAATAAACTTACTTTCTCTCTACCTCTCCTCCTTCTCTCCTTTCTCTCTTTAGTTCTTTCTTTCCCTTCCATTCAATAGATTAATCCATAACATGCTTAATCCTTAGAAACTATGGATCTACAATTGGTATCAAAGCCTCGGTTCAATCCTTGGATCGTGTTTTTGGTTTCGATTTGGTGGTCTAAAATCTTTTTGGTCTCATTTGTCTAAACTATATGTCACGGTTGTTTTTTGTCTGATTGTCATACATTCATAAAAAATCTTTGTCACGTCTTGTTATTTTTTTTGTCCAAACAGTTTCAATGTTTCAAATCTTGTCTCATATCCATATCTCTCTCACTTATTTTTGGTATGATATTATTATATCTTTCCATCAAAACAGTTACATTTTTGTCTCACCTGCCATATTTTGTGACTGGTCAAAAGTCAAAGTTTACATATCTGGTTTTAACAGAAATTGGTTTTTTCTGGTAATTTTATGAAGATGAAGATTACTAAGATCAAGAAAAACTTGATCCAGAAAAAAACGGAAATGGTCCTATGGATAAGATTTCGGATTCACATTCCGATCGGAATATTGCGATCGCAAAAACCAGGGGTTTCTACATTGCGATCGAATATTCCGATAGATCACATTCGATGCATTCCGACGGATGCATTCCGACGGATGCATTCCGATGGGGTGTAGAGTAAACATTGCGATGGGACTTATATTCACATTCCGATGCAGTTTTATTCAAAACATTGCGATGACTTGTTTTGACGAGTTTAATAAAACCAGTTAAACAAGACTGACCAGTTTAAACATTTGCCGAGACCAAATCTATAACAACAATTGACCAACACAAACCATCATCCTTATAACTCCACAACACCATAACTAACCTAATCCCATCGTCTCCTAAACCCCCATAGACTCTAGACTCAAACAAAAACATTATCAAGATCTCAGATTCAAATTTTTTTTCGTGTTTTGCACATGCAGGTAGAGATCTTTTAGATCTTACACGAAAACGATACTATCATCATTGATCTGTGTTTGGTTTTAAACCAAATTTTATATACGAATTTAAATAAAGATCAATAACAAATCTGTTATAATCCTTATTTTGCTTCATTTTTTAAAATCAAAACCGACATGCAATCCGAAATCAACATAATCTGTTATTAATATACGAAAATCAAGAAAGATTAATAACAGTTTTGTTATTATCTGTTCTTTGTTTCGATTTATTAAACAAAATCTAAACATGCATTTACTTACCTGAGACCAATTTGATATGATCTTTGTGTATTCTATGGATTTCTGGTCAACATAAAGGATTAGTGGGATTTGTTTTGTGGTAAGATCATAAGATTGTGATCAATTGATATAATTGTGGATTCGGTTTGGTGGATTTGAGATGACTGTTTGTATTGATCTGTTATAGATTAAGATGGAGAGAGATAATAGGGGGCGGAGGTTCCAGAGTATTTTGGTGGTTGCGGTTTGTTTAAGTAAAATGTGATTAGGTTAAGAATATGGATGAGATTGGGTTTGAGTACAGTTTATATACCTAGTTTCTAGGTATAGTGTTGGACCGGGTATTGGACTAAATAATGGGCCGAGTGTTTAGTACTCTTAGCTTCATGGGCTGTTATATTTCATGTTGTTGGCCGAATTTGGTATAAATAGGTATAGTGTTGGACCGGGTATTGTTATATTAACAAAGTTTTGGATGCTGTTTGACTTATCAACACTTAACCATTGCCATGCCCTCATGCAATGCTTAGTGATAAAGCAATTTTACACTTTTCTCATAACCAATCAACCTTGGCCTTATTGATATACTAATGAAACAAAAATTAAAGTACTAATAGAAATTGAAACTTTAAAGTAAACAAACGGTAGAAAACCATTTTCACTTGAAAATAGCTATATGGAAATAACTTGCAAAGAGATCTAAGACTTTAGGGCTTCGGTGCTGCGAAGATTTATCACCCTCAAGTTTCACGTTCCCCAAACTAAGCTTAAAAACAAGATCATTGTTATTATAAGTTAGTAAATCAAACACTTACACACATGGCTTAATTATATGCTTAAACTCCCTTATTCCTAGTTGTATCTCTTATATTTTATTTTTGTCTTAGAATGATCATGAAGATGCATTTTTGGACTTATTGCGATAGTTTATTTAGGCTGAAAGCAAAGTAGGACGATTTGATCAATAGTTAGCTAAAGGACAAAATCTCTTAAAACTGCTTCTCGGGATATCAAAAAGTTCATATCTTGGCATAACTCGGTTCACGATTTGAGACCTTTCTCGGGCCGATATTTGGCATGTACTTCATACTTCATATCTTGAGAGACGTGCTTGAGATAATGGTCTTCTCATCGTTAATAGAGTTTCTTCACTTGGAGACTTTTGAGGGGTACTCCAACTTTGTTGACCACGACTTCATGATTATTTCTTCAATCGCTAATTGGGATTTTGAGATACAACGACCCGCCTCCTTTTCGGACTTGGATCTATTTATCCTCATACCTTGTTAGGGTCTTTTCGGATAGACTTCTCCATGATCTTTATGGGAGTTGATTGCTTTTCGTCGTGAGTCTTGATCATTCATATTGATTTTGGGAATAATGCTTTTCACATCACCTTGTATCTTTAGCAATAAGATTGAATCCTCATGCCTTGTTAGGGCCTTTTCGGATTCGCCAATCTTCGCGCCCCGCTTCACAAGTTATGCCTTGGCTATGAACTCTTATCATTACCGAGCAACTTTTAAACGATCTTGGGCTAGAAGCTAAGTAACTTTTCAAATCGTACGACCTTAATTATTGCAGATAGATTATTAGCAAGTGATGGGAGAATAGGCAAATAATTACACCAAGTGAGCTTGTGCAAGAATACCGACTTATAATTGACTCTATCATTTCTCGTTCTCCACAATTTAAAATCTCAAGTAATGAGACTCGTGGATGCTTAGCCTAATAAACCAATTAAGGTCTACATGGTTAAGGATACTAGCTAGAATAAACTTGGATAAGTCTATTCGGGTTGAGTCAAAACAATCGCAACGGGCCTAATATGTCAAAGATTTCAAAACTAGCTACACCACTTTATTAATATTTTTGACTTTATTGCAGGATATATACATATGAAAGCAAGGATAAAAATTTAAAAATTACGACTAAATGGCCAAAGTTAATAAAAAAATTTGAAAAATGCTGAAAAAGATGATTTTCTGGTTAAATGAAGGCATTTTCATGGAAAAGTCCACTTAAAACTTCAATAGAAGTCCCCCCCTACACTTAAGATAAACATTGTCCTCAATGTTTAAGCATGTGGGAAAAGTCTCCCCTACACTTATGACATTGTGCACGTTGGTTAAATCAAGTTAAGGAAGAGACGACTAACGTGATCAATTTCAAATGTGAGTATGAAGAAAATTGAATCACGATAGTTGAGAGATAGAACCGGATTTCGGATAACATGGGAGCACGGTTCTTCAAAGGTTCCAAAAGTGCACTTATCCCTGTAATCACATCACCACACAAATACAAACACCTATATAGGTCCCCCTACACTTAGGAGGTTAAAACGGAAAAGGATAGATACTCGGGTTGCCTCCCGAGGAGCGTTTGTTTTTTATAACTGAGTCACGAGCCTGACTCGACCCAAAATTAGTTCATGGGAAACATGGTGAGGGATGGAATCATCTCTTGAGAGAGGTCCTCACCAAAGTACAACTTCACTCGTTGGCCATTCACCTTAAAATTAGGTCCATTAGGTTGAGCGAGCTCGAGAGTACCATATGGAAACATTTGGGCAATAGTGAATGGGCCAGACCAACGAGATTTCAGCTTGCCCGAAAAGATTTTCAACCGAGAGTTAAAGAGTAAAACTTTGTCTCCAACTTGGAACTCTCGGTTTTTAATCTTGGAGTCATGAATGAGCTTAGTCTTTTCCTTATAGATCAAAGAATTTTCATAAGCCTCATTCCGGAGTTCATTCATCTCATTGAGTTGGATCTTGCGTAGGTCACCGGCTTTGTTGATATCGAAATTAGCCCACTTCAAGGCCCAGTAAGCCTTGTGCTCCAACTCAATGGGGAGGTGGCATGCTTTCCCGTACACGAGACGATATGGTGTACAACCAACCGGAGTCTTGTATGCGGTACGAAAAGCCCACAAAGCATCATCAAGTTTATCAGCCCATGAGGCACGATGCTCTCCCACGGTTCTTTCGAGAATTCGCTTTAATCCTCGGTTAGAGATTTTAGCCTGGCCATTAGTTTGTGGGTGTTATGCGGTGGAAAGACGATGATTTACACCATACTTAGCCATGACTCTCGCAAATTGGTCATTGCAAAAATGAGTCCCGCGATCACTAATAATGGCACGAGGCACACCGAATCTAGCGAATAGCGACTTCAAAAAGTTACAAACCACCCTTGCGTCATTAGTGGGTAAAGCTTTGGCTTCAACCCATTTGGAGACGTAGCAACGGCTACAAGGATGTATTTGTTTCCTTTAGATGAAGGGAATGGCCCCATAAAGTCGATACCCCAAACATCAAAGATTTCATATTCTTGTATGAAATTTTGAGGCATCTCATCTTTATGTGTGATCTTGCCTTGTTTTTGGCAAGCACCACAATGTTTAACCATCTCGTGAGCATCACGATAAATGGTGGGCCAATAAAATCCCGAGTCAAACACTTTTTTGGCGGTGTAGTTGGGACCAAAGTGACCACCGGTGGGTCCTTTGTGGCAAGCGTCAAGGATTTCTAAGGTTGCCGGTCCATCAACACATCGGCGAATAATCAAATCAGCACATTGTTTGAATAGATACGGGTCATCCCAAAAGTAAGTCTTAATGTCTTTGAAGAACTTTTTCTTTTGCTGGGATGTTAACCCGTCAACAAGAATTCCACCCGCCAAGTAGTTTGCAATGTCCGCAAACCACGGGGTTTCATCAGAATTCAAGTTGATAGACATTAAGGTCTCCAGGGGAAAAGAATCATTGATTTCTTTGTTCGGATGATCCCCTTGATAAGGATCCTCAAGTCTACTGAGATGATCCGCGGCTAGGTTTTCAGCTCCCTTCTTATCACGAATTTCGATTTTAAATTCTTGAAGTAGCATAACCCAGCGAAGAAGTCTTGGTTTGGAATCTTGTTTAGTTAACAAGTACTTCAACGCGGAATGATCGGTATACACGATGGTGGTAGAAAGGACAAGGTAGGGGCTAAACTTTTCAAAAGCATAGACAACAGCTAAAAGCTCTTTTTCGGTTGTCGTGTAATGCAATTGAGCCCCCGTCATTGTCTTGCTAGCGTAATGGATCGTTTGGAAGTGTTTGTTCACTCTTTGGCCCAAAACCGCTCCAATAGCAAATTCGCTAGCATCGCACATCAACTCAAAGGGAAGCTCCCAATTAGAGGTAACCAAGACCGGTGCCTTAGTTAGCTTATCCTTAAGAAGGTTGAAGGCTTCAATATACTCGTTGGAAAAGATAAAAGGAGTATCTTTTTCCAAGAGGTGGGTCATCGGGCCAGCGATTTTAGAATAATCTTTGATGAATCGACGGTAGAAGCCCGCATGACCGAGGAAACTTCTCACACCCTTCACGGTTGAAGGTGGAGGCAGTTTAGCGATAACATCGACTTTAGCATGGTCCACTTCAAGACCGGCTTTGGAGATCTTGTGTCCTAGCACGATGCCCTCTTTTACCATGAAATGGCATTTTTCCCAATTAAGAACAAGGCGACTGTCTTCACACCGCTTAAGCATACGTTCTAAATTGGCAAGGCAAGTAGAGAAAGAATCGCCATAAACCGAGAAATCATCCATGAAAACTTCCATAGTTTCTTCAACCATGTCATGGAAGATAGCCATCATACACCTTTGGAACGTCCCAGGAGCATTGCATAAACCAAAAGGCATGCGTTTGTAAGCAAATGTTCCATAGGGAAAAGTGAATGTGGTCTTTTCTTGGTCTTTGGGATCGATGGGGATTTGAAAATACCCGGAGAAACCGTCTAAGAAGCAGTAATAGTCATTACCCACAAGACGCTCGAGCATTTGATCCATGAAAGGAAGAGGAAAGTGATCTTTTCTCGTGGCATCATTGAGTTTGCGATAGTCGATACAAATTCTCCACCCAGTAACGAGACGAGTGGGAATCAACTCGTTGTGTTCATTGGGAACAACGGTTATTCCGCCCTTCTTGGGCACACAATGGACGGGACTTACCCAAGGCGATTCCGAGATAGGGTAAATCAAGCCGGCATCAAGAAGTTTGATAACCTCTTGTTTGATGACGTCATGAATACGAGGATTGACCCTTCTTTGGCTCTGGATTGCGGGTTTAAAGTCATCTTCCATGAGAATCTTGTGAGTACAAAAGTTTGGATCAATTCCGCGGATGTCGGAATTTTCCAAGCAATTGCCTTCTTATGATCTTTAAGCACGGCGATGAGGCGAGATTTTTCTTCTTCTTTCAAATCCTTAGCAATGATGACGGGCGACTTCTTCTTTTCTTCAAGGAACACGTACTCGAGATGGGGCGGCAACTCCTTAAGTTCTAAATCTGGAGGATTTTCGATGGGAGGCGTATTCAAAGTTGGTTCATCGATAGCAATAGCCTTGGGAGATGGTAGAGAAATATGGTCCTCTTTGAGAAGGTTCTCAATGAGACGAATGTCTTCATCCCAATCGGTGGTAGAATCGTCATTTTCTAAGTTCACATCTCCCATGGTGGCTTCCAAATCTTTCCAAAGGAAATCACTTTCTCCAAATAGAGATAGTGATGAATCAATAGAGGAAACGGTCTCAACATTGGGAAGAGAGGTAGGAATACTTTTACAAGCATCTTTGAAGTGTTCTTCACAAGCCTCATCAAGAACGTCAATACAATTAACACTCTCGTATGAATAAGGCTGTTTAGAAAGCTTTCCCATGTTGAAGACGATTTTATCGTCACCCACTCTCATCATAAGCTCACCCGCTTCAACATCGATGAGAGTGCGACCGGTCCTCAGGAATGGACGTCCAACGATTAATGGCACACGAGGGTCCATATCGTAATCGACCACGACGAAATCGGCAGGAAAAGTGAATTTGTCGACTCCTACAAAGACGTCTTCGGCTATCCCCACTGGATAAGCAACCGTACGGTTGGCTAATTCCAAAGTCATTTTGGTGGGGACAAGCTTAGGGAGAGATAATTGCTTCCAAACACTTAAAGGCATTAAGTTAATACTGGCACCTAGATCGGCTAGGGCCATGCAATTCTCTACTCCCGGGAAGTTGCAAGGGATTAAGAAGCGACCCGGATCACCAAGCTTGGTTGGCAATTTCCTTAAGAGCACTGCAGAGCAATTCTCATTAAGTTGGGTATTAGCGATATCAAGAAGCTTCTCCTTGTCGCTAAGAAGATCTTTGAACATTTTCGCGTATTTAAGCATGTGAGCGAGAGCCTCAGCGAAGGAGATGTTAAAATTCAATTGTTTAAACATTTTGAGAAAGTTCGAAACCTGAATATCATCCTTGCTTTTGAGCTTCTCTTTCCTCAACCTTGAGGGATAAGGTATATCGGAAGAAGAGGAAGACTTTGGGATCAAAGGATCACTCACATCCTTGGGTGGAGGAGGGGTAGAAGTAAGAGGTGGAGGAATTGGGGAAGTAGAAGGACGAGGAATAGGAGCAGGTGACTCGTTTTCCTTAGTCACAATCACTGATGGAGGTATAGGAAGCTCGGGTTCCTTGGTACCTTTGCCACTGCGAGTGGTGATTGCTTTCATCTCCCCTATTGGATTCGCAAAGGTGTTACTCGGAAGAGTACCCAAAGAAGAGGATTGATTACTTGGAAGAAACCAGCCATCATGTTCCTTAAGTCATTCGTTTGACTTGCCAAAGTGTTTCTCATATCAGCTCTCAGATCGTTTCCTTGTTTCACCATGTCTGCTTTCAAGTTGAGCACTTCCCGCTGGAGATTTTCCACGATCACATCGTTGGTCCTCATGTAGGTTTCAACATCTTGGTGTAATGTGGTGGGTTGGTTGGGAGGAGGAGCATGGTAGGCGGGTGGTTGATAAGCAGGTTGTTGGTAAACTTGGTTGTTTCTTTGAGGTGGATATGGTTGTCTTTGAGGCGGTTGGTATGGTGCACGAGGTTGTTGTTGGTTGGGTCAGTTAAGGTTTTGTTGTTGGTTTTGATTGTTAGGAGGAAAACTGGGTGGGGAAAGAAAGTTGTTAGAGCGGTAGCTAAGCAAGTTGCGCTCACCTTGAGGACGAGCTTGATAAGCGGCCGGAGGGTAGGTACCGTATGCTGCATTAACATTCTCAGAAGGGTAGTCTTGGGTGGCGGTAAAAGTGGTGTAAGAGTGAGGACCCCCGCATATTTCACATGGTTAGCTGACAGCATTGACTTGAGCGTTTTTAGCGTTGATGCTGTTGGTGTTGCTGGCGGTTTGGGCGACAAGCGATTCAAGAAGCGTAGTAATTTTGTCAAGTCGCTTGTCGTTGTCACTAGTACTAGCACTAGCGGCATTGGTCCGAACACTTTTGGTTTGCACACGAGA
The DNA here is from genome assembly GCA_025667525.1 of Glebionis coronaria. NCBI lineage: Eukaryota > Viridiplantae > Streptophyta > Magnoliopsida > Asterales > Asteraceae > Glebionis > Glebionis coronaria. The sequence goes on along the minus strand of CM046875.1, from coordinate 315,369,579 downwards.
CTTATTCTCAATGATATCCCAAGCGGCATTAGAAGTCTTAACCAAAATATTACCCCCCGAGGCACTATTTAGTGAATCTTGGTCATTCATACTTAAACCATTATAAAAAGTATTAATTTGGTGCACTTTGGTAAAACCATGTTGTGGGCACTTTCTTAAAAGATCTTTAAAATGGTCCCAAGATTCACTAAAAGACTCATCGTACTTTTGTTCAAAATTGATAATTTCATTCCGCAAAGCGGTAGTACGAGAGGGTGGGAAAAAGTAGTTTATAAACTTGGTCTCTAAATCCGTCCACGTCAGAATACTTTATGGCGGTTCCTTTGCAAGCCAATGCCGGGCTTGTCCCTCTAAGGAGAAAGGAAAAAGTTGTAAACGGATTACCTCTTGTGGAACACCATTGAATTTGACCATATTCGTGAGTTGCAGGAACCTTTTGATGTGGTCATGTGGATCATCAATGGTACGCCCCAAGAATGGTTGAGCGGAGACCATCTGGATAAAGCCGGATTTGAGCTCAAAGTTGTTGGCTGCAATCGCGGGTATGACAATTGGATCATTGTTGCCGTCTACATGTGCTTGCAGAAGTTCAATCATCGGGCGATTGTCCGGTAAAGGTTCATTGTTGTTGTTATTATTGTTGTTGAGAGGTGGATTGTTATTGATGTTATTGTTTTGTGGTGGGTTATTGTTGTTGTTATGTACACCGGCCATGTCTAAGTCTTCGAGAGGCTCGGGCTCTTGATAAGACGTTGACCGTGTACGCATGCACCTGCAAAAGAACTAACAAAGCAAACAAGAAATATTTTTGTCTTTTTTATGTTTTTTACTTTTTAGGATTTTTGAAAATTTTATATTTTTTAGGGTTTTTGAATTTTTTTATGAAAAAGTAACGTTCCCGGTGAACGGATCCCAAAATCCAAGTTCTCACAAAAAACTGTTAATCTTAACGAGAGAGCCGGCAGCGGCGCCATTTGATACAATGGTTTGTTATGGGGTTCAGATAAGTTCTCGGTATCTTCTCGAATTGATCGCAGCTCAATGTGGAAAGATTGTTCTTGGTGACAAATAGGGGGCTTGGGTTTTCTATTCTACTAAAATGATTAAATGCGTAAAGTGATAAAAATAAGCTAAAAGCAATTAACTAATAAAAACAAAACGATATAAATAATAAAACGTAGATTTAGAATGAAACAATTAATAAAAATAAAACTAAAAGACGAAATTAATTATCGACTCGAAAATAAAGTTTACTAATTGAAAAAGGAGAGAATAAAACTAAAATGGTACTTTAAAGCTAAACGAGGCAAAACCTAAAGCGGGTACTAAATAAAAGATAAAACTTAAACTTTACGAAAAAATATTAATACTAAAAATCGACGAAAAATTCAACTAAAAATACGTAACTTTCAAAAATGAAATCGGAACAACTTTCAGATAAAACTAAACAATTACGGAACAATACTATTAAATAAACAAGCTAGCAGGCTAGCTGCTGGAAGCTAGCAAGCTAGCTGCTGAAATGGGCGGGAAAAAACCTAAGCTAGCAAGCTAGCTGGTGGTCTTATTAAATTCTGTTCGGAAGATTTTAATTTTGGTTCGGAAGATTTAGAAAATTGGTTCGGAAGATTTTAAAGCAAATCGGTCCGGAACTTTTGAAACAAAAAAATTGGATCGGAACTTTAAACAAAAATTGGTTCGGAACTTTCTCAAAATTTGGTTCGGAATTTTTCACAAACTCGGTTCGGAACTTTTTAAATTAATCTGGATCGGAACTTTTTTATAAAATCTGGATCGGAACTTTTCAACAAAAATCTGGATCGGAACTTTTGCATAAAGATCTGGTTCGGAACTTTTTGGCAAGAAATTTGGTTCGGAACTTTTTGGCAAGAAACTTGGTTCGGAACTTTTTTAAAATTAATCTGGATCGGAACTAAAAATCTGGTTCGGAACCTGGGAAACAAAGAACAGTAGGTAACAGAAAAAACAGAGGAACACGATTTTACCAACAATCAACCAAGTTTTTAACCAAAACTTAACCCAATTTAATCACTAATCATCTACTAACCATAAACAACAAATCCCATCAATAAAAACACAAAACCCAATAACTTTTGAAGATCAAAATCAACCAAATAAGAACTTTAACTTTGAATCAAAGAACAAGATGAACAAGATGAAATGGAAGGATTAGACTGATAGATTAATGTAAAGTAAACAAAAGGAAAGATTAAACACTTACAAATTCAAAGATTCAACAAGAAAAGAAAAATCACCAACACCTTAATGGTGTTGGCTTCCTACGAAAGAAAAGGAAAATATGACTGGGAATGAAAAACTTGTCAAAAAGTGTGAAGGGGTGGTCTTTATATAGGTCTTCTATTTGGTTGGTGAGTGGGCTTTCTCTCTTTCTTCTTGTCTTCTCGTCTTTTCAGAAAAGTTGACGTTTTCGATTCTGATTCGGGATTTGTCGACGAATAAATTCAACTCGTCTTTTAATTTCTTCGTTTAATAGACTTGAGTTTCTTCGACATATGTAAATCTTCCGTCTTTGGTCCTTTTCTTCGATAAATCTTCAAATAGGCCCAGTGACTTCAAATCTTTTGCATCTCTTGGACAATAGACTTCGTCTTGAGTCTTTTTCTTCCATAAAACCCGTGCAATCCCATGTTTTCTTCAATATTCATCCGGTTAACTCTGAAAACACAATAAACACAAAAACCACACATAATTCCAAACAAATGATATTAAATACGCGTTTTGGTATCGTTTTAGCCAGAATTAAGTGGAAAAAGGATGGGTGTTTAAACACCTATCAAAAACATATGCAAATTTTAGCTTTAATTTGTTATTTAAGCTAAATTTTGTAGAATGGGGCTAATGATTGTATTTGCGGTTTGCATTGATAATATGATAAAGTGACAAAATGACGTGACAAAGTGATCAAGTGACGAGAGACTAAGTGACAAAACTAATTGACGAGACCGAAGAAAAATTTGGCGATTTTTTAGTGGCTACGGACTTGTTTAATCTGGTTTAATTATGTGAAGTTGAAGACAGATTTTTTCGAAGGCGTGTATTTATTTTATCTTCAAAGATAACTTGCTCGTGCTTAATCTTAGAATGAAGACTTGTTTATCTAGTTTCCGGGTTCGGGGTGGTTGGTTGATGACTCGGATAACTATCACTTAAAGGGGTTACATTGTTGTACTTAGTGTCACGCTCTTAGTCGACGTGGATAATTTCAAGAGGGTTGTGCTTATAGACTTCTTCAGTGATGCATTGGGTACTTAGAGATTTCTCCACCGTTCCTCATTCAACAATTGTGCAAGCTTAAGTCACAAGATCGAAGGATTCTTATTCAGTTTCACGTTTGATGTATCTTGTTCATTCTATCAGTGGTCACTTCAAATTGCTTACAAGTGGGTTGGTAAAGATGGCCATGGAGAGTTTATGAGTAGAGATTTTCGATCAGCAGCTGATTCTCACAAAATATATAATTCATCTTATTTATTATTCTCACGAGATTTCAGGTATATGTGCGTACGATTTATTGCTGGTTCCGAGTTTTGAAACCATCAAGGGGGAAGAAGAAGACACATTAAACGCAGAACGTGTACACGTGATGAACTTCATACCTTCGTTTGATTTGAAGACATTCCGGGATGACATTTGTCATAGCCGCAGAGAAAATAAGTGTTTTTTTTATCAAGAGCTTGGTTGATTCTTCGGATTGAAGCGTTTTTTATCTATTGATTTGGTGGTAAAAAAAAATCTTTTCTTTCGAATTTTTTTTCTCGTTTTTATCATCTTTTTATCTATCAATTTTTTTTATCATACTTCATCAATTTTTCTAAATTTTTCTAAATTTTGGTAATCAGCTTTCTTTATCAAATCTCAATATCATTTTTTTATTATTGTTTCTATCAAACTCATTGTCCAAACAAATCTATCAAACCGTCACTTATTTTATATTTTTTTTTATCAACTTGTCTTGATTTGAGAGTTTTTGTCTCAAAGTTATTCAAAAGGAATCAGTTTTTGTCTCGATCTCAAGAGTTTCAATTTCATCAATTTTGGTATCCTTCAACATAGCCTTTTATCTCCATCATCAGTATCAAAATGTTTGATTCCGGATAAGAAGATAAAAAGCTGTATTACGGACAAAGACAAAGTTGCAAACATATTCCGGATAACGAGTTGCAAACCTTATTCCGGATAAGCAAAAGGAAATTATTCTGGATAAGAGTTAAGCGATTTTTCCGGATAAGCAAAAGGAAATTATTCCGGATAAGAGTTAGGAGATTTTTACGGATAAACCTTAGGATCATTCCGGATATGACTCAGGAAACTTATTCCGGATAAGCAAAAGGAATTTTTTCCGGATAAGCTTTAGAACACCCATATTCCGGATAAGCTTATTTTGGATAAGCTTCGAAATCAGCCTAAGACTCGACACCTCAAAACTGATTCAAACACAACGGACTCCAAAACTGACTTCTTTATTCCGGATAAGGACTCTCCTCGATTCAAACATAGCGGGAACAAAACAACAATCAAGACTCAAACAGATTCAAACATCAACGGACACACACCCACCCTCGACTAACTCGACACCAAACTCAACAAACCAAAACTTGAACCCAACGACTCTCAACCAACAGGACCAGACTCGAACCCATTGACACAAACTCACACCCAATACTCTCGGACAGACGTAACACAAAAAAAAACTGACTCAAAACAAACCCACTCTCTCGACAAAGACACTCGAACCCATGGCAACAACACAACGACTCCGTCACAGTAAAAACATCCTCGATCAAAACGAAAATCAAACACATGCACACCTACCCGAGACCATCAAGATCTTGAAGCCAATATCTACAATCTTCGATTTAGTGATTCAGATTAACAGGCTCTTATGACTCGTGTGATTTATACATGAGATGGATCCATGGAATTCGTCTGTTATGCAGTAGGATTAACCAACATCATCGAAAATTGGTTCTCAGTTTATGGTTGTTGTCCCTAACATGTGATGATTCTATACTATTAAAGAAGAAAGAAAGGTAGAAATGAGATGAATTTTAGAGAGAGAAACTAGAGAGAGAAAAGAGAGAGAAGTGTGTGAATTTGTGAAATATTAGATTAAGGAGAAAATGAAATGACCAACCAACCTCTCCTTACATGCAAGGAGAGGTTTATATAGCCTTGCCTACATGTGGCATAATTGGCTATATGATCATGGGCCGGGCTTTGCTTTTGGGCTTTGGTTACTTATTAATGAACCTTAGCTTAAAGTTAAGCCCGTAATAACACGACTAATATACTACCTATTACAACGTTCTAAAATACGATACACAATAAACATATGACCGAGCATTCTTGTTTGGCTCAATATTTTGAGGCTAACAATCTCCCCCAATGAGAGGTCAAAAACCTTGGTCATTTAGGAAATTTGTAGAGATTACTAATCTCGCCATAAATGAGTCTTGAACGTGTAATAGTAGTCTTGTTCCTTCATGCTGTGATCTTTGAGCCTTTGTCGTTGTCTTTCGACTTTGTCTTTAAGCTTGAGATCTTCAAATCATCCTTGACTTGTCTTTGCCATCTTGCGATCTTGTGTCTTTATCCACATGCTCACACTATTAATTGTTGAATATGTCTTTAGGCATGAGTATGTGGTTTCTGAATCATTGACTTTGCTGTGTACACCGTGACGCCACCTTCTCGAGACAAAACATAGACACAGACTGAATGGCTTTGACATTCGTCCTAAATCGGTAGCGTTTTACCTCCGGTCGGTGAAGACCGTTATACGATATTAAATATCGTACCTGTGATTAGGTAGATTCAATTAAGAATCTCCTTGACAGGGTTTCGCGGCTGTACTAGCCGTTCTCTTTACTCGACCGTCTCAAAGCAAGACTGCGAACATAAAGAGTGGATCAATTAGATAAATATCCGCTTGATTAAAGTCGTCAATTCAAATTCCTGGAACAAGTTTGATTCATTAAGAATCTTACCATTGTTGCTTTCCAGTTGACACAAGTTTGATTCATAAGAATCTCACAAGTCACCTACCGTAGCGCTGTTTGAGGTTGACGCTAGAAGGATTTCTATTCGTCACTGTGAATATTAATGAATATCATTCTGAATGTTCTGGCAAGACCATAAAGATATTACGTAGAAACCTGAAACGAGTTTGAATCAATTCAGAATCAAACCACTGTTGCTTTCCAGTTTTACATATGTTCAATTCATAAAGAATCTTGCATATGACCTACCGCAGTGCTGTTTGACGTTAACACTGGAAGGATTTCCACTCATCATTGTGAATACTAAGTAGTATCACTCTGAGTGTTCTAGCAATATCGCAAGGATATAGCGTAAGACTCTCTTGATCTTCATCCGTGTGTCCTAACGAGATTTGATTGATCTCTTGGCTCTAGACTCGATTTGTGCACTTTTAGTGGTCGGAGGCTGGAGCAGATGCCACCTATTCAATATCAACTATCTCGGAGTGAGAAAGTCAATAGAAGTCGTGTTGATCTCCGTGACAATAAAACAAACTTCTTTTGAGAGAAGCCTGAGTAGCTAGAAAAGGGTTGTGCTTCACATCACTGGGTCCATGATGAGTTTGTCTTCATGATGAGTTGACCCGGTTTCTGCCTAAGTTGTATGGAGGGTTTCTTTCTTTACACCCTTTATCCTTACATTTCTTTTTCATTCTTCAACCCCTTCAATGCTTACCAAGACATCATTACTAGCACCTTGTTGTGATTGTTCCAGTGCTAGCATCAGTACTTAGTCGGCATTCAGCTACGTTCACATTCTACTCTATCTTTCCTAAGGACTTCTAATAATCTATTGGATTGTCCCTGGGAAGATCCCTCCGGTTCTGGTTGGATCATAGGACTTAAACCTAACCACCCTTTTGACACCAATAACGTCGTGAATTAAAGATGTTGTGGGTATTTGATCGTAACCATGAAAACCACTTTAAATTCTAACAAAGTGTTTGAAAAAACATTTAACACCTTGCTAGTTTTGTCGTTTTAGAAATGCTCCCCCTTCACATGTGCATCGATAATCGAAAGTGTTTCGCACATGTAGGTAAGAGTTAAAGTGCTTGAGTCTTATATTAGATCACATTTTAATCACATTTTCTCCCCTATCTCTAATATATAAAATCTTTTGATATTAGAGATACCAAATTTGATTAAAATATATTTTGAAAAAATAGTCTTGAAATCTCTGGAAAAAGGATGTGTTAATCTTTTGCATGAAGTTAAAAATGCTCCCCCTCAAAAATTGATCCAATTGAATTGTCATTGTGAGGATATGATCCACATTTCGCTTTTTGAGGATGGGAATTGTTGAACACACAATTTTTGAAAGATTTTGAATATCATTGAAAAATTCTTGAAAAAATTGTGTTCAACGCTTTTTGAAAAATCAATTCTTTTTGTCGAAAGGTTTTTCTAAAGCATAAACTTGAGTTCATAGACTTTGAATGTCTTGACGAATCCACTCAAGTGTAAGAAGAGTTAACTTCTTTTGCTAAGGGTAAGAGCACGAAATCGTACACTCCCCCGTGAATATAGTTCCGGGTTGCAATCTGAAAGTGATTACAAGCCATTGTGTTGAGCTCAAAACGTTGAATGTTTTGTGACAAGCTTAACTCGTGATAGATTGCTCTACCCGTTGTTTGGAAATATTGTCCAAAATAGACAATTTCCTTTATTAAAAGAAGAAATGACATGTTTTGAAAAATATTTACAACTTTCATTCGAACTTTTACGTGTATCAAGACACTCTGCATGATCAGAATCTTAATAGGCCGTTAGAAAGAAACCGGTTTCCCTCGGATACCAGAGTCCCATGTGAATGGTATTCTTAAGGTACCGAAAGATCCGTTTAACCTCCTTGAGGTACTTTTCAGTGGGTCGTTCTTGATATCGTGCACAATAGCATGTAGCATGATGAATATCTGGTCTGCTTGCTGTCAAGTACATGAGGGACCCGATCATGGAACGATATCTCGTTTGATCTATGGGTAATGCCTCTAAGTCAGCATCTAGGGATGTGCTTGATAATGGTGTCCCAACGGGGTCACATGAGGTCATACCATGCTTTTTGATTATCTCTTGACAATACTTAGCTTGGTTTATAAAGATACCACTTGGGGATTGGTGAACTTGAATCCCTAGAAAGAATTTTAGTTCGCCCATCATTGACATTTCAAATTTGCTGTGCATTACTTTTTCAAACCATTTTGAAAGTTTTGGGTTTGTAGACCCGAAAATAATGTCATCAACATAAATTTGCACAAGCAAAATGTCATCCCCATATTTATAAGTGAACAAAGTTAGATCAATGGAACCTTTTGAGAAACCTTTGGATACCAGAAATTTTGAAATCTCGTCGTACCACGCCCTTGGAGCTTGCTTGAGTCCATAAAGTGCTTTGTGGAGACGATACACCTTGTCAGGATAATGAGGATTAACGAATCCTTCCGGCTGCGTGACATAGACTTCTTCCTTCAAAGGACCGTTAAGAAATGCCGTCTTTACGTCCATTTGATATACAGTGAATCCCTTATGTGCAGCATAAGCAAGAAAAATCCTGACTGCTTCCATCCGAGCAACTGGTGCAAATGATTCATCAAAATCAATTCCCTCTTTCTGGCCATACCCCTTAGCCACTAGCCTAGCTTTGTTCTTGATGATCGTGTTTTCTTCATCCATCTTGTTTTTCCAGATCCAACGAAGATTTAAAGGAGTCATATCGTATGGTCTGTCAACAAGTTCCCAGACTTTAAGTCTTTCAAATTGTTGAAGTTCATCCGTCATCGATTCAATCCAAGCATGATCAGCCATGGCTTCTTTGATGTTTTTCGGTTCAGCTGTACTCACGGCAAGTGCGAACATATAAACATCGCCATCGGTTGCTAGTTGTCGTCTTGTACGAACAGGCTGTGAAGGGTTTCCATTTACGTGAACAAAAGGATGATCTCGGGTCCAATGATGTATTGAAGGGTGTCGTTGATAGAATGTATGCATATTTGACGGATCAACATGGCGAGTAGAAGTCTCTCCAGTTTCGTGTACCGGTGTACCGAATGGGTTGTGAAAATCGTCATCGTTAGATAATGCACCATCTGCTTGATGTGTGTTCTCTGGAGCAATGACAGTAGTTGTAGATGTTGTAGGATCGATTGTTAATGTGATATTCTGAGGAAGTAAATCTGCAGCAACCCGTATTGAAGTAGATGAAGTTGTATTCTTTTGATGATGATGATAGGTATCATCATTCTTATCATGAGTGACAGCGGAAGACTTCGATGCAACTTGTTTCTCCCCCGTGAAATATTCATCATACATTGGTCCATATAACATTTCCAACTCTTCAAGTGTCGTGTCCACTGTCATATTTGCTCTAGGAACATGTTCAGGAACCAGCTTTGAACTTGACGGTTCATTGCTGTGGTCTTGAGTTCCGAGTTCCGTGTGGTTGTGAACAGAAGTCGTTTGTCGTTGTGGATCGGGACTTAAACTGCTTTGTTCAAGTGACATTTCTTGTAATTCATCAAATCTGATATGAATAGTCTCGACTATCAATTTTGTTCTCTTGTTGTATACTCTGTATCCCTTAGACTGAGTTGCATATCCCACTAAAATGCATGCATCACCTTTCTCTTTCATCTTGTCTAGATTTTCACCATCTCGAATAATGTAACACGTACATCCAAAAACATGAAGGTGTTTGAGTGAAGGTTTGTGATCATTAATTATGTGATATGGTGTCTTTTCGTGTCTTGGGATAATTAAGGAGCGGTTTTGTGTGTAGCATGCGGTTGACACGGCTTCGGCCCAAAAATATAGTGGAAGTTTTGAAGCGGATAATAATGTTCGAGCAGCCTCAACTAAAGTACGGTTTCGTCTTTCAACGACGCCGTTTTGTTCGGGTGTTCGAGCAATAGATGTTTCAGGTTCAATTCCCTCGGCTTCAAAATAGTTTCTCAGTTGTGAATTCAAAAATTCTGTACCTCTGTCAGTACGAACCACTTTAACTTGAGCTTGAAGACCAAGTTGTATCACTTTAAGGAAGCTGATGAGAACATCGGGTGTTTCATCCTTGGACCTCAAGAAGTGAGTCCAGGTGTACCTTGAGTAGTCATCGACAATTACCATAACGTATTTCTTCCCATTGATACTTTGAGCACGCATGGGACCACACAAATCTATATGAAGAAGATCTAACCGTCCTTTAGAGCTCGGTGTAGTCTTTGTCTTGAAACTACTCCGTTTAGCTTTACAAAGCTCACAAGAAGAACAAAGATGATCTTTGATGAATTTCAAGTTAGGAAGGCCTCGCACAATATCTTTCTTGGAAAGCAAGTTGATGGTGTCAAAGTTAAGATGAGATAAACGTTGATGCCATAACCAAGCTTGAGTCGTTGAAGCTTTAGCCATGAAACAGATTGGAGTTGAAGATGTGGAGTCTTGTAGTGAAATAGTGTAGAGATCAGTACCCCGTGTTCCGGTAAGTAAGTCATTCCCATCATAATCACGAACAAAACATGTCCTCTTTCTAAAAGCAACCTCCAAATCCGCATCACAGAATTGACCAACCGAGAAAAGATTGTGATTGAGCCCTTCGACGTAGTAAACCCTTTTGATAGTGATATTCCCCTGAACCAAGTCTCCATATCCTAGGATCGGTGCAAATTGATCATTTCCGAATCGAACCGTACCCAGGAACTTCTACACGAAGTTAATTAGAAGCTTGAGATTCCCCGTCATGTGCTTCGTGCATCCGGAGTCTAGTATGAAGAGAATTATTTCGATCAACTGCAGAAGAATTAGAACACGATGGAGCATTTGCTAAATTGGATTCCATGTTAGTTGTGATTTCTGATTCATTAGTTTCCCTAGTTTCATCACTTAGAGGCACACTAACACTCGTAGTCACATTTTCTGTCCTAACCTTAGGCATCCATTTATATCCTGGAGGACATTGATTAGCAAACCACCATTTCCAAGGCTTGCTAGCAGACTCATATAATTCCCTAATTCTACTTCTAGGGTTCTTAGTAGTGGAGTCTGATGCAATACTTTTCTTAGGGGGGGTTGCACCAGAATGGTTCACTTTGCGTTTGGGTTTTCTAGCACTAATAGGCATCACAGTTTTCTTCTTAGTTCTAGTTTCTACGCCTTTGGCATTATTCGAAACACACATAGCATGATTAGCATTAGCACACTTTCCACATTTCACACAAACAAACTTAACTTTCATAGCATTCAAAGTCGAATCATTCAAATCGTTATTACACGCGATTACAGACGTTTTATTCTTAGAAACATTGAAAATCCTAGGGTGGTCTTCTACTTCCTTCATCTTCCCTTGACTTTTGTTTTGCCAGACCTTTTCATTCATGCGAGTGCTCTTAAGCTGGGGCCGGCTAACACTAGCAGTGGGTACTACTCATGTAGTAAAAGACACACGTCTATTAGTGTTTCTAGAAGTCTGAGGTGAATGACTTTCTTTGTTTTGTGTGGGTTTAGTGGCCTATCTATACATCCCTGGTTTAACCACATTTGTGTTCTTAATGCTTTGTGATCGAATATGTGTTTTGGGAGTGTTTTGTGGTAACCTATCCTTCCCATCCGTCTTGGGGGAAAACGCAGGTTTTGCAAATGTAGAATTAGAGAAAACAGATGGTTTTCCCAAGACAGAGGGTCTAGTCACTTTTTGAGCATTGGGTTGTCTTACAACAGGTTTCTTAACACTAGGTTCCACAATCTTCCCACCCATCTTAGCAACGAGTTTCTGCAACTCTGCTATCGCTCTGTCCCTATCTTGTAACTGAGCTTTCAACCCTTTAATTTCCAAATTCTGTTCGTTCATGTCTCGAAACGTTTGGGAAAGTTTTTCTTGTAGTTTATTATTATGTGGAAAACTACCAACGTCTTTTTGCAAAGCAAGTTCAAGAGAATGACAATGTTTTTGAAGGAAATCAGTTTTGTGTTGAAGTAACTCAAAAGCCTTTTTTATCAACATTTTCTTTATGTTTCGAAAGCTCAAGTTCAAGACGCTCACACTCTTTGATTTTATCAAGATATTTGCATGCAACATCAGAATATTCATCGATATCAACACATGATTGAAGAGTAACACACAAGATATCTTTGGAGAGACATTCTTCTAAGAGTAGATCATATTCGTTTGAAAATTCTAATTTGTCATTTTGAAGGTCATCAATTTCTTTTTCAAGAGACTCAACATATTTCAAATCATCAAACATTTCAGACTGAATTAAATTTTCAAACTCAAGAACATGTTCTTTTATTATCTTCGTATTTGGTATTAAAAGTTCTTTCACAAGCACAGTTATGTCGTGAGGAATCTCGGTTTTCCATTTATCCTTTTGACGTTTCTCCCAATCGCTTTCAACAATTGATTGAACATTATTAACGTGGTGTTTAAGAAAACCAAGTATTTTTCTACTTTTGCTTTTAGAAGCATCTAGAGGCAAATAGTTAATATATTTAAAAACATTAGTTTTCCTCTTAGTGGCAAAAGCTTTTTTCCATTGAATTCTTTTTTGTTTGCATTCTAAAAAGAATTCCTCACGAGACTTCTGTTTTTGTGGAGTGAAAAGACCATAGAGACTGTTTTCATAAGCATAGTTATATGGTTTCACAAAATCTTTATTGACCGTTGATCTACTCTCCTCATCCCAAAGGGACGTCTCTTCACTATCGAGGTTAGCTACAGGGCAATCATGATTGGTCCATTCGGACTCGTCAAGATATAAATGGGGGTTTGCAGCTTGAGCTTGTTCGAGGTACTTGGGGGTGGCAAAGCTAGGTTGACCCTTGAAAAACGACCGAGGTGCTATCATTCTTACGGTTTTAATAGAGTCATGTGTATTATAAACAACTTTTTTCAAAAAATCGACTTGTTCTTCGAGATCCTTTACTTTTTCAGTATCTTTGCTTTGTCTATTTTTGAAATCTTGTTTTAATGTTTCAACCTCTTGTTTCTTCTCGTCAAGAATTTTAGCAGAATCGGTGGTGTTCATAGAAATCCTCTGTTCAAGTTCATTAACTTTTGTTGTGGCAAGGTACGTTTTTTGACGTTCATCACTTAGTAAAACATTAAATTGATGTTTTCTTTAGTTAACAAAGCAAGAGCTTCATTGTATTTATTTTCAAAATCGTCCTTTTTAACATTGATGACACGACTTTTGTACCCCTCAAGCTCGTTGGTCTTTTGAAGAAGCTCAGCCCTATAACTATCAATAGTCTCACTAGATTTTATAAGAGCGGCTTTGCATTCTTCAAAGTTTTGAGTGAGCGCTGCGTTTGCCTTCTTTAATTGCTTTTGATTCTTTCTATTTTCATTGACATCTTTTTGTAAACTAGCAATTAAATTAGCAAGCGCGACACGCTCCTCGTCATCATACTCATTTGCATGTTGATCATCCGCAAACTCATTATTGCACATGTCTGATGAATCGGGTGTGGTATTCCTATCAACCGTTTCCATCATACATGTTGGAAATACGTTTTACGTATTAAGAAGGATCGGTCACTCCAACGATACTCCATGTAATAGCTCGTAGTTTAGTTAACACTCTTTATTTGTCAAACAAGTCCAAGCCAAGCCTACAACTTGTGTAGACCGGCCCAAACATGTAAGCCCAAGCCCATTACAAGGCTTGGGTATATAAACCCTCTCCTTTGATGGAGAGGGTGTGGTTTTTCATAATTTACACATAGTTGTTCTTAACTTTCTCTCTCTAGAAGTGTGAAATCCACCATTCCTCTATCTCTTTCTCTCTCTAAAAACATAAGCATAGATTTACAAATCTACAAATGGTATCAAGAGCTTGGGATGAAATATAGGTTTGTTTTTGTGTTGAGTATTGTGTTCTAAACATTTCGTAGATTGTGGTTTGTTTTTAGCCGAATCTTCAAAATTTTTTGGTGTTGGATCGGAGTATAAAGTAGTATAACATAGGGATTCGTGTTAACTGTTCTTGGTATCTTGGTTTTCGTTTAAACATCATCTTTCTTGGATCAAAAGTGCAAAAAAAGTTGGGTGTTCTTCATTCCGAAATTTCAGCTGAAGCATCCATCGGAAAGTACAATTGTACTTGGGCTTCCATCGCAATAACCGTCCATCGGAAAGGGATTGGTTTCTACTTTGCGATCGTGGGTTTTATTACTTATTCCGATCTGGACATTCCGATCGTGCTTTGCGATCTGGGATTCCGACGGGTATAAGGAAGTTTGTTAAGTCATTACTCTGCTTAAATTTTGTCAGCCACTTTGCGATCTGAACATTCCGATAGGGCTTTGCGATCTGAACATTCCGATAGGGCTTTGCGATCTGAACATTCCGATAGGGATTTGCGATCTGAGCATTCCGATACCAACAACATTTCGACAGGGCTATATTCCGATCTGGTATTACGATATGACATTCCGATCTGGTATTACGATCTGACATTCCGATCTGGTGTTACGATCTGACATTCCGATCTGGTTTTACGATCTGACATTCCGATCAAGTATTACGATCTGACATTCCGATCTGGCATTCCGATAATCACAATTTTTTTCCATAAAAAATTTCGAACAAACTTGCAGTTTGTGGGATCGTGTGTAATTTTGACTTGGAATTTTTGGTTTATCGAGAACATATTTTAGGGGATTTTAACATTGTTTCTCGGATTTAACTCACAACAACACAAAAATACTTAACCTTATTTCATTGTTCGATCAACTTTGTAAATCTTAACTTATTGAAATGGAGTATACATCTCTTACGGATAAGTCCATCCTCTCGGGTACGGATAATCGTCCACCAATGTTGGTGAAGACTATGTATGAGGAATGGGCTTCCCGAATGGAACTTTATATGTTGAACAAGGAGAATGGACATCTAATTTGGGCATCGGTGCTCAATGGACCATTAGATTATGGTACTGTGACGGAAGGTACGACCACTCGTCCTCGCACAACGGGTGAGTTGACTGGAGATATGAAGATTCAAGATAAATGTGATAAGTATGCTACAAACATCATTCTCCAAGCTCTTCCTCCAGATGTCTACAAACTCGTCAGCAAACATAAAGTTGCCAAAGAGTTATGGGATAGAATTCGTGTTCTAATGCAAGGCACCTCGTTAACTAAACAAGAACGAGAGTGTAAGCTTTATGATACTTTTGATAAGTTTGCCTATGTGCCAGGGGAGACTCTCAATGATTACTATCTGAGATTTACCCTATTGTTGAATGAACTTAATATCTATGGCATGGCAATTCCTACCTTTCAATTGAACACCAAGTATTTGAACACTCTTCCTCCAGAATGGAAAAAATACGTGACGGATGTTAAATTGGCTAAGGACTTGCATAACACCAATGTGGATCAACTTCAAGCTTTTCTTCAACAACACGAATGCCATGTGATCGAGGCTCGGTTGTCTACACCTCAAGTTCATGATCCACTTGCAATGTATGCTTCTCAACAAAACATGGCTTATACTTATCAACAACCATCATACTTGCAGCAGCCACCACCACACATCTATCAGCAACCACAGCAACCATCTTATCAACCACCAATGATGCCACAGCAAGAATATCAACAAAGTGTTCATCAACAATCTTTTCCACAGCAACCACAATATCAGACATCACCATCACAAGCCAACACTTCTCCATTGGGCTATACTCCTCAGCAAGGATATTTTCCAATTGAAGCACAACCAGCACAAGCTTTCTACTCTAATGAACTTCCTCCAATCCAAGCACCGGTCTTTACTCCAAATGATACGCCAGCTGATGTTCTAAACCATCTCACCGCCTACTTGTCAAAACTTGTTGCAACTAGAGGATTTCCACCAACAAACAATCAGCTCCGCACCTCATCAAATCCTCGACAACAAGCCACTGTTCAAGATGGTCAAGTGACGGTGCAACCTATTCAGGGAAGGCAAAATTCATATGGACCTCCTACAAGGACTGGGAACAATCAAGCTGTGAATTCTCAAGCTAATGGAAATGGGAGTCCTATTGGTCCTAAGAAGGTTGTGACTTGCTACAATTGCCGAGGACAAGGTCATATGGCTAGGGAATGCACTCAGCCGAAAAGGAGGAGGGATGATGCATGGTTTCGTGAGAAGATGTATTTGGTTGATGCTCAGTCTAAGGGGAAGATTTTGGATTCAGAGGAGTTGGCATTTCTGGCAGACCCAGGGGCAGCAGATACTGAAGGCATTGCAGTCGTTTCCACTTCTAATGCAGCTTATCAAGCGGACGATCTTGATGCATACGATTCGGATTGTGATGACATTCACTCTGCCCAAGCTGCTCTCGTTGCTAATCTCTCTCACTACGGTTCTGATGTCATCAGTGAGGTACCCACCACATCTAATAATATTGATGATGATAACCAACATCAAGTTGGGCATGAAAATGACAACCTCGAACAGCATTCGGGGACTAGTAACTCAAATGATGTGGTACCCAATCCAACACATTTGAGTGAACCTCAACCAAATGCTACGACGGGTATGGAATCTTATGCTCAACATGATTTGGTCATGGTGCCTAAACATATTATTGATCAAATGCATATGGCCCTCAGACAATCCGTAGATACGAATTCCACCCTAACTGCTGAGCTTGCGTTGCATAAAGAAAAGGTCAAAACTTTTGAAATGGTCCCTCAAGAAGAGAAAATAACATGTTCTGAATTTGACCAATTTCGTTTTGAAAAGATTGAACACTTGAAAGAAATAGAATCATTAAAAGCTAATCTTTCCAATGAATTAAAAGAAAAAGAGTCGGTTGTCAATGATTTTCAGAAACTTAAAATGGATTTCGAAACTCTCGAGTCTAAAAAGGTTGAATCGGAAATTAATGCTACCAAACTTCTTAAATTCAAAGAACAACAGCTTTTAAAACAATACGCTTCCACAGAAAAGGTTCATCTTTTAACTAAATCATTTAAAGAATTCGAACTTAAGCGTCTTCAAGATTTACCACCTAATCCCGGTTATGCAAAACAAGCTCAGGAATATATTCCCGGTCTTTATGATATGACCATAATTGGAAAATCGAAAGAAGCACCTTTTGTTCGTAGTTCTGAGGAGACACAATCACTTGCGGATGAAACTCATTCTAAAATGCTTTCAAAATTCCACACAATTGATTATGATCAACATAACAAAGATCAATTTTCGAAAAAGACACGCATTCGCTTACAAAAGGAATTAGCAGAATTAACAGTTCTTGTACCCCAAAGTTTGTCAAATGAAAACCTTCCTAGTACGTCTCCTACACTCGTCAAAAAGGATTTAACGAAGTTAATTCCACCGGTAAGTAAGGCGTCCGTTAACTTAAATGCGGTTCACCAACACTTAGCCGATTTTGACAAGGTCATTTTGGAACGTACGACGGCCACAGCCATAACGGAAGGTGAATGGAACTTTGAGCACACTAGAGCTGCGTTTCGAGATGAAATTGTTCCGTTTGTAAAGAATGTTAAGGCTTGTCTTAGTAATCTTGATCAAGATTTGTCTTTGGAATTAGACGAAGTTAGACGTGTTTTCAATGAAATGGATGATGCTTACGAAAACAGTTTACTTGAAATAGAACGGGTTTCACGCCATAATGATCTGCTTCTGAATCAAGTGATGTCTCATGATATAGTTTCTGTCTGTGTGAATACAAGTGTTGATAATGATTCTATTGTGCATAATGTTGAATCTGTGGATAATGTGGTAGATAGTACTTGTCACGAATCTGACGCTGAATTTTTAAAGCTTCAAGATTCATATTCTTCGCTTTCAAAACGTTTTGATGAGATTCAAACACATTGTATTTCGCTTGAATGCAAGCAACAATTTATTCAAGAAATCTTTGAAACGTCATTCGAAGGTGTTAATATCGATGATGCAAATTTTGAAAAGAATTTTCGATTGAATTTACAATCAAAACAGCGTCAGCCGAGTGACATAGTTGCTAACTCTTTGCCGATAGAATTAGAGAAATCTAAGGAGCTTAACTGTATGAACGTACTTGAGGCCGCTGAGAATTTTAAACTTGATCTAGATAATCGAGTTTCCAAGATGTTGTCCAAAGTTGATAACTTAAAACAGAAAAATACACGACTCTTCGATTCAGTACAGCCCGCATGTGTTGATACCACTGCACAGAATCAATCATTGATTGAACAATTGAATCGAAAGTCGATGGAAATATCTGATTTGAGGGAACAAATTTGCGATAAGAATCTGGTCTTGGCTGAGTTAAAGGAAACACTTCGTACTCTCAAAGGTAAGAATGTTGTGGATAACGCAGCCACTATCTCAGCATCGTCCTCTAGTGCAATCAAAAGGAACCTTATTGCCGTCACACCACTTAACAAGGGCCCTAGGACTAAACCATCTCAAACTTTGGTCACTAAAGATAAGGCGGAATCAAAACCAGCTTCTAATATTCCCGTGTTGCCTTCTACAGGAGTAAGCACCACTACTAAGGCTCAAAGATCTAAGCTTAAAAGAAACAAGAAGAATGATAGGATCTTGCCCCCATCTAGTAGTCAAGTGAAGAAGAAAGTAGAAGCCCATCCTAGGAATGTTATTTCTGTTTTGAATAAAAAGAATCATGTAGCTAAACCTAAAGGCTCTGCGGATGTGCAGCGTTCTAAGCCTACTGTGAATTCTAATTTAAAATGTTGGAATTGCAATGAATGTATGTTTTCTAGTCGTCATGATTCTTGCCTTATTGACCATGTGAATGAGATGTATGCCCGGAAAAATGGATTAGAATGGAAACCGACTGGGAAGGTGTTAACCCAAGTTGGTTGGATGTGGCGCCCCACTGGTAGAACTTTCACTATAGTAGGAAATACGTGCCCTTTGACTAGGATCACTCCCACTAAAGCGAAGAAAACGTGCCCTTTAACTAGGAGTACCAAGGCTACCAAAACACAAGCGTGTCCTTTAACTAGGAACACCAACACTACTGTAGGAATAAAGTGCCCTTTAAATAGGTCTACTCCCACTGTAGTGCCCGCTAATACTCCAAAACCTCAGAAAATTGGAACAGTAAAACCTGTAAATGCTAAAACTCACATTAGAAAATGCAGGAAATCTAAGGATAACAAAAATGTTAGCAATTCTGATAATAACATATCTGTATCTGCTAACACTCCGGAACCAATAGTTTCCAATGCATTGTCTACTGTTGTGATTGAAAACAGGTGGTCCAAATTGTTCTCTGGTATTTGGACTCTGGTTGCTCCAAGCATATGACCGGAGATCGCTCTCAGCTCAGAAATTTCGTCAGCAAGTTTCTTGGTACGGTTCGATTTGGAAATGATCATATTGCAAAGATAATGGGTTATGGTGAATATCATATTGGGAATGTTATAATTTCAAGAGTGTATTACGTGGAAGGTCTCGGTCACAACTTATTTTCTGTGGGACAATTTTGTGATGCAAACCTAGAAGTTGCTGCTTCATTCGTAATTTGGAAGGGGTTGATTTATTGAAAGGTACTCGAGGGAATAATTTGTATACTTTGTCTCTACAAGACATGATGGCCGCTTCTCCCGTATGTCTTCTCTCCAAAGCATCGAAGACTAAGTCATGGTTATGGCATCGACGGTTATCTCATCTTAACTTTGACGCTATTAATCACTTGGCGAAAAACGAACTTGTTCGTGGTCTTCCTAAACTTTCATTTCACAAGGATCATTTGTGTTCCGCGTGTACAATGGGGAAAAGCACTAAGAAGTCTTACAAACCCAAGACTGAAGACACCAACCAAGAGAAACTTTATCTTTTGCATATGGATCTTTGTGGGCCAATGCGTGTTGAAAGTCTTAGTGGCAAAAAGTACATCCTCGTCATTGTCGATGATTACTCTCGGTTTACATGGGTGAAATTTCTTAAAGCAAAAAATGAGGCACCTAAATTCATCATCAGATTTCTCAAGATGATTCAAGTGCGTCTCAACACTACTGTCCGACGCATTCGTACAGATAATGGAACCGAATTTGTGAATCAAATTTTGCGTGATTATTATGAAGAAGTTGGCATATCTCATGAAACATCCGTTGCACGCACTCCACAACAAAACAGTGTCGTTGAAAGGCGAAATCGCACACTTATGGAAGCTGCTCGAACAATGTTAATTTACGCAAAGGCTCCATTGTTTTTATGGGCAGAAGCAGTATCTACAGCAGTGTACACCCAAAACCGGTCACTAATTCGTAAACGCCATGGTAAAACACCTTATGAGCTTCTCCATGGAAAAGTACCAGATTTATCATATCTTCATGTATTTGGTTCTTTGTGCTATCCAAATAATGATGGTGACAATTTGGGAAAACTTCTACCAAAGGCTGATATTGGTATTTTCATTGGTTACGCACCCGCAAAGAAGGCATACCGAATCTACAACCGTAACTCTCGCAAGATCCTCGAAACTATGAATGTTGATTTTGATGAGCTGACAGCAATGGCTTCTGAGCAAAGCAGCTCTGAACCCGCACTTCATGAAATGGGACCCAGTAATATTAGTTCTGGCCTTGTCCCAAACAACCCTACTTCATCATCATTTACACCACCTACTAGGAAGGAATGGGATACGTTGTTTCAACCGTTCTTTGATGAATTCTTTACTCCTCCAACTATTGTTGCTCCAGAACCTGAAGTAATAGCTCCGGTAACCGAAGTTGTCGCTCCAGAAACCGTTGCACAATCAGATACATCTGCACCAACAATTGGTCAAGATATACCTTCCACAAGTAATTCTCAACCAACACATGTTTCAACTACCCATGTCATGCCTATTGATGATGAAGAGGATGATGATGATCACGATTTGGAATTCTCTCAAATGCGTGAACTTCCATTCTTTGGTGTATCTATTCCCGACCCTAATCAAGTCGGGTCGTCCACCTCAGAGGAAGCTCCTTCTACAGTTTACTCCAATCCACGGATTCGTGAACATGACAGCAAGTGGACAAAGGATCATCCTATAGATTCTATTATTGGTGACCCTAATCGTCCGGTATCCACACGAAGTCAGTTACAAGAAAGTGCATTGTTTTGTCACTTTGATGCTTTTCTCACTGAAGTTGAACCTAAGACATGGCAACAAGCTTTTACTCAATCCTGTTGGATAGAAGCTATGCAAGAAGAACTTAACGAATTCATACGTCTTGATGTTTGGGAACTTGTCCCATGCCCGGATCAAGTGCAGTTACTCACGTTGAAATGGGTTTACAAGGTGAAACTCGATGAGTTAGGCGGAATATTGAAGAACAAAGCTCGTCTAGTAGCTCGTGGATACAAGCAATTATTGGGCATCGACTTTATGGAATCCTTTGCACCTGTTGCCCGTTTGGAAGCTATTAGACTATTCCTCGCTTATGCAGCCCATATGAATATGGTCGTCTATCAGATGGATGTGAAGACGGCATTTCTTAATGGTGAACTCAAGGAAGAGGTCTATGTTCAACAACCGGATGGCTTTGTGAATCCTAATTATCCTAATCATGTGTACAAGCTTAAGAAGGCTCTCTATGGGTTGAAGCAAGCTCCTCGCGCATGGTATGATCTTTTGTCACAATTCCTCATTACCCAAGGCTTCGCTAAAGGCAAGGTGGATCCAACGCTGTTCATTCAGAAACAAGGTAAAGATATGATTATGGTACAAATATATGTTGATGATATTATATTTGCAGCCACGACCCAAACCTTATCCGACGAGTTTGGGACACTCATGTCTTCCAAGTTTAAGATGTCAATGATGGGCAAGGTATCATTCTTCTTAGGTCTTCAGATATCTCAGAGTCCCAGAGGCATCTTTATCAATCAATCCAAGTATGCCCTTGAATCGCTAAAGAAGTATAAGATGGAATCTTGCGACCCCGTGGATACTCCAATGGTGGAACGAACTAAGCTTGATGCAGATCCTCATGGAGTTGCCGTTGATCCGACACTTTATCGTGGAATGATCGGTACTCTTCTGTATATCACAGCCAGTCGACCTGATCTTCAGTTTGCTATATGTATGTGTGCCAGGTATCAAACTAGGCCTACTGAGTTACACTTAGCTACTGTTAAAAGGATCTTTCGATATCTTAAAGGAACCATTAATCGGGGACTTTGGTATTCGAAGGACTCTTCTATTGCACTAATGGCATATGCAGATGCGGATCACGCGGGTTGTCAAGATACAAGGCGTAGCACGAGTGGAACTTTGCAACTACTAGGAGATCGATTAATCAGTTGGGCATCGAAAAGGCAGAAAAGCGCTGCAATTTCAAGTACGGAAGCAGAATACATAGCTATGTCCGGTTGCTGTGCTCAAATTCTTTG
Organism: Glebionis coronaria; assembly: GCA_025667525.1. Taxonomy (NCBI): domain Eukaryota; kingdom Viridiplantae; phylum Streptophyta; class Magnoliopsida; order Asterales; family Asteraceae; genus Glebionis; species Glebionis coronaria. The sequence goes on along the minus strand of CM046875.1, from coordinate 315,347,157 downwards.
GATGAGATCGCAATTAACCGACTATGGTCTAGGTTTCAACAAGATTCCGATGTACTGTGACAACAAGAGTGCAATTGCCTTATGCTGCAACAATGTTCAATTCTCCCGGTCGAAGCATATTGACATTCGCTACCACTTCATCAAGGAGCAAGTGGAAAATGGAGTAATCGAGCTTTACTTTGTCCGATCTGAGTATCAATTGGCGGATATTTTCACGAAGGCTTTAGATCGCGCTCGAATTGAATTTTTGGCCGACAAGCTAGGAATGAGAACCTTCTCGCCTGAGACTCTAAAAGAACTAGCAGATGAAGCGAAAGAATAGTCTTGGTAAAACTATTCTCCGTATCCTTGGTGATCATTTGTATATATTGTTTATATTTTTATACACAAAAGCAAAATACAAAAATATAAAACCATATAAAAACCATAAAAATTGAAAAATCTAGAAAAATCCAAAAATATTTTTACTTTATTTTTCAAAGGCATGTCTTTTGGTACGATAATATTTACGGCCTTAGAAATGTTGATTAATATCGACACGGCGCCATAAATAGAGTTCGTACAAAAGTTGTAAATATTTCATAAAACATGCCTATATGGCTTGTAGTTATTTCAGACTGCAACCCGGTTTTCATATTAAAGTCAAGTATTTCTTATGAAAGCTTTGGCTCACAACGGGAATTAATTTTCTCGGGCAAGGTTTTCTTTAAAACCTTGTAAGGGATCAAGTTTACTTTATAACTTGGTCTAACACAAATCTATGTACGTATCAGTGCATTTATTTGTTAAAACAAGAGAAGTCTTGTTTTTATGAAGCTATCATCTCTAAAACCATGCTATCTACAATTGGTATCTACATACTCGACGATGCGACTACTCAACCGACGACTACAGCTCTTTCAGTAGAACACGGGTCAACAATTGAGGGGGAGCATCTGTCAAGCATTCAGAATCTTCGATGCCGAACATGCCAAGTTCACAAGTTGGTGTCAAGACAACAATACCAATCGTACATGTGGTGTCAAGAGATGACTTCAGACGTGACGAGGCGACCAACATATGCTGACAAGAACCATTTGATCCTATCATATGATGTTCTCATCTATCAGGTCCAACCTTGTCAATTCTTTTTTAATATGGTGAATATGTGATCAAGCTACAAATCGATATCATATCTCATGCGTTTGATATCATGAAGGTAAAACGGACTTGCATTTTTCTTCCCAAAACCTTTGTTAAAACTTCATTAAATCAATTGATATTAAAACCATTGATTGGGTTAATATTTTTAATATGGGGGAGAAAATGTGATTTAATATGGGATATTATCACAAATGGTTTGACTTAAAGTGTTGGCTCATCCCGACATGTGCGAAATGTTTTCGAATATCGTGGCATATGTTAAGGGGGAGCAAAACGGATTTGCATATCAAAATGGATTTTCATGGTGATTTATACTTACCCTCAACCCATTTATTTCACGACGATGAAGATTGTGGTGACATAAGGATGGTAGGATAGGTTAAGTCCTATGATTCTTCCAGAACCGGAGGAATCTTCCCAAGGACATTCCATAGCTAGAAATAGTAGTCCTTAGGAAAGATGGAGAAAGATTGTGAACGTAGCTGAATGCCGACCAAGTACTTAAGTTAGCACTGGAACAATCACAACAAGGTGCTAGTTATGACGTATTGGTAAGCATTGAAGGGGTTGAAGAATGAAAAAGAATTGTAAAGATAAAGGGTGTAAAGAAAGAAGCCCTCCTTACAACTTTAGGCAGAAACCGGGTCAATACATATGCTATTGAGGTCATTTTAATGAATCTTGATATTGAAGACAGACATCATGGACCCAGTGATGCAATGCACAACCCATCCCAGCTAACTCAGATATCTCTCAAAAGGTATTTGTTTTAATCACACGGAGACAACACGTTATCTATTGATTTATTCACTCCGAATAAATTGGTATTGAAAAGGTGGCACTCCTCTCCAGCCTCCGATCACTAAAATCCAAAGTGCACGATCGAGTCTAGAGCCATTTGAGATCATCAAATATCTCACTAGGACACACTTTCATATTTCCTTGCTTCTTCACACACTGTGAAAAGTAAGAAAGATTTTAAGAGTCCTACGCAAAATCTTCATGATCTTGCCTGAACATCCGAGTAATACGAAAGTATTTACAATGAAGATGGAAATCCTTCTTGAGCGAATATCAAAAAGCTCATGGTAGGTGACTTGTGCGATTCTTTATGAATCAAACTTGTGATAACTGGAAAGCAACAGCTGTTTAATTCTTAACTGAATTTAAACACGTTCCAGGCCTCTACGCAATATCTTAATGATCTTGCCAGAACACTCAGAGTGATACCTTAGTGTTCACGGTGATGAGTGGAAATCCTTCTAGTGTTAACCTCAAATAGCACTTGGTAGGTAACTTGCAAGATTCTATACGAATCAAGCTCGTGACAACTGGAAAGCAACGATGGTGCGGTTCTTAATTGAATTTCACTTGTTCCAGGAACATGAATTGACGGCTTCAAATCATGCGGATATTATTATCTAAATGATTCACTCTTTATGGTCGCAGTCAGCTTTGGACGGTCGAATAAAGAGAACGGGTTTACCCGCGAAATCCTGTCAGGAAGTTACTTAATTGAAACTATCCGACACAGGTACGATATCTAATATCGTCCAACGGTCTTCACCGACCGGAGGTAAAATGCTACCGATTTAGAATGAAATGTTCAAAGCCATTTCGTTCGTGTCTACTTATGTTGCGGCATTTGAAGACGGTGGCGTTGCGGAATCCGAGAAGAAGTCGTCCCCGCATGCTTATACTTTAGGCACTTAATACCCCATCTAATTCAAGAAAGCCTAAAAGTTAAGTCTTCCGCTGTATCGAACTCTGAAGCTTTCGAGAATTACTAAGGTATAAGTATGTGGGACGTGAGGTCACGAAGAGGCGAAGATCACAAGCGATGGATGCACAAGATCAAGGCAAGAGATTAATGCTCAAGACTGATATCAAAGATCACATCAGCATGTTCACCAGAAAAGAAAAAGAAGAAAAAGAAAGACGAAGACTACGAGCTCAAGACAAGCATAGTATGCTAGGTTTATTTTACTATTGTAACTTGGGTAACGCCCTTGTTTGGAGTGACCTCCCTTAGGGGGAGATTGTTGGAAATACGTTTTACGTATTAAGAAGGATCGGTCACTCCAACGATACTCCATGTAATAGCTCGTAGTTTAGTTAACACTCTTTATTTGTCAAACAAGTCCAAGCCAAGCCTACAACTTGTGTAGACCGGCCCAAACGTGTAAGCCCAAGCCCATTACAAGGCTTGGGTATATAAACCCTCTCCTTTGATGGAGAGGGTGTGGTTTTTCATAATTTACACATAGTTGTTCTTAACTTTCTCTCTCTAGAAGTGTGAAATCCACCATTCCTCTATCTCTTTCTCTCTCTAAAAACATAAGCATAGATTTACAAATCTACAATACACGTGTCAGTAATTATTGTTGGAAGATCACTATGCTCATGTGTATCACCAAACACATTATATTCAGCATCATCTTGTACCTTATCAATTGGCTCGGTATCAAAGATAGGACCATTGTCATCTTTAGTGACGTTAAGGACCTCATGAATCTTTGCCATGTATGAATAATGTGCCTCGAGTTCTTGGTCGGAGAGTTCATCATCTGTGTCGTCAAGCATTTCTCCTTCCTCAGCTGATAACTTGATTCCAACTTCCATTTTCTTGCACAGCAGCATCTTTTCCTTATGATAACCATAATCTTCAACCCTCTTTGGCTGCCTGCATTCCTTAGCCAAATGCCCAAAACCTCTGCAGTTAAAACACTGAATTCCACTTTGTTGCACAACTTGAGTACCAACAGTTTCCCTATTTCCAACAACAGTAGCCACCCTCTGATTATCATACTTAGGTTGTCGATCATACTTTGGAGGACTCTCAACACGTCTTCGTGTATCATTCCTTGGAGGACTCTGTGCATGGGTGTTCCTCGAGTTTGAAGATGTTCGAAGGTTGTTGTTGGTGGGTTTGTAGATTTTCTTATATTGCTTCATAACGAAAGCCATTTGTTGCTTGAATTCCCTATCCTTTTGAGCTATTTCTTCATCACTGTCTTCTTCGGATGATTGCTCAGGTGTGGGTGATGGTGCTCTTGCAACTTCTTTGCCTCGGGATTGTGTTGGAACATGTGACTTGGAGACAATGGATGATCGTGGTGATGATGATTGAGTAGAGTAGGTCTTTGAAGTACGGGAGTGATATTCTGGGTAATGTTGAGTGGTAGACACCAAAGCAAGTGGATTGGAAATCTTTGCAACTCGTTCAGCTCGAAGTTCATTTGCCTCATTTTGAAATTGTTTCAAGATGTCATAGAGCTTGTGATATGAAACTTCGTCTAACTTTTGTTGTTGTTTCACCAAGGTGACAAACCGTGTCCACTCTGGTTGAAGTTGCTGTAGAAATTGGACATTGACTTGCATGGTGGAAACTTGCAAGTTGTTTCGGGTCATATCATTCATCATCTTGTAGAATCGGGAGTAATAAGAATCAATTGATTCCCCATCCTTTGATGTAAACTTGCCAAAGTTCCAAAACATCTTAGTTTTCGCATCTTGTTTGTTAAGTGATTCACCTTGTTGCAATCTTTCAATGGCCGTCCACATTTCTTGAGCAGTAGGACATGCGTCAACCGTAGAGTAAATTTCATCTCCAATGCCACTGAGAATTAAGTAGATTGCTTCCTTCTCTGCATCAAACCATGCACGGTTCTCTGGGGTGAGGTCGGTCCTCTTTTCATCACGTTCATATGCGGGTTGTGCGTCACTTGTGTCTGTGGCTGGTACTGCAGGAACTTGAATCCTTGAGAGTTTATAGGGTCCTTCCAAGATACATTGCCTTAAAGCATCACCGTTAGGTTTTGTGTCAAGGTAACGTATAAAACGGGATTGCCATTGATCATATCGACCCGACACAAGCATTGGTGGTCTCTCTTTGTTACCCGCCACCATTATGTTGTTGTTCGTTACACGATATTCGGCAGTAGAATCCATCTCAATATTCTCTGAAATGATGAAGTGAATATGGATCTTAAGTAGATTTGTTGTGATTGGTTGGTTGTAGAATTTCCGAAGATTGCGATTTTTTTTTCTCAGTCCGACAATTAATTCCTCAGTCCGAAAAAACGGTAGACCTAAAAAATTTGTAATCACCAAATTTTGAAATTGAGCTAGAAATAGCCTAAAACTAGTATGGAAAAAATTTGATTTTACTTGACCTAAAAATTTTAACTCTTTTTTTTTGTTTTTTTTTTAATCTTCGTGTAAACTACGTTCCGAGACTAGTCTAGATAGTGGCTAAATCGAAAAAATACTCGAACAAAAATTTAGATGTCCATCGCAATGAGACCCATCGCACTCTGATCGCACTATGATCGTAATCCTTGATCGCAGTAGGATCGTACTCTGATCGTGGTCTGATCGTACTCCTAGATCGCAGTTGGATCGTACTCTGATCGTGGTCTGATCGTACTCCTAGATCGCAGTTGGATCGTACTCTGATCGTAGTTTGATCGTACTCACCTATCGTACTCCTAGATCGCACTCTGATCGCAGTCTTGGATCGTAATAAGTGATCGTACTCTTGGATCGTACTCACTTGATCGTACACTTCGATCGTACTGGGTGATCGTAGTAAGATCGTAGTATAAGATCGTGACTATGGATCGCAAGTAGAAACCCCCAGGGTTTATGCAATCACAAAATCAGATCGTACTCCAAAAATTAAGCCGAGACTTAAGAGCAACAAGAAAGAATGGATTTTTACCTTGGATTTCGTGATTCAATTCAAACAAAAGTAACCAAAAACTTACCACACGAATGAAAGATGAGAGATGAAAGGAGTATGATTTAGAGCACGAAAAATACAAGAAAAAACTTGAATCCGAGTAGATTTTATGGTAGAATCACACGAATTAAGTAGTAAAGCAACAATGAATCACAAAAACTACCCCATGGCGATTGATACCAATTGTTGTCCCTAATATGTGATGATTCTATACTATTAAAGAAGAAAGAAAGGTAGAAATGAGATGAATTTTAGAGAGAGAAACTAGAGAGAGAAAAGAGAGAGAAGTGTGTGAATTTGTGAAATATTAGATTAAGGAGAAAATGAAATGACCAACCAACCTCTCCTTACATGCAAGGAGAGGTTTATATAGCCTTGCCTACATGTGGCATAATGGGCTATATGATCATGGCCCGGGCTTTCCTTTTGGGCTTTGGTTACTTATTAATGAACCTTAGCTTAAAGTTAAGCCCGTAATAACACGACTAATATACTACCTATTACAACGTTCTAAAATACGATACACAATAAACATATGACCGAGCATTCTTGTTTGGCTCAATATTTTGAGGCTAACAATGGTTATCCGGGTTCATAAGATTTGTGTTTAAATAGGATTAGATCATATCCATTCCATTTGTTGTTCATCGTTGGGTTTTATTATTTCGGTTGGGATTTGTTTGAAAACTATACAGTCAGATTGGAACTTAATTTAGGATTGAGATTGATGTAAGAACAGATAGAGGAAGATTGGTGTATTTGCATGCGGATCAAACGAGTTTTGGGAGGAAGAGAAAAAGTCAAACGAAGGTGAGTATTTGGGGGACAGATTTGGTTTTGAGAGAGAGAAATATTAAAAATGAGACGAAGAAACCAAGTGTGACGAGACAAGTTTTTAATATTGTTTTGAGTTGTGTTTAAATTGTGACAACTACGCATGATACTAAGCCACGTGTGTGGTGATAGTGAATTCAGTGATACTAAGCAACGTTTTTGCCTTTTTGGTAAGTGGTGATTCATTTTTGATTTTTGTGGTGCTAGTTGATATAACGTTTTTCACTAAAACTTCCTCTAAACGTTAGTTGTTTTTTTGTGGTGATTCGTTTTTTGTTTTGGGTTAACTAGCTTAAATTGATATATATCTAAATTCATCTAATTTTTTTTCAGAAATTATCATTTGGATGTATTTCGTATTCATTCGTTGATAAAGTTTGTATCCGAACTTTATTCAAAAAACATTTTGGACTAAATTCATGATATTAAGTGATAACATATCGAGACAAACAATGTCAAGATTTGTAGACAAAAAGACGAGTCAAAGTGACGAGATTTATTTTTAGTGGCTACGGATTTTTGATCGGGTTTGTTTTATCATCGTTTGAGCCGACAAGAAATTTTTCAGCCAAGAAAAGAGATATATTATCAAACGAGGATTTTTCAAAGTTTTTTTCGGATTTTTCATTGGTTTTTGTCATATCCCGTGAATTTCAATATCTATATTTCTTCACGAATTGTAAAATTCCGAATACAACTACATTTACAAGAATTTGCCATCAGACTCTCAATGGATTCGTTGCATTCGGAACTTCAAGAGGGAGACTTGCATCACATGCAAGACACAGCTAGAGAAAGTGGTATAATTTCATGTCGACTAATTCAATCACATCTTATGACCATTGCATGGGTTCAAGGAGGAAGCGAATTTGTGAGACTCTTTGGTCAAAATCATTATACATTCATCGATTCACTATTCCTCAATTTGCACCAACTTGCTGATCAACTTCAAAAAGAAGACTTTAATCACTCTGCATCGGCACTTGCATATCAGGCTCTTGTGACACAACTCACGCCTTTCCTCCAATTCAATATCATCAAATCTGACAATTCAGGGATATGCCGGTCATTTTTTCAATACACACAGAACGAGGTTAAAGACTTCCGTGATAAACTGTTGAAATTTATGACATCGGTTTCGTCTTCGATTTATGAAAGATCCAGACTTCAGCAAGCGTATGATAATGGAGTGCAAGAATCTATGATACAGATGCAAGAGGAGAATGGTCATAGGTTGACAACTTGGAGCTTAACGATGGCATGAGCACGGAATCAGGAGGACAACATGATACTAGTGGCACATCAGGGAATGTTCACGAGATTTCTTTTGATGACACCTTACCCGTTTATGACGAAGAGCCTGCAAACATGGTACAATGTAATGTTGTTTATGATGTATATGCTGATGAAATGCCGCATATTGAGCATTCTGAACCTAATTATGACAACCATGGGATGGAAAAGAGTGATTGAAATACCACTTCTGATTCATCCGATGTGAGTCATAATGGGAAGAAAGTGTTCAAAATGCTAATCATCATGATAATTGTCTTATAACTGCTTCATTGACTGCTTCTGATTCCAAGATTAGAGAGCTCGAAGCGATTGTAGCTCAACAATCAAAAGATCTTGAGGATGCCAAACTAGAATTTTCTAAGAAAACGGACAAATTTGAAACATATTTTGAAAAACTTGAAAAGTCAAACGTTGTTCTTGAAAGAAAATTGGATTAAAAAGTTTTAGATTCTAAAGCTGAAAAGGATAATCTTTTGAAACAAATTCAACTGCTTAAATCTGAGTTGGCATCCCAAGATAGATTGCTAAAAGAGAATGAGACTTTAAAAGCTCAAGTTCAGGAAAAGGTCTTTGCTATAGCTGCATTGAGAAATGAATTAAGGAAATCTAAAGGAACTAGTGTGGACACTAAGCTTGAAAAACCATCAATCTTGGGGAAACCGCCTACAAATCAGTTCATTCGACAACCGACTGCTTTTAGATCCGAGCGATCGCAATCCTCGAGACCGCGGTTTGCCTCCCAAGTTGATATGGTTCATCTTTCTAGACCAGTCACTCCACCTACTAGGGCCAATGTGACTAAAACAGCTTTTCAAAGACCTAATCACATGATTGCCTCTAGTCTCCCTAGACATAGTCCAAGGCATACGTCTCGAACTAGTTCAAATGACGTTCGCCATACATTTGGTCTAAGGGAAGCTAAGCAAAAGACACAAGTAAGAGATAGGAATTTCAAACCTAGTCAGTTGCCTCCTAGTTTACCCAACACTGCTAACCGTAGCATGTCACATCCTAGGAGCATCAATCAATCATCTAGGAATTCTAGATCTTACTCGGACATTAAATATGCTACTTGTAAAACATGTAGGAAATGTGTCTTTATAGCCAATCATGATTCTTGTATCAAAAAATTACTTAATGAGGTGAACTCCCGTGCTAGACTTAAATCCCAGTGGGTTGCTAAAATCAAACCCATTGGTAAAATGTGGCGCCCCACTGGTAGAACTTTCACTATTGCAGGAAACGAGTGCCATTTAACTAGGATAGTCTCTGATTCTACTAAGACTACTAGGGAGGAAATTAAAAAGGAGGATACATCACTTAAGCCTGAACTTAAGGTTTTCTATAAAAGGAAATGTTTGCCAGCTAAGACAAGTGAATCATCTCCTCAGGCCACCTCTGGCACAAGTAAAGAAAACTATGAATCCCCGCATGGTTCTAAGATAGATATCGCTAACCCACATAAAAACATACAAACTCCTAATGAGATTGCAGGTACCAAAGTCCACGTTCAACAAGAACACAACGGTCCGATCTTTACATATCGTTCAACTAAGGACACTCTTAGAGTTTAGTTACTGAAGAAGCTGATATCAAGGAAACAAGTGTCTCAGGGGATTCACAGTTAAACATCGTGTGTAAAAGGACTTATAGTCACATCACAGACTATAACTCGTTCATCAAAGAAAGGAAAGTTTATCGCCGATGATAAACTTATCCTTACAACGAGAAATTAATTTTTCTCGGGCATGAGCTTATATAAAAAACATTCCAAGTTTTTAAGCTCATGCACTAAGGCTTATAGACAAATCACAGTATGTGACACGTTCTTCAGAGAAAGGGAAGTTTATCTACGCAACGATAACTTACCCTCATAACGAGAAATTAAGTTTTCTCGGACACAAGCTTACTTTAAAACTATTCAACGGTTTTAAGCTCGTGTAAAAATGGTTCATTGTTAAATGTCAGACATTGACCCATTCTTCAGATAAAGGAATGTTTATCGCCGATGATAAACTTATCCTCACAACGAGAAATTAATTTTTCTCGGGCATGAGCTTATATTAAAAACATTCGAAGTTTTTAAGCTCATGCACAATGGTGTATAATTATATTTCAGATTATGCCCCGGACTTCATATTTAGGAAAGCTTATCTTTAAAGATAGCTTATCCTTGTAACGAGACATTAATATTTCTTGGTCATGAGCTTGTATTAAAACATTCCAAGTTTTAAGCTCATAAAGAGAAGTGTATCTTTTAAATAAGAGAATTTTTCTTCTTAACGAGAAATTCATCTTTCTCGGTCATGAGCTTTACGTTCAAACATTCAAAGTTTTTCAAGCTCGTGAAAACGACTTCTAAGTAAATGTCAACTTAGAACTCGTTCTTCAATTAAAAGGAAAGTTTATCGCCGATGATAAACTTATCCTTACAACGAGAAATTAATTTTTCTCGGGCATGAGCTAATAATAAAAACATTCGAAGTTTTTAAGCTCATGCACAATGACTTACAGTTAAATATCAGACTGTAACTCAGACTTTAATTTTAGGAAAGCTTATCTTTAATGATAAATTATCCTCGTAACGGGAAATTATTTTTTCTTGGTCATGAGCTTGTAGTAAAACATTCCAGGTTTTAAGCTCATCAAGGAAAGTGTATATTTTAAATAAGAGAACTTTTCCTCCTAACGAGAAATTCACCTTTCTCGGTCATGAGCTTTACGTTAAAACATTCAAAAGTTTTTCAAGCTCATGAAAACGACTTCTAAGTAAATGTTAGCTTAGGACTCGTTCTTCAGTTAAAAGGAAAGTTTATCGCCGATGATAAACTTATCCTTAAAAACGGGAAGTTTACAACTTCTCGGGCTTGAGCTCGTTTTATAAGATATTCAACATCTTAAGCTCAAGTAATTGGTTTTCAAAACTTTGAACACAATTTTCGAGAATTTCTCAAAAGTTTTTTCTAAATCTTTCAAAATTGTGTGTTCAAAAATGTTTTGATAAAAAGAGCATGTCTTCTGGAATCGATAATATTTACGATACTAGAAATGTCATTCAATAATGACACGGGGTTGTAAATAAAGTTCGAGCAGAAGTTCAAACATTTTAAAACATGCTCAAAATGGTTTGCTATTATTTCAGATAGTAACCCGCTTTTCATACTCAAGACAAGCATTTCACCGGAAAGCTTTGACTCAACAACGAGAATTAATTTTATTGGGCATGGTTTACTTTATAACCATGTAAGGGATTGTGTTTACAGAATAACACAATCTAACACGAATATATGTACGTGTCAGTGCATTTATTTGTTAAAACAAGAGAAATCTTGTTTTTATGAAGTTATCATCTCCACCAACCATAGAAATTTACAATTGATATCTACATACTCGACGATGCGACTACTCAAACAACGACTACAGCTCTTTCAATAGAACACGGGTCAACAATTGAGGGGGAGCAATTGTCCAGCATTCAGAATCTTTGACGCCAAAAGTGCAAAGTTCACATGTTGGTGTCAAGACAACGATATCAATCGTACACATGGAGTCAAGATATAACTTCAGACGTGATGAGGCGACCAACATTCGTGAACAAGAACCATGTGCTTCTTTTATATGATGTTCTCCATCATTCAGGTCCAACCTCATAAATCGCTAATCTTGTGAATACATTATCATATATGATCTTTGCATGTGATAAGTACCTTACACTTGTGTTTAAAAGGTATTTAATTTACGTTTCAAGTACACCCTCATTAATTTGAGGGGGAGCTTGTGTAATTCATGAAGATGGATTTGCATTTTTCTTCCCAAATTTTCTTAAAATGTTATTAAATCAATTGATATTAAAAACAATGTTAGCCTCAAAATATTGAGTCAAACAAGAATGCTCGGTCATATGTTTATTATGTATCGTATATTAGAACGTTGTAATAGGTAGTAGATTAGTCGTGTATTACGGGCTTAACTTTAAGCTAAGGTTCATTCATAAGTAACCAAAGCCCAAAAGGAAAGCCCGACCCATTATCATATAGCCCATTATGCCACATGTAGGCAAGGCTATATAAACCTCTCCTTGCATGTAAGGAGAGGTTGGTTGGTCATTCATTTTTTCTCTTAATCTAATATTTCACAAGTTCACACACTTCTCTCTCTTTTCTCTCTCTAGTTTCTCTCTCTAAAATTCATCTCATATCTACCTTTCTTTCTTCATTAATCGTATAGAATCATCATATATTAGGGACAACAATTGGTATCAATCGCCATGGGGTAGTTTTTGTGATTCTTTGTTGCTATTATATTGGGTTCGTGTGATTTACACCTTACATCATTCCGAATTCAAGTTTTTTCTTGTGTTTTTCATGCTCTAAATCATCCTCTATTCATCTCTACATCTTTAATACGTGTGGTAAGATTTTGGTTACATTCGTTTGGTTAGAATCACGAATTCCAAGGTAAAAATCCATCCTTTCTTGTTGCTTCCAAGTCTCGGATTGTTTTTTGTGCTACGATCTGATTTTTGTGATTGCATAAACCCTTGGGGTTTCTACTTATGATCCAAGGTCACGATCACCTCCCATGATCACTCAGTACGATCTGTGAGTACGATCGTTGGATACGATCAGTGAGTACGATCGTTAGATACGATCACTGGGTACGATCATTGGATACGATCACTGGGTACGATCGTTGGATACGATAGGTGAGTACGATCAGACTGCGATCTAGGAGTACGATCCGACTGCGATCTAGAAGTACGATCAGAGTGCGATCAGACTACGATCTAGGAGTACGATCAGAGTGCGATCAGACTACGATCTAGGAGTACGATCGGAGTGCGATCAGACTACGATCATAGAGTACGACCACAGTGCGATTAGAGTGCGATCTAAGAGTGCGATGGGTGACATTGCGATGGACATCTAAATTTTGTTCGCGTATTTTTTAGACTTAGCCACTATCTAGACTAGTCTCGGAACGTAGTTTACACGAAGATTAAAAAAAAAAGTTAAAATTTTTAGGTCAAGTAAAATCAAATTTTTTCCATACTAGTTTTAGGCTATTTCTAGCTCGATATCAAAATTTGGTGATTACAAATTTTTTAGGTCTACCGTTTTGTCGGACTGAGAAATTTATTGTGGGACTGAGAAAAAATCACAATTTTCGGAATTTCAACAACAACTCAATCACAATACAACTACTTAAGATCCACAATCAATTCATCACTTAAGAGTATATTGAGATGGATTCTACTGCAGAATATCGTGGGACAAACAATAACATCATGGTGGCGGGTAACAAAGAGAGACCACCAATGCTTGTGCCGGTCGATATGCTCAATGGCAATCACGTTTTCTTTGTTATCTTGTTACAAGACCTAATGGTGATGCATTGAGGCAATGTATTAACAATGGACCATATGTTTTCTCCGATATCACTGTTCCTCATACACCAGCCACTGACACTACAACAGAAGTACCCGCAACCACAAGAAAAGAAACTTTATCTGATCTTACACCAGAGAAGCGTGCTTGGTATGACGCAGAAAAAGAAGCGATCTATATGATTTTAAGTGGAATTGGAGATGATATTTATTCCACGGTTGATGCATGTCCTACGGCACAAGAAATGTGGACAGCTATTGAACGCTTGCAACAAGGAGAATCACCCAACAAGCAAGATGTTAAAACAAACTTGTTTTGGAACTTTGGTAAGTTTACTGCATTGGATGGAGAATCGATTGAGTCTTATTATTCACGATTCTACAAGATGATGAACGATATGACAAGAAACAACTTGGAGGTCTCCACCATGCAAGTCAATGTGCAATTTCTTCAGCAACTTCAACCAGAGGGGACACGTTTTGTTACTTTGGTGAAACACCAGAAGCAATTAGACAAGGTAAACTATCACACCCTCTTTGATATCTTGAAACAATATCAGCATGAGGCAAATGAAATTCGAGCTGAACGAGTTGCAAAGACGGCTAATCCACTTGCTCTAGTGTCTACTACTCAAGATCATCGATCTCGTACTTCAAATTCATACTCCATTCAATCATCCTCACCACGATATTCCACATCATCCAAGTCTTCATCCTCCACAAGATCACGCGACAAAGAACCAAGAGCATCATCACCACCATCTGAGTCATTATCTGAAGAGGATAGTGATGAAGATCAAGCTCAGAAGAATCAGGAAATGAAACAACAAATTGCTTTCATTATGAAGACCTACAAGAAAATATTCAAACCCACCAACAACAATCTTCGAACATCATCCAACACAAAGAACCAATATGTTGAGAACCCTTCAAGGTATGACACACGTCGACGTGGTGAAAGTCCTTCTAGGTATGATCGACATAATCCAACACATGTTGAGGGTTCTGCAAGGTATGATCGACAAACTGCCAAGTATGATACTCAGAGGATTGCTGCTGCTACTGGGAATAGGGAAATTGTTAGAACGCAAGTGGTTCAACAAAGTGGGATTCAGTGTTATAATTGCCAAGGTTATGGGCATATGGCAAAGGAATGTAGAAAGCCGAAACGGGTTAGGGACTCTAGCTATCATAAAGAGAAGATGTTGTTATGCAAGAAGATGGAAGCAGGGGTCAAATTGTCGGCTGAGGAAGGAGCAATGCTTGATGATATTGATGATGAAGCCTTCGACCAAGAATTAGAAGCACATTACTCGTACATGGCAAAGGTTGACAAAGTTCTCAACGTCACTGAAGATGACAATGGACCTATCTTTGACACTGAGCCACTCGATAAGGTACACACCACTGATGAATATAATGTGTTTGGTGATACTCATGAGCATAGTGAGCTACCCAATGCCATTAATGACACATGTATGATGGAAAATGTTGATAGCAATACCACACCCGATTCATCAGACATGTGCAATAATGAGTTTGAGGATGATCAACATGCAAATGAGTATGATGATGAGGAGCGTGTCGCGCTTGCTAATTTAATTGCCAGTTTACAAAAAGATGTCAATGAAACTAGAAAAAGTCAAAAGCAATTAAAGAAGGCAAACGCAGCGCTCACTCAAAATTTTAAAGAATGCAAAGCCGCACTAATTACATCTAGTGAGACAATTGAACACTATAAAGATGAACTTCTTCAGAAAACCAAAGAACTTGAGGGGTACAAGGGTAGTGCGTTAAAAAGTCAAAAGGACGATCTTGAAAAGAAATACAACGAAACTCTTGAGTTATTAACCAAAGAGAAACGTCAATTTAATGTTTTGTTAATGGATGAACGTCAAAAAACGTACCTTGCTACCACCAAAGTTAACGAACTTGAAAAAACGGCTTTCGATGGATAACACCGAGTCTGCTAAAATTCTTGATGTTAAGAAACAAGAGGTTGAAACGTTAAAACAAGATTTCAAAAGTCGACATGAAAAAGATACTAAAAAAGTAACGGAACTAGAAAAACAAGTCGAATTTTTGAAGAAAGTTGTTTATAGAACGCATGACTCTATTTAAACCGTAAGAATGTTAGCACCTCCGTCTATGTTTAAGGGTCAAGCTAGCTTTGCAAGTCCTGATTATCTTGCCCAAGCTCAAGCTGCGAACCCGCGCATTTATATGGATGAGTCCGAATGGACCGATCCTGAATATCCTCTTGGTTATGATGAGACATCCCTTTGGGAAGAGGAGAGTAGATCACCGGTCAATAAAGAGTTTGTGAAACCATACAATTATGCTTATGAGAATAGTCTATATGGTCTTTTTACTACACAAAAACAAAAGTCTCGTGGGGAATTGTTTTTAGAATGCAAACAAAGAAGACCTCAATGGAAGAAAGCTTTTGCTACTAAGAAAACAAACGTTTCTAAGTTTATCAACTACTTGCCTCTTGACGCTTCTAAAAGCAAGAGTAGACATACATTTGGGTTTCTACAACATTACATTGATAATATTAAATCCATTGTTGACAATGAATGGAAACAACGAGAAAATGACGAGTGGAAAAAACCAATTCCTCAAGATATAAATGTCCTTATCAAACAAATCTTAATACCGAACACGACCACATTAAAAGAAAATATGCTTGAATTTGAAAGATTAATTCGGTCTGAAATGTTTGATGATTTAAAATATGTTGAGTCTATTGAGAAAGAAATTGACGATCTTCAAATGGACAAGTCAGTTTTTTAGATGAATATGATTTACTCTTAGAAGAATGTCTATCCAAAGATATTTTGTGTGTTACTCTTCAATCTTGTGCTGATATCGATGAATATTCTGATGTTGCATGCAAATATCTTGATAAAATCAAAGAATGTGAGCGTCTTGAACTTGAGCTTTCGAAATGTAAAGAAAATGTTGATAAAAAGGCTTTTGAGTTACTTCAACACAAAACTGATTTCCTTCAAAAACATTGTCATTCTCTTGAACTTGCTTTGCATAAAGACGTTGGTAGTTTTCCACATGATAATAATTTGCAAGAAAAACTTTCCACAACGTTTCGAGAAATGAATGAGTTGAATTTGGAAATTAAAGGGTTGAAAGCTCAGTTACAAGACAGGGAAACAGCGATAGCTGAGTTGCAGAAACTCGTTGCTAAGATGGGTGGGAAAGTTGTGGAACCTAGCGTTAAGAAACCTGTTGTTAGACAACCCAATGCCTCTAAAGTGAATAGATCCTCTATCTTGGGAAAACCATCTGCTTTATCAAATTCCTCGTTTGCAAAACCTGTGTTTGCCCCCAAGATGGATGGAAAGGAAAGGTTACCACATAATCAACCCATAAGAAATGTCATAGCACCAAGCGTTAAGCACAATAATGTGATTAAACCAGGGATGTATAGATTGGCCACTAAACCTACACAAAACAAAGAAAGTCAATCACCTCAGACTTCTAGAAACACTAATAGACGTGTGTCTTTTACTACAGGAGTAATCCCCACTGATAGTGTTAGCCGACCTCAGCTTAAGAGCACTTGCATGAATGAAAAGGTTTGGCAAAACAAAAGTCAAGGGAAGATGAAGACAGTAGAAGACCACCCTAGGATTTTCAATGTTTCTAAGATTAAAACGTCTGTAATCGCGTGTAATGACGATTTGAATGATTCGACTTTGAATGCTTTGAATGTTAAGTTTGTTTGTGTGAAATGTGGAAAGTGTGCTAATGCTAATCATGCTATGTGTGTTTCGAATAATGTCAAAGGCGTATATACTAGAACTAAGAAGCAAACTGCGATGCCTATTAGTGCTAGAAAACCCAAACGCAAAGTGAACCATTCTGGTGCAACCCCCACTAAGAAAAGTAATGCATCAGACTCCACCACTAAGAACCCTAGAAGCAAAATTAAGGAATTATATGAGTCTGCTAGCAAGTCTTGGAAATGGTGGTTTGCTAATCAATGTCCTCCTAGATATAAATGGATGCCTAAAGTTAGGACAGAAAATGTGACAACGAGTGTTAGTATGCCTTTAAATGTTGCTAAGGACACTAATGATTCTACAATCACAACTACTGCGGTATCCAATTTAGCAAATGCTCCATCGTGTTCTAACTCTTCTGTAGGTGATACAAATAATTCTCTTCATACTGGACTCCGGATGCACGAAGCACATGACGGGGAATCTCAAGCTTCTAATTAACTTCGTGGAGAAGTTCCTGGGTACGGTCCGATTCCGAAATGATCAATTTGCATCGATCCTAGGATATGGAGATTTGGTTCAGGGTAATATCACGATAAAAAGGGTATACTACGTCGAAGGGCTCAATCAATATCTTTTCTCGGTTGGTCAATTCTGTGATGCGTATTTGGAGGTTGCTTTCAGGAAGAAGACATGTTTTGTTCGTGATTATGATGGGAATGATTTACTTACCGGTATACGGGGTACTGATCTCTACACTATTTCACTTCAAGATACAACTTCATCAATTCCAATTTGCTTCATGGCTAAAGCTTCCACGACTCAGGCATGGTTATGGCATCAACGTCTTTCTCATCTCAACTTTGATACCATCAACTTGCTTTCCAAGAAAGATATTGTGAGTGGCCTTCCAAGTTTGAAATTCATCAAAGATCATCTTTGTTCTTCTTGTGAGCTTTGTAAAGCTAAACGAAGTAGCTTCAAAACAAAGACCACACCAAGCTCTAAAGGACGGTTAGATCTTCTCCATATGGATCTGTGTGGTCCCATGCGTGTTCAAAGTATCAATGGGAAGAAATATATTCTGGTAATTGTCGATGATTACTCAAGGTACACATGGACTCACTTCTTGAGGTCCAAGGATGAAACACCCGAAGTTCTCATCAACTTCCTTAAACTGATACAACGTGGTCTTCAAGCTCAAGTTAAAGTGGTTCGTACTGACAGAGGTACAGAATTTTTGAATACAAATCTGAGAAACTACTTTGAAGCCGAAGGAATTGAACATGAAACATCTATTGCTCGAACACCCGAACAAAACGGCGTTGTTGAAAGACGAAACCGTAATTTAGTTGAGGCTGCTCAAACATTATTATCTGCTTCAAAACTTCACTTTTGGGCCGAAGCCGTGTCAACCGCATGCTACACACAAAACCGCTCCTTAGTTGTCCAAAGACACGAAAAGACACCATATCACATAACTCATGATCGAAAACCTTCACTCAAACACCTTCACGTTTTTGGATGTACGTGCTACATTATTCGAGATGGTGAAAATTTGGACAAGATTAAAGAGAAAGGTGATGCATGCATTCTAGTGGGATATGCAACTCAGTCTAAGGGGTATAGAGTGTACAACAAGAGAACAAAATTGATAGTCGAGACTATTCATGTCAGATTTGATGAATTACAAGAAATGACACTTGAACAAAACAGTTTAAGTCCCGATCCACAAAGACAAATGACTTCCGTTCACAACCGCACGGAACTCAGAACTCAAGACCACATCAATGAACTGTCAAGTTCAAAATTGGTTCCTGAACATGTTCCTAGAGCAGATATGACAGTCGACACGACAATTGAAGAGTTGGAAATGTTATATGGACCAATGTATGATGAATATTTCACGGGGGAGAAACAAGTTGTATCGAAGTCTTCCGTTGTCACTCATGATAAGAATGATGATACCGATCATCGTCAACAACCAGATACAACTTCATCTACTTCAACACGGGTTGCTGCAGATTTACATCCTCAGAATATCACTTCAACAATCGATCCTACAACATCCACAACTACTGTCATTGCTCCAGAGAACACAAATCAAGCAGACGATGCATTATTTACGAAGACGAATTTATCAACCCATTCGGTACACCAGTACACGAAACTGGAGAGTCTTCTACTCGCCATGTTGATCCGTCAAATATGAATACGTTCTACCAAAGACATCCTTCAACACATCATTGGACCCGAGATCATCCTTTGGTTCACGTATTTGGAAACCCTTCACAGCCTGTTCGTACAAGACGACAACTCACAACCGATGGCGATGTTTGTATGTTCACACTCGCAGTGAGTACAGCTAAACCGAAAAACATCAAAGAAGCCATGGCTGGTCATGCTTGGATCAAATCGATGACGGATGAACTTTAACAATTTGAAAGACTTAAAGTCTGGGAACTTGTTGACAGACCATACGATGTGATTCCATTAAATCTTCGTTGGGTCTGGAAAAACAAGATGGATGAAGAGAATACGATCATCAAGAACAAAGCTAGGATAGTGGCTAAGGGGTATGGCCAGAAAGAGGGAATTGATTTTGAAGAATCATTTGCACCAGTTGCTCGTATGGAAGCGGTTAGGATTTTCCTTGCTTATGCTACACATAAGGGATTCACTGTCTATCAAATGGACGTAAAGACAACATTTCTTAACGGTCCTTTGAAGGAAGAAGTCTATGTCACGCAGCCGGAAGGATTCGTCAATCCTCATTATCCCGACAAGGTGTATCGTCTCCACAAAGCACTATATGGACTAAAGCAAGCTCCAAGGGCGTGGTACGACGAGCTCTCGAAATTTCTGGTATCCAAAGGTTTCTCAAAAGGTTCCATTGATCTAACTCTGTTCACTTATAAATATGGGGATGACATTTTGCTTGTGCAAATTTATGTTGATGACATTATTTTCGGGTCTACAAACCCAAAACTTTCAAAATGGTTTGAAAAAGTAATGCACAAGAAATTTGAAATGTCAATGATGGGCGAACTAAAATTCTTTCTAGGAATTCAAGTTCACCAATCCCCAAGTGGTATCTTTATAAACCAAGCTAAGTATTGTCAAGAGATAATCAAAAAGCATGGTATGAATTCATGTGACCCCGTTGGGACACCATTATCAACCACATCACCAGATGCTGACTTGGAGGGAAATGTCATCGATCAAACGAGATATCGTTCCATGATCGGTTCCCTCATGTACTTGACAACAAGCAGACCTGATATTTCACATGCTACGTGTTATTGTGCACGATATCAAGCACGACCCACTGAAAAGCACCTCAAGGAGGTTAAACGGATCTTTCGGTACATTAAGAATACCATTCATTTGGGACTCTGGTATCCGAGGGAAACCGGTTTCTTTCTAACGGCCTATTCAGATTCTGATCATGCAGGGTGTATTGATATACGAAAAAGTACTTCTGGTGGTGCACAATTTCTAGGTCAAGATAAGCTTGTGGGATGGTCTTCCAAGAAGCAGGATTGCACGTCACTTTCATCAGCCGAAGCAGAGTATGTGTCTCTATCTGCGTGTTGTGCTCAAGTTCTATGGATGAGAACACAACTCCCGGATTATGGCTTTCACTTTGATAAAGTACCTATGTATTGTGACTCAAAGTCGGCCATAACCATCTCATGCAATCCGGTACAGCATTCCCGCACGAAGCACATTGATGTCCGATACCACTTCATAAAGGAACAAGTTGAAAGAGGTATCGTTGAACTATACTTTGTTGGAACGGATTACCAATTAGCCGACTTGTTTACAAAAGCTCTTTCGAAAGAGAGGTTTGCGTATCTAGTTAGGCAAATTGGTATGAGATGTTTGACTCCAGCAGAACTGGAGGTTCTGGCAAAGAAGCCTGCTTGATTCATCTATCAAACATCTACTTGTAAATATTAATGAAAAACCAAAATACAAAAATATAAAACATATAAAAACAAAACACAAAATTAAAAACTCTTTCAAAATCCAAAAATATTCTTCTCGACATGTCTTTCAGTATCGATAATATGGACGTGCCTAGAAATGTCGCTCAATAACGACACGGGTGTGTACATAAAGCTCGAATGAAAGTTGTAAATATTTTTCAAAACATGTCATTTCTTCTTTTAATAAAGGAAATTGTCTATTTTGGAAAATATTTCCAACAACGGGTAGAGCAATCTATCACGGTTTGAGCTAGTCACAAAACATTCAACGTTTTGAGCTCAACACAATGGCTTGTAATTACTTTCAGATTGCAACCCGGATCTAAATTCACGGGGGAGTGTACGATTTCGTGCTCTTACCCTTAGCAAAAGAAGTTAAATCTTTTTACACTTGAGTGGATTCGTCAAGACATTCAAAGTCTATGAACTCAAGTTTATGCTTTAGAAAAACCTCTTCGCCAAAAAGAAATAGGATTTTTCAAAAAGCGTTGAACATATTTTTTTCAATAATTTCTCAATGATTATTCAAAATCTTTCAAAAATTGTGTGTTCAACAACTCAGATCCTCAGAAAGAGAAATGTGGATCACATCCTCACAATGATAATTCAATTGGATCAATTTTTGAGGGGGAGCATTTTAATTTCATGCATAAGATTAACACATCTTTCTCCCGGGGATTTTCAAGACTATTTATCAAAATATATTTTAATCAAATTTGGTATCTCTAATATCAAAAGATTTAATATATTAGAGATAGGGGGAGAAAATGTGATTAAAATGTGATCTAAAGACTCAAGCACTTTAACTCTTACCCACATGTGCAAAATGTCTACTTAAATTCTTTCGCATTTGAATGCACATGTGAAGGGGGAGCTTTTCTGAAATGACAAAACTAGCAAGGTGTTAAATGTTTTTCAAACACTTTGTTAGAATTTAAAGTGTTTTTTCATGGTTATGATCAAATACTCACAACGTCTTTAATTCACGACGTTATTGGTGTCAAAAGGGTGGTTAGGTTTAAGTCCTATGATCCAACCAGAACTGGAGGGATCTTCCCAGGGACAATCCAATAGATTATTAAAAGTCCTTAGGAAAGATGGAGTAGAATGGAACGTAGCAGAATGCCGACTAAGTACTGATGCTAGCACTAGAACAATCACAACAAGGTGCTAGTAATGATGTCTTGGTAAGCATTGAAGGGGTTGAAGAATGAAAAAGAAATGTAAGGATAAAGGGTGTAAAGAAATTAGCCCTCCATACAACTTAGGCAGAAACCGGGTTAACACATCATGAAGACAAACTCATCATAGACCCAGTGATGTATGCACAACCCTTTCCTAGCTACTCAGGCTTCTCTCAAAAGAAGTTTGTTTTATTGTCACGGAGAACGACATGAATTCTATTGACTTTCTCACTTCGAGATAGTTGATATTGAATAGGTAGCATCTGCTCCAGCCTCCGACCACTAAAAGTGCACAAATCGAGTCTAGAGCCAAGAGATCAATCAAATCTCGTTAGGACACATGGATGAAGATCAAGAGAGTCCTACGTTATATCCTTGTGTTATTGCTAGAACACTCAGAGTGATACTACTTAGTATTCATAATGATGAGTGGAAATCCTTCCAGTGTTAACATCAAACAGCACTGTGGTAGGTCATATGTAAAATTCTTCATGAATTCAACATATGTAAAACTGAAGAGCAACAGTGGTTTGATTCTTAATTGATTCAAACTCGTTTCAGGTTTCTACGCAATATCTTTATGGTCTTGCCAGAACATTCAGAGTAATATTCATTAATATTCACAGTGACGAATGGAAATCCTTCTAGCATCAACATCAAACAGCGCTACGGTAGGTGACTTGTGAGATTCTTATGAATCAAGCTTGTGTCAACTGGAAAGCAACAATGGTAAGATTCTTTATGAATCACACTTGTTCCAGGAAATTGAATTGACAACTTTAATCAAGCGGATATTTATCCAATTGATTCACTCTTTATATTCACAGTCTTGCTTTGAGACGGTCGAGTTTAGAGAACGGCTAGTACAACCGTGAAACCCTGTCAAGGAGATTCTTAATTGAATCTACCTATCACAGGTACAATATTTAATATCGTATAACGGTCTTCACCGACCGGAGGTAAACGCTACCGATTTAGGACGAATGTCAAAGCCATTCAGTCCGTGTCTATGTTTTGTCTCGAGAAGGTGGCGTCACGGTGTACTCAGCAAAGTCAAAGATTAAAAAAAACCACATACTCATGCCTAAAGACATATTCGACAATTAATAGTGTGAGCATGTGGATGAAGACACAAGATCGCAAGATGGCAAAGACAAGTCAAAGATGATTTGAAGATCTCAAGATCAAAAGACAAAGTCGAAAGACAACGACAAAGGCTCAAAGATCACAGCATAAAGAAACAAGACTACTATTACACGTTCATGACTCATTTATGGCGAGATTAGTAATCTCTACAATTATCCAACTGACAAAGGGTAATGACCTTTCATAAAGGATAGTGACCTCACATTGGGGGAGATTGTTAGCCTCAAAATATTGAGTCAAACAAGAATGCTCGGTCATATGTTTATTATGTATCGTATATTAGAACGTTGTAATAGGTAGTAGATTAGTCTTGTATTACGGGCTTAACTTTAAGCTAAGGTTCATTCATAAGTAACCAAAGCCCAAAAGGAAAGCCCGACCCATTATCATATAGCCCATTATGCCACATGTAGGCAATGCTATATAAACCTCTCCTTGCATGTAAGGAGAGGTTGGTTGGTCATTCATTTTTTCTCTTAATCTAATATTTCACAAGTTCACACACTTCTCTCTCTTTTCTCTTTCTAGTTTCTCTCTCTAAATTTCATCTCATATCTACCTTTCTTTCTTCATTAATCGTATAGAATCATCATATATTAGGGACAACAAACATCGATTGGGTTAATATTTTTAATATGGGGGGAATATGGGAAATGATTAATCACAAATGGTTTGACTTAACGTGATAGCTCATCCCGACATGTGCGAAATGTTTTAGGATATCGTGGCATATGTTAAGGGGGAGCAAAATGGATTTGCACTTCAAAATGGATTTCATGATGACATAAACTTACCCAAAACATCTCTATTCACGACGGTGAAGATTGTGGTGACATAAGGATGGTAGGATAGGTTAAAGTCCAATGATTCCTCTAGAACCGGAGGAATCTTCCCAAGGACATTCCATAGCTAGAAATAGTAGTCCTTAGGAAAGATGGAGAAAAGATTGTGAATGTAGCTGAATGCCGACCAAGTACTTAAGTTAGAACTGGAACAATCACAACAAGGTGCTAGTTATGACGTATTAGTAAGCATTGAAGGGGTTGAAGAATGAAAAAGAATTGTAATGATTAAGGGTCTAAAGAAAGAAGCCCTCCTTACAACATTAGGCAGAAACCGGGTCAATACATATGATATTGAGATCATTTTTAATGATGCTTGATATTGAAGACAGACATCATGGACCCAGTGATGCAATGCACAACCCATCCCAGCTAACTCAGATATCTCTTAAAAGATATTTGTTTTAATCACATGGAGACAACGCATTATCTATTGATTTATTCACTCCGAATAAATTGGTATTGAAATGGTGGCACTCCTCTCCAGCCTCCGATCACTAAAATCCAAATGCACGATGAGTCTAGAGCCATTTGAGATCATCAAATATCTCATTAGGACACACTTTCATATTTCCTTGCTTCCTCACACACTGTGAAAAGTAAGAAAGATCTTAAGAGTCCTACACAAAATCTTCATGATCTTGCCTGAACATCCGAGTAATACGAAAGTATTTACAATGAAGATGGAAATCCTTCTTGAGCGAATATCAAAAAGCTCATGGTAGGTGACTTGTGCGACTCTTTATGAATCAAACTTGTGATAACTGGAAAGCAACAGTGGTTTAATTCTTAAATGAATTTAAACACGTTCCAGGCCTCTACGCAATATCTTAGTGATCTTGACAGAACACTCAGAGTGATACCTTAGTGTTCACAGTGATGAGTGGAAATCCTTCTAGTGTTAACCTCAAACATCACTTGGTAGGTAATTTGCAAGATTCTATACGAAATAAGCTCGTGACAATTGGAAAGCAATGATGGTGCGGTTCTTAATTGAATTTCACTTGTTCCAGGAACATGAATTGACGGCTTCAAATCATGCAGATATTATTATCCAAATGATTCACTCTTTATGTTCGCAGTCAGCTTTGGACGGTCGAATAAAGAGAACGGGTTTACCCGCGAAATCTTGTCAAGGAGGTTCTTAATTGAAACTACCTGCCACAAGTACGATAGTTAATATCGTCCAACGGTCTTCACCGACCGGAGGTAAAATCCTACCGAATTAGAATGAAATGTTCAAGGCCATTTCATCCGTGTATATGTTTTGTTGCTAACTGTCTTATGTAGCGTGACAAGAAGGTGGCATTGCGGTGTACAATCCAGAAGAAGTCTTCACCACATGCTTATACTATATGCACTTAATACTTCATCAAATTCAAGAAAGTCTAAAAGTCAAGTCTTCTGTTGTATCAAACTCTGAAGCTTTCAAGAATTTATAAAAGTATAAGTATGTGGAATATGAAGTCACGAGGTGGCAAATATCACAAGTGATGAATGCACAAGGTCAAAGCAAGGACACATGCTCAAGACCAAAGTCAAAGATCTCATCAGCATATTCACAAGAACAAGATCGAAGACTCAAGCATAGTATGCTAGGTTTAAGATTTTGTAAAATGGTGTGACCTCCCTTTGGGGGAGATGGTTGGAAATACGTTTTTCCAAGGAAAGTCTCGGTCACATCATTGTTAGCATAGATCACGAGCTATAGACTATTTAGGACATTGTAACTTGGAGTGACCTCCCTTTGGGGGAGATTGTTGGAAATACGTTTTTACGTATTTAGAAAGGATCTGTCACTCCAATGATATTGGGCTTGTGATCCAATATAGCCCATATAGCCCACATGTAGGGTGGGCTATATATACCCCCTCCTAGCATGTTAGGAGGGGTTGCTCATTTGTGTTTTACACTTCTCATTCAATAAACTTACTTTCTCTCTCTACCTCTCCTCCTTCTCTCCTTTCTCTCTCTAGTTCTTTCTTTCCCTTCCATTTAATAGAGTAATCCATAACATGCTTAATCCTTAGAAACTATGGGTCTACAAAATCTGAAAACATGCATATACTGTATTTTAATTGCCAAGAGCTTATGTAGGTCATGTGCTGTAACAACTGCTGCATGAATAAATAGAGATGTGACCTCGTCATGCCGTAGAGGGATGACCTCTAAATAATATGCTGGGTGGAGGGATCAACTCTATTGTGAAGGATGTAGAGCAAACATCGCATTCATCTGATAAGCTGTAAACTGATAACCTAGGATTCACCCATACACCCCGCTGATAATGCTGACAAAATGGTCAAGCTGAAATAAATGGGACGCTGCGAGAAATCACTCCCTCGCAAAGGAGTCATGACACCGGTGCCTCAAGTGTCATGGTTACGGTACCTCCGTAACTAGTATATAACTGGTCATGCTTGTATATAAGGCCCATGCAATTTATTTAGATATTAAAATGATTACTGATAAGCTTAAAACATATACTAGGGAAAACATTTGGCTGCAGACGGGGAATCCTAATCATGCATAGAAGGAAGTCCTTACTGAAGGACGAGAAATCCGTACCTTGTGTCCAGTAACTGACTGCAAGGAAAGCTGATGAGACTCCTACTCTGATTTCACAGAAGCTATATAAATGACGGACACGAATAAGTTAACTGATAATGTTTAGTTTACTAATTTTTAATTGTTCTTAGTTTGATTTTATTCTTGTATTATTGTTTGTATATAAACTGATAATATCTGACTATTCGATAATATTACTGATAAACGTATTTTTTGTATACCTGAATACTGTATAATGTGCAAATTCTGATATAATTATTATTACTATAAATAGTAATCTGATATATTTAGAAAGTTTCTAAATTCGTTTCTTTAAAAATATTAATTAAATCACACGTTTTAAAATAATTAAAAGCTAAAACAACATCGATTTAATTTTACAAATTAAATTAATAAAACTTAACAATTTAATTAATCTATTTATAAAAACAACTTATAACATGATTTATTTAATATAATTTTTTTCTCGCATTTACAATTACTAGTTATCCCAAAAACAGGTGCTAAAAATCTTCCCCGAGACACCCATGTCTCGGGTTAACCAAACCGAACCCAACAGCCCTCGGCTGTGGCTCGTTCGCTGCTGGTCCACCATAGTAGCCACTGACTTAAGCCGGCAACCACTGTCCCCCTGCGGTTCCCACTGTTTTTGGCCATTTTCTTCCCACTTTTAATGCAGTGGTTCCCACTGCTATTGGTTTAGTTATCACTGTTTTGTTTGCTCCCACTGTTTTACACCAAACACCCCTGCGAACTAACCCAAACACCCCTGCTGTGATCTGGGTACCCACTATTTTATCAACCAAACACCCCCTATGGTTTTTGGCTGCTGCCGTCCAACACAAACCAACCCGCACCCCCTTTGTGGGTCACGACTTTGCTCAAAACAACCACACCGAGACTTATTGTCTTGGTTTGGGTGCCCAGCTGAAAACTCAAACAATAATTAAACTAGTTCTTGATTAATTCGTGCAGGAATATGATTAATTAGGTAAAGATCATATGTTTCTTGATTTGTGTCATGGATTCGTGATTATAGAAGAACAAGGAAGGGATAATTACCGTTATATGATTAGGAAATAGACATCAAGTCTCGTCTACCTTTCTTCTTTGTCTTTTTTTTCTGTCGGTAGCTATTCCCACACACACACCCACGAACCCTATTTTTTGTGTTTTTTGTTTACAGTTGTGAAAAGTGAAAGGGGTTTACCCTGTTTTGTTTTCTTAGCAAGTGAACCGGGCCTAAAAGCCCAACTCCTTTCTTTCTTGTTTAAAACGCAGCCCACCACTAATGTATACTTATATTTTAGTTTTCGTTTCGCTTCGTTTATAGCCATTTAACTTGCGTTTTCGTGTTTAAATCCCGTCACGTATTTATTTATTGAACTAAAAATAAATATGTACTTAATCTGAATAATTATCTTCTGAATTATTTTCTGAATAATTAATTACGTCACGATCTTAATTAAAACTTAGATTGTGTGAATTTAATATTCGTGGATTTTAAACATTGCGTACGTGATCGTATATTAATCCTCGTAAATATATTCTGACGTGAATTATTTATTTCCTGAATAAATAATAATTTTGTGATACTTGAATTAATACTGTTATTTTTATCTGAATAAATAGTTACGCAAAGTTTAAATTAAAGATGAGACTACGCGTATTTAATATTCGAAGATTTTAAATACGGGTTTTACAATTCTTTCCATCTAAAAAAAAATTCGTCCTCGAATTAAGGATGCGATTATGCTGCGTTTTTACAATTCTCCCTCTCTAAATATAAAATTCGTCCTCAAACTACGGGTAATAAGCTGATGAAGTTATAAAAGCTGAAAGGACATATATGCTGAAAGAGCATGAAGGCTGAAAGGGCATATAAGCTGAAGGATATTCGTTCTCGAATTAAGGCATAATGCTGCTGAAAGGTATAAACATGGTATGACTGAAGTGATCATGTAACGTGGCAAGACTGAAGAGGACTTAAGCGTAGCATGACTGAAAGAACTTAACTGAATTATTGAAGGAAAATGATGAGAGGTCCGGATGGATTCCCCCGTTCCGAGTGGTTCCCTGCTCGAAACCGTTCCTTCAAAGATCTAAACACAATTAAAATCTTGGTCCTGATGACCCTGTACTTGAGATGGATTTCTGAATATGATCAAATAAATAAGATATAACACATAAGATACGTGAAACCTTACGTACAATTAACCTGAAAAGATACAATTATATCTCTGAGTAAAGCTGCTGAAAAGCTATTGGGATGAACTACGTGAACAATTGTGAACGTGCTACGTGAGCAATTGTGAACGTGGTTCACGATCATCTGATGAACGCTGGGAAAGGAATATGTCGTGAACGATATGTGGAACATACTGTGAACGTGATACTAGACATAATGAACGTATGCTCCCTGAGGAAGGAATGCCAAACGATACGGTCTGAGACGAGAAACGTCTGCGTGAGTAGGGAAAAGCTATGCTAAACTTGGGTATGGTTTACTTAAAGTTTCTGTAACCAAATCCAGTAAAAGCTGTGAAACGTGTATCGTGAGATCGAACACGAGTTTGATCATGAACAATGTCATGAGCGCGACCGTGGACTCAAATCATGAGATAGCACAAAATATGGACTAAAACAACATCATAATGTGAACGTGAGATGTAATGTGAAGGTGCACGTAAACGTGACCGTGAACATGAATGTGAGCGTGATTCATGAACGTGAAATTTTCTATCTGATATGATGGTTGATGGAATACCTGGATATCGTACGATTTACTGCTGAATTTCTTGCAGGTCTGCTACTGGGTAATCCTTTCGGATGAAGGAAAACGTGTAGGCTGGTTTAATTGGTCGACAATGAATTAGATAGCATCATACTTTCCTGAGTTTCGTGGTAAACTGAAAATAATCTTCCATGGAGTCTTGTCTCATTTATGTTCGGAAATTTCTAATGGTTGTAATAACTCACTAGCATGACGGCGTTCTATCTTGAACCTGTGGCGTGTCAGGCATTTATCTAAAACCTCTGATTTTACCTTATTGACTTTGTCAACTGTTGTACTCTTTATTTTTGAATCTCTATAATTCCACTTTTATATGATTAATTAAGTATCATCTTCTTTTGTCAAACTATCTTTTCATATTTATTTTTTTATATATATGTGAACCTTTAGTATTTTCTGACTACTATGGCAATTGACTGGCCACATTTTTAAATAAGGACTCATCACCTCAGTACATATTTTTGGAAAACGATAATTTTATTTACTTAATTTATTAAGTACCAGGATTTATTATTATATGTATATATTTACATATACCTTATACTATGAACAAACATTGTCACCATAAAACAATGTCTATTATCTCACATTGACACTTATTTATTTCTCAAGTAAAATATTTATAATGTTATACACATTATATACTTTCACCAAATGACCTAAAGGTTTAACCAAAATACCTAGAAACCTTACAAGTACCTACACTATATTACATAGGCTTAAGTTAACTCCCATTTTTAGACAAGTCAACACATTTTCTACCCTAAAACCCATAACCAGCCGTGTATATATACATACACTTTCATTAATTCATACAAGTTTACAAGTTACCAAGTCACGAATGTCAAACTGTATACTATGCTACCATACATGGGACACTATTTGAAGATACATCATGTCCCCATTTGACTTAAAACTACACGGCAAGAACTTAAGTTGGAAGAAAGAACATGTTGCTAAATATGGCATAGTACTTGCCTAAATCTTAAACATATCTAGTGATATCTTGCAAGGATATCATGGTACCTCAAATAGATACATCAAATATCCTCTCTCTTCATATATTCGGATCTCACAAGCTTAGCAACATCAAATATTTTCCAAGTCCTCTTACTCTCTCTCAAAACCTACGGCATACATTACTTCCTACACCAAAATCCTCCAAAACTCATTTACTTCTTCATTTACTAACCTTAAAACATGTCTCATACAACATAAATGCTAATCATCACTCTTTACTACATCTAACTTACACTACAAGGAAATACAAGAAACCCTAGAATCACCATAGAAGGCCACGACTAAGATTTGGTTTAGGCTATCCACCATTATTGATCACAAGCTCAAGCTATCCCTAGTTCACTTGTTCTTTCCTTAAACTCACTTAACAAGTAAGTATCATGAAGCTTATATTTTTCTTAAATACATTCATTTATCATTCAGATGAAAATACATATGGAACTCCTAGTATAAACCTAATATAAACACAAATCTAGAAAACCTAGACTTGTTGTAGGTCATGGCTAAAAATGTAATATCACTTAAAGTGATGAAAAATCTAGCTAACTATGATAACCATGAACTTATACACATGCTAACCTAGAAAAATCATGAAAACCTATGCATGTGTATATATAGCCGTGAGTTTCATTATGATTTTTAGGTTGATGGATAACTTAGAAATGCTATAGAAAGTCTAGAAATCATTAGATCCATATTTCTCCTTAACATGTTTAATTAGTTTGCTTTAGTGGATTAGTAAGCCCAATGAATAGTACTTAATATAGTTTAGGCCCATTAAGCCTACTATGTAAGCCCAATAAAAACTAGGAGCCCACTAGGCGTACTTATGCTTCATAAAGCCTATTAAGGTATTTATGCTCAAAATAAACTCTTCATGTGTTAAATATACATAATATAAAACTTTTGTGTTAAAAGGTGATTTATTAAAGTTTCGGGTTTAAAAGGTGAATTATGAAAGTTTCGGACCTAAATAGTAATTTATAAAACTTTCGAATTAAAATGTAAATTTAATAAAGTCTAAGGATTTAAATTGTGACTTTTGGAAACTCATTTAAACAATAAGGACCTATATTGTAACTATTCGAAAGTATAAGGATAGAGAACACCCTATTCGTGACTTAACTAAAACATAGGGACTATTTTTGTAATTTATTATAAGTTATATAACATGGTGTAAACCTAATAGAACCCTAAGGGCCACTCTTGCCAAATGCCGAGACTATTAGGAGCCCTAGGGGCCATTTTCGCCAACTAGGTATAGTTAGAAACCCTAACTCTAAACTTAGGGACTAATGGTCAATAGCAGAAACTATTTCAAGCCCTAGGGGGCAGTTTTGTAACTTGTGTACGCCTAAACCCTAAACTGAAACAACAAGGACCAAAAGTTGCAATAGATGAAACTTATACAAGCCCTAGTTACACGTGTAACTAGGGGGACTTGTTTTGCCAATTATTGAAATTAAAATAAACCGTAAGGGTATTTATATAACTTGCCGCGGGTAATATATATAATCGAGGGACTAAAATGCAATTTTCCTAAACCTAAACTAAACCCTAATTTATTATATAATCCTAATATTAAAACGGTGTAACTTAAATAAATCTATAAGTACAAATCGTTATTTTTCCCAAACATATAATTTAGATAAACTACACAACTTCGGGGACTTTAAATTTAATTAGATAAAATGTTATACATTTTATAAACGTTATTTATATAAGTTGTATATAAATTGAATACAATTAATTTATAAAAGTAAATATATTAATTATATTTATCATTATCCTTCTACATTTTAAATATATATAAAATTTCCTTATAAATATTTAAATCACTTTACAACGATACAAGTACGGGAATAATTAATTAAACGAATTAATTACTTGAACGATATTATTTATTACGCACTTAAAAATAAATACGTCTATTAATTGTACAACGATAAATTAAATTACAGAAATCGTGATAAAATGTTTAAAACCAGTATAAGCATGCATAGATTTGTTTAGAGACTTTTATGCATTATTTTATGCATTTACTGAGACTGTATAATTATTTAGGTTGTTGACTGTGTCGTGAGCACCACATTGGATTTCTTGTGACTTATTACTGTACTATTGAGGTGAGTTCATGGCCAAACTTTATACATTGACAAAATTTTAAACCTTTTATGGGGAAGAAAACATGCAACATATTTTTATTTGATGGACATAGACCGAACTACGAACCTTTGATTACATTTGCCTATTGTAGAATGCCTCCCTTACCCGGGAACTAGAACTGTTAAAATTATTGAATTGCCTGAATGTATAAATAGATCTATTTGGGATTGACCATCCCCATCTGGGTGAGTAGCGCTCACTGTGCCTGGGCCAAGGACAACATATGTTTATCATGTCGAAACGGAATATTGGGTGCATTTTTATTAATGCGAAGGGTCCTCATATGTTGTACGACCTAACGTGTCAAGTGTCAGTTTCAGACAATAGGAAATGTAGTTACCTTTAAGTGTTGATGCTATGTGCATTACTACTTCAGTTAATGTTATTGTCCAAACTTAATTTATTTATTTAAACCTGTGACTTCACCAACTTTATGTTGACTTTCTAAGCATGTTTTTCTCAGGAAACTAAAGCAGGTACTTGATGTGCATGGAGTCAAGCATCATGATAGTCTGCATTTATAGAGTTCATCTGGGGTTTTATAAACGAGGAAATCATCTAAACTATTGAATAAATGTTTAAGACAATTTTTATGACATTACACTTTAATTCATGTAGTAATTGTATTGATAATCTTTTAATAGTTGCTCTACATACTATCCGCTGTTGATCCACCCACGTGACACCCAAATATTATTTCCGCTGCATTTGACCAATTTGGGGGTGTCACAGAATGGTATCAGAGTGATAGTTATAGAGAACCAGACCAAAAATAAATTAAATATAAAAATAACTTTTTTATATAAACTGGACTATAACTGCTTAAAAAAAATCTTTTGGGATTTTCGGGACTAGAATAGTTAAGCATATAGAGTGTAGAGCATACATTTATTATGTGGTTAACTGTGCATCGATTATTAACATCCGGTTGATTAATCTTATAAATATTAACGTAACCTTTAACTTGCGATGTTTAACGACACTATTATATAATTTACAACTATGATTTCTAAAAACTTTTAACTTGAGTAAGCTTATACTTACGTCAATTAAAACGATATTATTTCAGATTCATTATGACGTCACCAGCAGCTTCTCCTGCTGCTCTACCATCGACATCAGTTCTACATGGTTGGATATCGATTAGTGAGTCCGACGACAGTCACACTACCGGCGATGCCGTACCCATCGATACTCCTATTGTTACTCCACCTGCTGCACTTGTATCCCCCGTGGGGATGAGGACCAGCCGACTGCAGCCCTACCACCCCTACCACCAGCTTCCTCACTTCTTGGCTACGCACCCGAGTCTCTGCCACCTCGTAAGAGTTGGTACGAGGCGCCTCTCGACTCTACATTTGAGATCGGTGAGGGTTCCGGGGCGAGACGAGTTGACCCCGTCCAGGCCCAGATTGCTACACTGGCCGCACGCCAGGCTCAGGATATAGTGGAGATTCATACTCTGCTATCAGCTGGACAGGCTGGACGCACTGTTCTATAGGAGCGTCAGGACCTACTGTCTTGGACTGTCGGTGCTGAAGCACACGCTGCTCGGGGAGCATGGTCCATGACCTACCACTCCCTATAGTGGCTGATGGATGAGAACGAGTTTCTCCTCCAGCAGATCTACACCTTGGAGGGTCAGCAGTACGCGACTCATGCTACCCTCATGTCCATGGAGCAGACACTCTCGATCTTCTATGATCTTTAGGAGGTGCCCCACCAGGGTTTGACTGCCGAGACTGCCCATCTCAGAGGAGCCGACGAGACCTTCAGAGCTCAGATTCTATAGGCACTCCGACTCCTTAAGGAGACTCGAGATGCCATGATCTCGATGCAGGAGGCTATGCAGGCACCAGCTGTCTCATCACCACCAGTAGCACCGACCATCTCAGAGGAGTCTGTTAGGCATGAGTAGACTAGATGTACTAGATCTTTTGTACATCATGATAAGCTTTTGGGTTGTATCCCAGCTATCATATGATATAGGACCTCATGCATTTTATTTCCTTCTATCATTTGTATCCTATCCTTGTACTGTACTATTTTAGAATAGGCATTTGTAGACGATGTACTCTAGATTATGTGTACCACTATCCCAGACAGGCGGGCCGTGCTCTGTCTTGGATTTGTTGTACATCTTGTTATTGTTATTCTACCTTAGAAATGACATGTACTTATTATCTTTTGTTATATTATGTGATGTATTATATTGTGAACTCTTAATAGGTTATTCAGTTTGTTGTGAATTCTATGCATGAATTTCTTTTCGTGTATTTAAATATAAAACTGTGCTAACACCTAAAACTAATGATTTCATTTTTGTGTATGATTATAGACAAATGGTAATCACTAGAACGAACCCCAACAATGCTGACGTTACCCAAAAGGTTACTGCCGCCCAATTAAGGGAAATGATTGATCAGGGCATCGCAACTGCGATGGCTACTAGTAGGAACATGGATGATAGCCAAAACTCCAACGCCCACAGGAACAACCAGACCACCAGGGGTTACTCCTATCCCGACTTTCTGAAATGTAAGCCCTCATACTACAAAGGCAAAGAGGGTGTTGTGGAGCTGATGCAGTGGTTTGAAAGGTTAAAGACCGTGTTCCGCATTAGCGATTGTGCTGAGGAGAACAAAGTCAAGTTTGCCACCTGCAGTTGCTCGAAAGTGCTCTTACTTGGTGGAACTCTGTAGTTGCTACTCTTGGACACGATGCTGCCTATACTCTCAACTGGACTGATCTGAAGGAGAGGATGATGGAGAATACTGTCCAAGGGGTGAGATGAAGAAGCTTGAAATTGAATTGTGCGATCTCAGATGCAGGAACAATGACATCATTGCGTACAACCAAAGATTCCAAGAATTGACCCTGATGTGTACCAGAATGTTCCCTGAGAAAGATGAAAAGATTGAGAAGTATATTTGTGGACTCCCAGACGCCATTCATGATAGCGTACTTACATCTTGACCCATTACTTTCGAGAGTGCCATTAAGTTCGCTACTGAATTGATCAACAAACGAGTCCGTACCATGTTTGAGAGGCAAACTGAAAGCAAGCGGAAGGTAGATGAAGATTCTCGCAGTCAGCACCAGCAGCCTCCCAAAAGGCAAAACGCTGGACAGGTTTATAGTACTACCACCACAGGAGCTAAGCCATACGTGGGTACAAAACCCTTGTGCTCAAAGTGCCACTATCATCATACTGTTGATAGCCCATGTCAGTCCTGCCATAAATGTGGACAAGTTGGGCATTTTGCTCGTACTTGTCAAGTCAATGCTGTCACTCAGGTCTGACCCAACCACAACACCAGGAACCACAACAACAGGGGCGGATACAATGCCCGTGGGAACAAGAACGGACAGCAGAGAAACTGCAATACTGCCGGAGGAAATGGCAATGGACCCAAGAAGGGAGTTGTGTGCTATGAGTGTGGAGCACCAGGACATGTGAGACCAGGTTGTCCCAAGTTGGCCAACAAGAACAAGAACAGTGGAGGAGCTTCATCAAGAATGTACGTGGTCGGCAATGCAAAAGCCAACCTCGATTCTAATGTCGTTACTGGTACGTTCCTACTCAACAACCGTTATGCATCTGTTTTGTTTGATACTGGAGCAGACCGAAGTTTTATATCCACTGAATTTAGCAATGTATTAGAAGTCGTCCCATCAATTCTAGATCACCGCTACACCGTAGAATTAGCTGACGGTAAAACTGTAGATGCTGACACTATTGTTAGAGGTTGTACCTTAAATCTTTCTAAACATCCCTTCAGCATTGACCTTATCCCAGTAAACCTTGGTAGTTTTGACGTTATTATTGGAATGGACTGGTTGGAAAGATACCATGCAGTCTAGTGTCAGTAAGGTCGGTGTTACCGTCTCCTCGAATGATCAAGGTTTCGTTTCCCCATGGAATATCTGTTGAGAGGATGTCCTATCTTCTTGGCTCATAGGTCGAAGCCTTAGCTCTGATACCATAATTGTAACACCCCATTTTGATAATGGAATGTCACACGTAATTATGGCGTGTCATCAAAGCATACAAGGATAAATATTTAAACATTACTTGACCATAAAAGGAAAATACCAGAATCAAACATCGGTAGTCCAAAAGTAAAGCTCATCACACACAAAGATAAGTACTGTAAAGGAAATGACTAAACAATTTCCATAGCAAGTGTATCAAAGTAAAGATAATGCATAAAGTAAAGAAAGGCTAGAAAGCTTCCAGTCCATATGCACGTACGCTTAAAGTCTACGAGCGTCCCTGAGTACCTGCCGTTTTGGGAACATAGAAAAGGAAAACGGCTGAGCAATACGCTCAGTGCACGGATGTACAATAAAGCATGAATAGGATAAGCATATAACATATAACAGCGGAAGAAAACTAAGTCCCGAATACCCTGGTTAAGTCTTGGTAAAACTGGTTTTATAGTTTGAAAAGCCTTATATTTATCTTATAAAAACTGTTTAACATATTCTACCATTAGCCAATATAGGTCATGAAAATCCACCGTGCATGAATACTTGGAGGGGTGACCTCATCATGCAAATTAAAGGGGCTGCCTCTAATTTAATATACTGGTTGTAGGTAGGAGGGATCAGCTCCTTGTGAAGGATGCAAGGCACACACCACATTCACACTGAGTAATCTGCTGAAATACATGTAACTAGGATGCACCCATACGCCCCACATGATAAATATAATAATATGGCCAAAAGCTGAAGGGACGCCACGAGCAATCACTCTGCCGTGGTGAAGTCATAACGTCAGTGCCTCTAATGTTATGGTTATGGTACCTCCATAACTATGTGAAACTGGTCATGCATGTATATGGCTATAGGTATTCTAAATTAAACATAAGCAAATCAAACATATAAACTTATACTACGGGAAAACAGTTGGCTGCATACGGGGAATCCTAATAAGGAAAGAATGTCCATACTGAAAGGACGGGAATCCGTACCTTATGTCCAGTGAACGAAGAAGACGAACTAAGGAGAATCCTACTTCGGTATCACTAATGCTACATAATCATACATGAATAAGTATCTGATTACTAAATACGTAACTGGTTTTATGTCATGTCTTAGCTTATTTTATATGTTCATATCATGTTTTACTGTTTCTAGGCTTTAAACTGTGTTTATCTTATATTCTGCTATTCTGATTAAGTGTTTCTTGTATTTCATGTATTATTATACTTACTGTGTAATAATAAATAACTTTCTAAAAATAGCCGGTTTCCTAAAATAGAAAGTTTCCAAAAATAGAAAGTTACCAAAAATAGAAAGTTTCCAAACATAAAAAGTTTCCAAAAATAGAAAGTTTCCAAAAAGAGAAAGTTTCCAAAAATAGAATTACTGCTTAAAATAGATAAGTTTCTAAAAATAGAAAGTTTCCATAAATAGATTAGCCGCTTGAACTAAATAAGTTTCTAAAAATAGAAAGTTTCCATAATTAGATATAAGCTGGTTAAATAAGCTAAGTATATAAGCTTAAGTGTTTTCTGATTATTTTTCTAGGTCATAATGATATAAGGTATAGTTTATTAATTATTACATGTAATTTAAATAAACTATAGGTTAAAAGTATTCAATTAAATATATCATGTTTTTAATTAAATAAAGTTAAATACTTAGGTTAAAACATGTATTATTAATTATTAATAATATAACCTAAGTCATATTAATTAATTAATTATAACCATGGTTTTTAATAATTAATTAATATAAAGTTTAGAAAAATATAAATACTTAGGTTAATAATTTCATGATCTAATAATTAAATTATAACCTAAGTCATGTTTTATTAAATTAATCATGTCATATATTATTAATTTAATTTTAACATATGATTATTAAAATATAACCATAACATAAACCATGAACCGGATCGTGACTAGAAATCATGAGCCGGACTCGAAATCAACACCATACCCCGAACCACTTCGGGGTTCCCCCTTGTTTGTTTCTGCCGTGGGACCCACACCACCAAACCGGGACCTTGTGGTCTCGGTGGTGGTCTATAAGCCAAACCGAGACCCCCTTGGGGTTCGGTTTAGGCGCCGGCCAAACAAAACACCCCCAAATCCTCCTTTTTGATTTACCCCATAACTAATTTACATGTTTAGTTTATGTTTTTAATTTGGTTTTTAAAAACATCATGTTCTTATTTAATTTATAAATCAAAACAAAAGAAAAAGGATTAAAAAGGTATACCGAATGCGTGGATCTAACGAGGATGAACACACACGAACACTCGTACAAAAACCAAGATCAAAATCAAACGAACACCTCCCTTTTCTTGTGTTATATGCGGCGGCCAAAGAGAGGAAGAAGGATAAGGAGAAAAACTTTTTAGGTTTTTGATTTAGTTTACTGTAAAGTGAAAATGACTAGCAAAATTTACCTTAACCCCTTCTTAGTAAAATTTTAGATGGGCTTGGCCCATCTCCTTGATGTAGCCGCGGGTAAGGGGGCCCCACATGGGTTACCCGTACCGTTTTCCGTGTCTCGTTATTTAAGTGTTCGTTCGTGTGTAGTTGTGTTCGTGTTTTATGTGTTCTCGTTAAATATTAACCGTAACTTAATATATTCATTTGTGCTCGTAATAAATATATATACCTAATTAATATGGCTCGTGATTAAATTACGTTCATGATTTTATGATCGCATGTTCGTGATTAATTACTGTTTAAATAGTTACTTTGTGTTCGTACGTAATAAATACTTATCGTGTTCTAACACGTACGTAATACGTAAAATTCTAACACGTGAACGTAATCATACTATAAAAGGAAAGTTTTAATCTAGTACGTACGATCTTAAGGGCACTATTCATGGTAAAAGCATGCGGGTTTTACAACTCTTCCCCCCTAAAAAGAATAATTCGTCCCTGAATTATAGATAAAGTAAACTGAAAAGAAGAACATACCTGAATTCAAAATATAAAATGAGGGTAAGAAGCCCGGATAGACTCCTCTGTTTCCCAAGTGGCTTCCCGCTTGGTATGATCCCTCCCAAGGATTTTGACGAATGGAATCGTCTTCCTTCTCATGACTCGTTCTTGTCTGTCAAGAACTCGTTCGGGTTCTTCTATGAAGGTAAGATCTTCACGTATCTGTTCTAGTGGATACTGAACCATGTGAAGGGGATGATACTGGTACCCTCTGATTAAGGACACATGAAACACATTGTGTACATGCGAAAGCTGCGGAGGTAACGCTAACCGGTAAGATACTTCACCGACTCGTTCAATGATATCAAACGGTCCGATGAAATGAGGAATGAGCTTCCCTTTAATCCCGAAGCGTCTAACACCATGTGCCGGCGAAACCTTAAGGAAGATGCGATCTCCTACGTTAAAATGTATGTCCCTACGATGCTTATCGGCGTAACACTTCTGACGTGACCGTGCTTCCTGAAGTTTCTGCTTAGCTACTGCGATCCTTTCATTGGTCATCTCTATGATTTCTGGTCCTTCAAGTGTTCGCTCGCCAACCTGATCCCAGCAGATTGGGGCCATACAACATCTCTAAAGGAGCACACTTGATACTTGCGTGCCAACTGTTGTTGTATGCAAACTCCACCAAACAAATGTAATCGTCCCAATCACCCGTCCATTCCAACGCACATGACCTCAACATGTCTTCCAATGTCTGAATCGTTCGCTCTGACTGTCCGTCCGTTTGAGGATGAAAAGCCGTGCTAAGCTTAAGTTGTGTACCCCAAGCTTTCTGCAGACTCTTCCAAAATCGCGAAGTGAAACGAGGATCTCTGTCTGAGACGATGCTGGATGGAGCACCGTGGAGTCTCATGATCTCTCTTCTATACGTATCGGCGAGTTTACTTACCGGATCTTCCTTGCGGATCGGTAAGAAATGAGCTGATTTGGTAAGTCGATCTACGATAACCCAAATTGCACCGTACTTCCTCTTGGTAGGCGGAAGACCAGTAACAAAATCCATGGTGATTTTGTCCCACTTCCACTCTGGAATATCTAACGGTTGAAGGAGACCGCCAGATCGCTGATGCTCGATCTTAACCTGCTGGTAGGTAAGACATTTGGAGACGTAAGTGGCCACATCCTGTTTCATACCACTCCACCAGAAATACTGCTTGATGTCATGGTACATCTTAGTCGAACCAGGATGTATAGAGAATGGGGAGCTATGAGCTTCAGCTAACAAGGCTTCCCGGAGTTCTTGGTCATCAGGAACACAAAGTCTCGTGCCCTGCCATACGATACCATCTGCATCTACTCTGAATTCCGTCTGTTTCTCCAAATTCTGTACTATCGCCCAGATTTCTCCATCATCTTTCTGAGCTTCCTTGATCTTAGAGAGTAACTCGGGTTCTACTCTAAGATTAGCCCAGTAACCGTGCTGTGCACGTACCATGATCTCGATGTCTAGTCGCTCCAAGTCTCTTATGATTTCCTCCTCAATCTTAATGCCGTTGATCATTCCGGACTTCCTGCTAAGTGCATCTACTACTACATTTGCCTTTCCGGGATGATACTGTAGATTAATTTCATAATCCTTCAACAGCTCTAACCATCTTCTCTGCCTCATGTTCAATTCACGTTGAGTGAAGATATACTTCAAGCTCTTGTGGTCCGTGAAAATGTCACACGATTCTCCATATAAGTAGTGCCTCCATATCTTCAATGCAAACACGACTGCAGCAAGTTCCAAGTCATGCGTGGGGTAATTTTCTTCATAAGGCTTAAGCTGCCGTGAAGCGTACGCAATCACTTTCCCATGTTGCATGAGAACACAGCCAAGTCCCTTCCCCGATGCATCACTGTAGATTTGAAATCCACCCGTACCAGATGGGAGAGTAAGAATAGGTGCAGATACTAGCTTCTGCTTCAGGTCTTCAAATCTCTTCTCTCGTTCTTCAGTCCAGACGAATTTCTCCCTTTTCCGCATCAGTTTGGTCAATGGTAGTGCTAAGCGGGAAAAGTTCTCCACGAACCTACGGTAATAGCCAGCTAAGCCTAAGAAACTGCGGACTTCCGTCGCTGATGTCGGCCTTGGCCACTTATTAATGGCCTCAACCTTCGCTGGATCCATAGTGATTCCTTCTGCTGATACAATGTGACCTAAGAATGCCACCTTGTCTAAGCAGAATTCACACTTGGAGAATTTAGCATCCAGCTGCTTCTGACGAAGAATCTGTAGTACTGTACGAAGATGGTCTTCGTGTTCCTCCTTGGACTTTGAGAAAATCAGGATGTCATCGATGAAGACAATGACGAACTTGTCCAGAAATTCATGGAAGATTCTGTTCATCAAGTCCATGAACAATGATGGAGCATTTTTCAGGCCGAATGGCATAACTACAAAGTCGTAATGGCTGTAGCGGGTACGAAAAGAAGTCTTGGCGATATCCTGCTCCTTGACCCGTAACTGATGATAGCCTGACCTAAGGTCAATCTTGGAGAAGTGTTTGGCCCCTTGGAGTTGGTCAAATAGATCATCTATACGCGGTAGTGGATACCTATTCCGGATAGTAATCTTGTTGAGCTCGCGATAGTCTATGCAAAGACGCATACTGCCGTCCTTCTTCTTAACAAATAGAACCGGTGCGCCCCATGGAGATGCGCTCGGTCGAATGAAACCTCGTTCAAGAAGTTGTTGCAGTTGATCCTTCAGCTCTTTCAGCTCTATGGGAGCCATGTGATAAGGAGCCTTGGAGATTGTTCAGCTCCTGGAATAAGCTCGATATTGAATTCCACTTCTCGTGCAGGTGGTATGCCCAGAAGTTCTTCTGGAAATAAATCTTGGAATTTCGACACTATTGGTTGATCCTGAATTGATGGGGATTCAGCATCCATGTTGTGAACCGTAGCTAGATAACCCTCGCAGCCATGTGACAGTAGTGCACGCGCTTGCAGGGTAGATATGATTTGTACAGACCGTCCGAGTACGAACCCGTTATGAATGTACTCTGGTGCATTAACATCACCGAGGATAACTCGATATGAATGGCAGTCTATGGTAGCATGATGCTTGGATAGCCAATCCATGCCCAAAATCATGTCGAAGTCATTCATGTCCAGCGGAAGTGCGTCAACAGGTCGAACCTTATCATCAAATTCTAGGGGAAGACTCTTGTATACATGGGTGATCAATACAGAGTCCCTCAAAGGCGTGGAAATAGTAAGTCTATTCTCTAGTGGCATGGGGAGCATCCTAATGTTCTTAGCATAAGCAATAGAATTGACCGAGTGCGTAGCACCAGTATAGAAAAGAACACACGCAGCTTGACCATACATATACAAGATTCCAGTGATGGTACCTGTAGACTTGTTGGCCTGGTCTCGAGATGTCGTGTAGACACGCCCAGTGGTAGGAGGCGGCTTGGAATCAGCATGTCCCGATGTGCCCTCCATCTCGACCTTATGACAATCCTTCATGATATGGCCAGGAAGACCACACTTGAAGCATGCGTCAGTGTTACAACTACATGGCCCTGGGTGCCTACGGTGGCAAGTAGAGCAAAGAGGATGAGTATATCCTCCAGCAGGTGCTCTGGCTGGTTGAGGACCTGATAAAACATTTTACATGAGACATGATAATAGGGTACAAAGGACAATGCGGATAATCGTAAGATTGAATACCGGTGATAGCTGAACGGCTAGGCTGTGAACCTCTCTGGTTCTGGTCCCTACCGTTTCCATGGTTCCTGGTAGAAGTTTTGCTAAAGTGTCAGAATATGAGTTATAACATGAAATCATAAGAAAATGCGTAAGTAATAGGACCTGCTGCTGTTGGAGTGTCCAGCGTTGTTACAATAATTATCATTACCACTACGCCTATCCGTAGCAGAACGGTCATTAGTCTGACCGTTTCCCTTGGGCTGATGAGGCTGCTGCTGAGTAGCCGGCTGAGACCGGTCCCCAATTTTCTGCCTGGAAGATACAGTTTAAAGAGATGAATAATTGACATATATGGAAAGAATACGGATTGGTCACCGCTTCAATACGAATGTTTACCTCTTGTCAGGTCTCTCAGCTTCCCCGAACTCATCTCTCTCCTGCAGCATCTCCAGCTTACGTGCCACATCGGCCACTTGTGCTACAGTAGTGAACGTAGCACACACCAGATTGTTTGCGACCGATGTGCGAAGAGCCCACCTAAAGTGGTGTGCCTGCTCTTTAGGAGTACCTGCTGCTGCACCAAGGAAACCAGCTAAGCGAAGAAAGCGCTGCATAAACTCGTTGCTATTCTCCCTAGCTCTCTGTCGGATCCCATGGTACTCCCTCTTGAGCTTGTCTTGCTCAGCCCTGGGAAAGAACTGCTCCATCACCCTATCCTTGAACTGAGCCCATGTCAAACCAGCAACCCAATCGTCACATCCCTCAGATTGCATCAACGCTAACCACTAATTTAACACATCGCCTTCGAACCGATATCATGCCAACCTCGCCTCGAACGTGGGGTCACAACCCATAGCATTGAAAATCTTCTCGATGTGAGCCAACCAGCTTTCAGCATCACTGGGGCTATCTGTTTTCT
This sequence comes from Glebionis coronaria, assembly GCA_025667525.1. NCBI lineage: Eukaryota > Viridiplantae > Streptophyta > Magnoliopsida > Asterales > Asteraceae > Glebionis > Glebionis coronaria. The sequence continues at coordinate 315,302,762 of CM046875.1, read as the reverse complement.
CAAAAGCTCGAGGACGGAGCTTGTTGAATCTCTCCAGCCATACTGCCAATGTCACTGGAGGAGGAGGATGAGGTGCTTGGTTATGCTGCTGATTGTTGGCAGCTTGAACCTCAGCCCTGATGTCATTCCTTAGTTGAGGAAGCAAAGCTTGCATTGCAGCTTGGATTGCAACATTGAGTTGTTCCTGTTCGCGTGTGAGAACCATCTGACAGTATAACATAGAACATATGATTAACATATCAAAAGATAAACATAAAATATATATACATAAAAAAAATTATACCAAATAAATCCAGAGAAAAATTTTATGCAAGAAAATTTGTGTATGAATGCATGATGCAGTTTTATGAAAACTTTTGTATGCTCGAGAGTGAACGCCTATGGTCAGTTCACCCAAAACAAAAGACATGGCGAGGGGACGCCTATGGGTCGATCCCACATTTAAAAGTTTCGATAAAACACATGCGACTAAATAGGACTAGTCCTGTACCAACCATTACTTAGTCATAAACCTGCGACAATGACATATATATGTATGCATAAAAATGATGAATGCATGAAAACGACTGTCAGTTTTAGGAAGACCATAGTGACTACCCACTAATCACAGGTCATATTTTGAGAGCCTATAGGTCGAAGCCTTAGCTCTGATACCATAATTGTAACACCCCATTTTGATAATGGAATGTCACACGTAATTATGGCGTGTCATCAAAGCATACAAGGATAAATATTTAAACATTACTTGACCATAAAAGGAAAATACCGGAATCAAACATCGGTAGTCCAAAAGTAAAGCTCATCACACACAAACATAAGTACTGTAAAGGAAAGGACTAAACAATGTCCATAGCAAGTGTATCAAAGTAAAGATAATGCATAAAGTAAAGAAAGGCTAGAAAGCTTCCAGTCCATATGCACGTACGCTTAAAGTCTACGAGCGTCCCTGAGTACCTGCTATTTTAGGAATACAGAAAAGGAAAACGGCTGAGCAATACGCTCAATGCACGGATGTATAATAAAGCATGAATAGGATAAGCATATAACATATAACAGCGGAAGAAAACTAAGTCCCGAATACCCTGGTTAAGTCTTGGTAAAACTGGTTTTATAGTTTGAAAAGCCTTATGTTTATCTTATAAAAACTGTTTAACATATTCTACCATTAGCCAATATAGGTCACGAAAATCCACCGTGCATGAATACTTGGAGGGGTGACCTCATCATGCAAATTAGAGGGGCTGCCTCTAATTTAATATACTGGTTTTGGGTAGGAGGGATCAACTCCTTGTGAAGGATGGAAGGCACACACCACATTCACACTGAGTAATCTGCTGAAAAACATGTAACTAGGATGCACCCATACGCCCCACATGATAAATATAATAATATGGCCAAAAGCTGAAGGGACGCCACGAGCAATCACTCCGTCGTGGTGAAGTCATAACATCAGTGCCTCTAATGTTATGGTTATGGTACCTCCATAACTAGGTGAAACTGGTCATGCATGTATATGGCTATAGGTATTCTAAATTAAACATAAGCAAATCAAACATATAAACTTATACTACGGGAAAACAGTTGGCTGCATACGGGGAATCCTAATAAGGAAAGAATGTCTATACTGAAAGGACGGGAATCCGTACCGTATGTCCAGTGAACGAAGAAGACGAACTGAGGAGAATCCTACTTCGGTATCACAAATGCTACATAAATACATACATGAATAAGTATCTGATTACTAAATACGTAACTGGTTTTATGTCATGTCTTAGCTTATTTTATATGTTCATATCATATTTTACTATTTCTAGGCTTTAAACTGTGTTTATCTTATATTCTGTCTATTCTGATTAAGTATTACTTGTATTTCATGTATTATTATACTTACTGTGTATTAATAAATAACTTTCTAAAATAGCCGGTTTCCTAAAATAGAAAGTTTCCAAAAATAGAAAGTTACCAAAAATAGAAAGTTTCCAAAAATAGAAAGTTTCCAAAAATAGAAAGTTTCCAAAAATAGAAAGTTTCCAAAAATAGAAAGTTTCCAAAAATAGAAAGTTTCCAAAAATAGAATTACTGCTTAAAAGAGATAAGTTTCTAAAAATAGAAAGTTTCCACAAATAGATTAGCTGCCTGATTTAAATAAGTTTCTAAAAATAGAAAGTTTCTATAATTAGATATAAGCTGGTTAAATAAGCTAAGTATATAAGCTTACGTGTTTTCTGATTATTTTTCTAGGTCATAATGATATAAGAAGGTATAGTTTATTAATTATTACATGTAATTTAAATAAACTATAGGTTAAAAGTATTTAATTAAATATATCATGTTTTTATTTAAATAAAGTTAAATACTTAGGTTAAACATGTATTATTAATTATTAATAATATAACCTAAGTCATGTTAATTAATTAATTATAACCATGGTTTTTAATAATTAATTAATATAAAGTTTAGAAAAATATAAATACTTAGGTTAATAATTCCATAATCTAATAATTAAATTATAACCTAAGTCATGTTTTATTAAATTAATCATGTCATATATTATTAATTTAATTTTAACATATGATTATTAAAATATAACCATAACATAAACCATGAACCGGATCGTGACTAGAAACCATGAACCGGACTCGAAATCAACACCATACCCCGAACCACTTCGGGGTTCCCCTTTGTTTGCTGCTGCCGTGGGACTCACACCACCAAACCGGGACCTTGTGGTCTCGGTGGTGGTCTATAAGCCAAACCGAGACCCCCTTGGGGTTCGGTTTAAGCGCCGACCAAGCAAAACACCCCTAAATCCTCCTTTTTTATTTACCCCATAACCAATTTACATGTTTAGTTTATGTTTTTAGTTAGGTTTTTAAAAACATCATGTTCTTATTTAATTTATAAATCAAAACAAAAGAAAAAGGATTAAAAAGGTATACCGAATGCGTGGATCTAACGAGGATGAACACACACGAACACTCGTACATAAACCAAGATAAAAATCAAACGAACATCCCCTTTTCTTGTGTTATATGCGGCGGCCAAAGAGAGGAAGAAGGAGAAGGAGAAAAACTTTTTAGGTTTTTGATTAAGTTTACTGTAAAGTGAAAATGACTAGCAAAATTTACCTTAACCCCTACTTAGTAAAATTTTAGATGGGCTTGGCCCATCTCCTTGATGTAGCCGCGGGTAAGGGGGCCCAACATGGGGTACCCGTACCGTTTTCCGTGTCTCGTTATTTAAGTGTTCGTTCGTGTGTAGTTGTGTTCGTGTTTTATGTGTTCTCGTTAAATATTAACCGTGACTTAATATATTTATTCGTGCTCGTAATAAATATATATACGTAATTAATATGGCTCGTGATTAAATTACGTTCATGATTTCATGATCGCATGTTCGTGATTAGTTATTGTTTAAATAATTACTGTGTGTTCGTACGTAATAAACACTTATCGTGTTCTAACACGTACGTAATACGTAAAATTCTAACACGTGAACATAATCATACTATAAAAGGAAAGTTTTAATCTAGTACGTACGATCTTAAGGGCACTATTCATGGTAAAAGCATGCGGGTTTTACATTCAAAATTGTCAACAATGGTCCTCCATAATGTCAAACATCCAATGAAGACCTTCAAAGTTCAAGAATGTCTAAGATCAGCCCTTGAAAATATTCAAAATGTTCAAAACAAGTCTTTGAATCCTTTGTTACAAAGTTTGGTGGCCAAAATAGAAAGAATGAAACTTAAATAACAAAGGGAGTTGAGTTTTTGGGCTGAAAAACGTATTATACACATTTCACCAAAGAACAAGGACTGTTTTTGTCACACCAAACATTCAAACTCATAACACGCGCCAAACACTTACCACCCCCCTTTTTTCGAATCGAAATCTACCACTATTCACCCTATGAACCCAGTAACTACTTAACTTAAAACAAAGGGTAAAATCAAATTACCCTAACCCAAGGCTAATTCCCCTTCACACGCATCATTCCTACACTTGAAATCCCACACCACTCCACTCATGGTCCCTACCCATTCTCACCTCACCCAATGAATGAACAACTTAGCCTCCAAGGAACGCCACATAGCTCAATCAACAGCCCACACCTCATGCTTGCTCCATACGCACAAAAGGAACGATCAAGGTCAAATGGGACAGCTCACATCACCCAAAACGTCTAGAAGACTTAAGGGCATTTTAGAGAATCCGTAGCTAGGGTTTTGCATTGTAATCTCAGCCTCTAAGGCCTATATAAGGAGACCTCAACTTGTGAGAGTCCCTTGTTCCAATTTTTCTCTTAAACATCATAATTCCTTTTTAAAATTTATAAAAGTTTGGTATTTTGAAAAAATTGTAATTCCTTTTTATGTTTTTGAAAGTTGGTGTTGTTTAAGAGTGAAGCTGAGTTCCATTTTATGATTTAAGTGTGTTTTGATCTTTGGATTGAAGCACGTTTGATTTTGAAATGGTTTTCATCTTTGAAAAGTTTCAAAATCCTTGGTTCTGTTTGCTTATTTTTAACTGTCCTAACCCCAACCAAAAGCTATAAGCCCTTGCAAGCTTGTTGACACCAAGCTAATGAAGGTTTATCAACCTTTGGTTGGTTTGTTTGCTGCTTGTGTTGAAGATTTGAAGACCTTGAGGTTCTACTTTGAACCATCAGCCAAGGTTCATATCATCTTCTTTGTTCAAGGACCTTGGTCACTCTCTAGCTGTCGAGAGTGGTCCAAGGAGCGTAGCTGATCCTCCTAGGAAGTTGTTGTGACAACCCTGGTTTTGAGGTTCGTCACTTAGTTTTGTTTTGTGCTAGTTACGTGTCTTTACGTGTTTATGTGCTAATTGGTGTGAATAGATTGTGGTTTGGATATCGTTTCCGGTACGGGTACCTTGTGAGTGAAACGATGTGTGATGATTTCATGTTCATGAGTTCACATGGTGGTGACTATGAAGTGAGATGGTGTTATTTAGTGGTTTTACGTATACGTATATGTATTATAGAAAATCGTATTTTTACGATTTACGGTTTAGCATTTAGAGGTCTCGGATGAGGTAATTAGTCATATGAATATTTTCTGGGATGGTTTTAAGTCATTTAGGACTTAGTTATAAAGTTTATTTCAAATTTTGAGATTTTTATTAAAAGTGTATATTTTACGTCTTTTACGATAAAACGCGTAAATTTGACTAGTTTGACGGTTTTGAGGTTTTGGAAGCTTTAGGAGTTGAAATAAATTAAGGTAATGTTAATAACATAATATTAAATAATTAAAATAAAAAAAACGAAATTAAGGGTGTTTGGGTCGGTTTAGACGCACCAAAGAAAAGAAAAGGGGAAAAAAGAGAAAAAGGGAACCGGGCTTCTGTATATGGGCCAAGGACTTGTTAGGAAAATATAGAAAGCCTTATTTTTATTAAAACACTTCATAAAATCCCTGGAGATCAAGTATGGGTCGACATCCATGGAGAAAATTAGGGTTCTTCATCAAAAATCTTGTTTTCCAAAAAAATCTAAGGTAAAATCTTCAAACCCTTTTCAATTCAATTGTTTTTATGATTTCTTTAATCATCTTATGATGGATTTAGGTTAAGGTTTAATTTAAAAACAGTAAATTAATGTTGTATTAATCATAATATGATGATTACATAAATTAGGGCTTGTAATTAGAGGGATTAGGGTTAATTAATGAGGTTGATCTTGTTAAACCCGTTTTTAAAAACTGGGTAGAATTTTGAGTCAATTGTTTTGATCATATTGGGAGTTCTGTAAACTCTTATTTTGCGATCCACATATCCCTACAAATCTATTTGAAGTGGCTTTCAAATGCAAGAAACTAGAGTTAAATTGGAGGTGGGGAAGTGGGTCAAAAACAGGTTACAACAGTCAGAGGTCAAAATAGTTTTGAAGTCAGCCTGTTTTCTTTTTATATTTTGGGTTGTTTGGGGTACTTAGGGTTGCATTGGGATCTTCTCACGAGCATGAGAGATGGTTTATATATTATAGTAAGTATCTGCACTTGGGCTAATATTGTGGTTTAGGGTAAGATCCTCTAATAGTAACAAACTTTTCATACGTTTAAAATCAGTGAATTCTGGATAGGTAGCAATATATATACATATATCGGGGCCTTAACATTAGCTTTAAGGTTAGGACAAGTGGGAGGTTTTAGCTAACATATGTAAAAGTATGAATATTCCTTTTACAGAAACCATGGGTATGTTTAAGTGGACGTTTGACATAAAGTTTTGAGACCTAAAAACTGGGACTGTTTTGTGTAAAATATGAACGGGATAGTTATTAAACTTAACCAAGTTAAGGACTTGTTAAGGAAGGGTAATGGGGTGATTAGAGCTTATCAATGAGGTATTTATATCAGAATAGGCTAGATGTCCATCATAGGTTGATGAGCCATCTTAGTGATTGGTTCATGTATTGATTGCGTGTTTTTGGTTTGTTAGCTTGTTGCTAGTGCGAGGACTTGTGAAGAAGCAATCAGGTGAGATTCATAGTCCCATGTTTATTATTGATTTTGACTTCCAGATGGGATGGAAGAGACACTGTGTTGAGTTATTTTCTAAATTGATGTTGTGAATGTTTTTGTGATTTGAGATGGACTTGTGTGTACAATGTGTGATTAACTGCTATGTGATTCTTAATTGTGTATGATTTGGATCGGGGGACACGTGCCGTCTCAGTTATTGTGGTTTGACAAGGTAGGGGCCTTGGGATAGGTACATAGCGTGATCGTCTATGGGACCAATGGAAAATGACAAGGTAGTGGCCTTGGGATAGGTACATAGGTGTATGGGCACCTATGGTACCATGGTTGTTGGTAAGGCGTGATGCCTTAGAAATTATGGTTGTGGGTAAGGCGTGATGCCTTGGAAATTGTGGTTGTGGGTAAGGCGTGATGCCTTGGTAATTGTGGTTGTTGGTAAGGCGTGATGCCTTGGAATTGTGATGATTGATTTATCTTGAATGCTAGTTGTTAATGCATACTTGTAACACATTGTCCATATGTTATTGTGTTGATGGTTGTTATTCACAGCTTGTAACTGATTTAGCATTCGAGTCTAAACCTATGACTCTCACCAACTTTATGTTGACGTGTTTTAGTGTCTCTTTCAGGTGTGAATGTGTTTAAGCTTGAGGATAGAAGTGGATAGACTTGGATGCCTTAGGATTGCATATAGAAGGAGATCCCCGTTCCTTCTTAGTTTACCTTCATGTTTTTTTATAAGTGATACATGTTGGCACCTATATGATTGTTTGGTTTATGTTTATTGTTTGTCTTGGGTAAGTGGTAGGACTGTTACCTACTTACCTAGACTCCTGCATTTTATGAGATATTGTCATGACTTTTGTGTCACCATTTTATGACATTTCTTATTTCATATAGTTATCTCTATAGAAACGCCATGTTGTGATGATATCCATACGTCGCGCCCCATATTCCGCCATGGTGGGGTGTGACAGAATGGTATCAGAGACAATGGTTATAGAGAATTAGGTTGCCTAGTCGTGTAGCCTAGTCTATAGCTTAAGGGTCCCTGCATATAGGCGTCATAGGAGTATGTGTGCATTTTATAATAATTGATGTGTTTGGATGTTATTTATTGCGATGTTTTGACTAGTATGAATTGAACCATAGTATGTTCATACTTAATCACATGTTATTTTCTTTTCGGGTTTGTGACTAGTGCGGGTTGAACCATAATCGTCCACGCTAGTCATTGTTGTATTTTTCTTATATTGTACATTATAGTACATAATTTAGTACAAGGTAGTTTCTATCTTTTGTCGAGTTATTTTACATACCTGAGGTATGTTATTTTTCTTTTGATGTTTAAGTCATGTTCCCTAAGAATCGTGTGGTGGTTCGAGTTACTAGGAGTACATGGGTAGGAAGGATTTTAAGCTGTTTCCACTCTTATGGGTGACACGACTTATAACTGATTATGTTTTTCGTTTTAGATTTAGTCTATGTTGTTTTAGCTAGACTATGGATTTTGGTATTCCAAGAGTTTTACTATGTTATTTTAATAGATGGGGTTTTGGACCTATTTGGTTATGTGGTTATGAGCTTATGTGAGTAGATGGATTTATGTGTTATATGTTGTATTGATTCTTATAAGTGTCATCATAGGAGGGAGTGCATTGGGGAAAGGGTAATTGTATAAGTATGGTGGCCAACATAGTTATACAAGTACCACAACTTCAATGGGTTCTCAAGTATGATTGCATGAAAGATAGTTAGTACATGCTTGTATATGATGAGATGTGGATTTTGGGTATATTTATAATATATGGGTTTTGTGCCTTGTTGCGGCATGGTGAGATGGTGAAAAGGTGATTACTCGTATGGAAAAATGAGTGTATGACGCGATCGACTTGATATGTATGATAGCGAGTATGTTTTGGGAGATTTAATAGGTATATATATGCGGATGTATATATACTACTACGTGTTAGGTTATGGTATATGGTCGTTCACTAGTTATTATAACTTGAACGTACCTTGTGTTTGTTCGTGTTTTATGGTGCTGGAGTTTGTTGGAGTTCCAACGACGTTTTGAATATTTTGAAGTGTGTCTTGTAGCGTATTCTTTGAGTTTCGTATTTCACGTGTACGTTTTAAAGTGGTGTTTTTGGTTTCAAGTCTATTGAAATAACTTGGGATTTCTTTTGAGATAACGAAATCTTTTGTGTTGGGTCTTGCATTTCTTTTGGTCGGTATATATTGAGTTAGATGGTTGGTTGTACTCGGTAAAATAAGCGTAAGGTGTTGGAGTCGTGTTTGAAACAAGATGTAACATAAGATTTCTTTTTAATCAACACTTATATATTTCAAATTCTAAAAGACTTTCTTTGAAATAAAGCGAAGTAAAAATTTCTTTCTACCTACATAGTTTATATAATTGAGTTTGACCGATTTATGTCATTTTTAATTATTTATACAAGGTTAAATTGAGTTTATGAAGATTTCACATACAATTATATCTGTCATTTAAAAGGATTACATTGATCACTAAGTTTATTCTTTAGTTTTTTTTTAAAAACAACTAGTATAAAACTGATTTGGTCATAACTTGTTCGTTTTTAGAGCTTTTTGAGTGATTCAAAAGCCAAAAATTATGTACTCGGAACGTACTTTTCAAATATTCAGAATGTATAGTCATGGGAGGTCAGTATCTTGGCCGAAATTATTGTACAAGTGTCGGGTTAGAGGTTGAGTTTGAATAGTAGTTTATTTTTATGATTTGGGATGCACGGGATACCTAGTTTTGAGTTGAGTTTTGAGTTCGTCAAGAGGGTTGTTTGTAGATTGTTTGAGTCACATAGATGTGGGAGGTAATAATAAATAATAATAAAAAAAGATATATATTCTTTTGGAAAAGTCGATCTTTTGCACGGTTTAAAAAAATATGTCGCGGGGCGTAATATGTTTGGTTGCCATTGGGTGTTTATTGGATTATTTTTCGTTGTCATGGGTAATTTTGAATTGATACACGTTTTGGGTTTGAGTTTTCTTTTGAGACTCGTGGTTTTTTACTTGTTTTAACTGGTACACGTGAAATGTCGTTAGTTATCCGTGGGTTTGATTCGCTGATCGTATCTGATGGATTCAGATGTAGTTTTGGTTTCGTATTGTTCGGGAGCGTTGAGGTAGTCATATGAAAGACTTGGTCGCGCCTACACGATTAAGTAGGTGACCATGAGAGAACGGTCGGAATACCCTTAGTGGGGAGGAAAGAAGTTCGTAGACGAACTAATGTGGTCTGATGAGAGGAAGTGTTGGTCTGTTAAAATGCGTGTAGAATTTCGCAAGTAGAACGAGGTAGGAATTTATTCGTATTGCCGCTAATAGAAGATGAAAGGAGGACATAGTTGAAACTGCTAAGGATGTTGTATGAACGCTTCGGGTTTACGGTTATGCATTTGGCTTCGCCAAAGCACTAGCGGTTTTCACGGTGTCAATGAACCAAGTGTGCATGAACGTGTATAAACGAGTTGTCATCGGGAGCATCGACGACGTCTTGATCTACTCAAATCTGAGAAGGAGAGTGAGGCGAATTATGTGTTGGTTTTGGAGTGGAGTTATACGCGAGATTTTCGAGTGTGAGTTTTAGTATTAAGTTTACCATGATGAGTAGTTAGAGATGATGGCATATCATGGAACCAGCAAGGGGCGAAGTGAAGAAGGATGAGGAAGCATTTTGGAGGCAGAAGAGGTGGATTGGATAATGAGCTGATCTTGGCATTATCGGAAGGACTGGATGAATTCGCGAAGCATGACGATACGTGGAGCAAGGATTTGGATGTATACGATAACGACAAAGAAAGGCGGTTGCTTATACGTTGCAGGAACTGAAGATTTGGAAGAACTGGATAGACTTAGTTAGTGGAGATGGATTGTTATATCTGCCTAGAATGCTAGAGGCATTTGGTGTACGAGACGTAGAGAATGATCTATACGGATCATGAACGTCTCCAACACATACTCAATCATCTTGATTGAACATTTGACAAAGATGATGGGTGGAGTTAAGTGATGTAAGAAAATTGCAGGGCCAAGTACCATCTAGGAAAGGCAAGCATGGTTGATGAGACTTGGAGTAAGAAGAATGAAGTGAAGCTGAGATGAACTTGAACTATATGGATGACGTATTAGGGTGGTTTGGATGAAGGATGTAGGTTGCACGATTTGAGTTGTCTAAAGCAGAGAACGCGTCAACATGTATGTTGCGTGGCTTGGACAATCATATGGAGAAAAGGGACGTAGACTATACTTCCTACATAGATAGGAGCAGCTTAGAAAGGGCGATGTAAGGACGAAGTTGGTGGAAGGGATACATAATGCGGTGGAGGATTAAGTACGATGGGAGTTGGGTGATAGTCGATAGACTGACTAATTCATCACATATTTCAAGAGGAAGGAGAAGTCACATAGTTGAGAAGTTGGAAGGATTGCGTACGGATGTGATGGAATAGAGGGTTATGCGTAAAAGTTAGCCTAATATGTATGGAATGCCTTATGAAGGATTATGGCAAGGGAAGAAACGATGGGAAGCATCACATCGTGATGTATGGTAGGAGTTGAGGAAGAAAGAAGGAAGTGTGTATAGAAGCGAAGCATGAATGAAATAGGTCGAGATAGGAACCGAAGGTAAAACTTTGGTAGAGCCTAATGAGTAGAATAAATCACAACGTAGGCTAATGCTGTCGTAGTGTGGAAAAGGAAATGGCACTGACCTATATTGATTGTTTGGGAGGCTTAGTATCGATAATCGAATAGATGAGGAGTTATAGGTGTGATGTGCCATAGGGACGAAGGGCTTGGTCTAACTGAGATAACCGTCTTTTTGATGATGTGTATAGATCATAAGTTGATTTGGATTGGAAGAACTAATGGCTATGTAGAAAAGGAGGAAACCACTAGAGTTAGTGACAGAGTTATGTATGAAGTTTCACCCATAGTAACGGGTGGTACGTTTTGGTAAAATGGAAGAGTTGATGTAGAGTTTTATAGGTCCATTTATGATCTTTGGAAAGATCGGACCATTAGCTTATGAGCATAGAATTACCTGGGGGAAATGAGTTGCATACATGATACATGTAACATCCCACTCTTTGAATATACGGTTAGCTGAGTGGAGTGTGACATCTAACTGAGAAGGTAAAAGTATGTAATGGAATGGTAGTGTCTGATGGTTGAAATTTATTCTTGACATAAAGTTGAAATTTATAGTTTTCGTCCTTGCTCTGCGGTGTCTTTATAGTATAACAGCATCAGCATCAGCATCTTGAGGAATCTCCAAAGTATCAGCAGCATCAGCAATTTTGAGGTCTTCAAAGTGTTCGCAGCATCAGCATCTGGTAAAATATCGACAAGTGGAAACGCCCGAGATGATTGAGGATCGATTAGCAATATCCATGGAGTAGGGTACCTGGTATACACCTGGACTACTGTACATGAAGTACAAAATGAATATTGCACATGAAGCATATCCAGGCATTGTACGTGGAGTACACATGTATCACTGTACAAGGAGTATAACTGAGGCACTATACAGAGGGTACATATAGACTACTGTTCATGGCACTGGTGGAAATTTTATTGGATGGTCGATACTGGTGTCGCTTGTCTGACGTGATCTAGGAAATAAATTGATTTAAACGGTAGTAAACTGGTCTGAAATAAGTAACATGATAGTCTGTATTTCATGCGTCGACTTACTGCTAGTTATATCAAGACTGAAAGTATGATATAATCGAAGTCCCAACAGTGGTCAGGATGAAGCATGATTAATGAAGGCCAATCATGATTTATCATGAAAATGGGTTTTACTGAAATTCTTGTGTATCTTAACATGAAAACATCATTATTTTGCTGAAAACATAATCCTCGTAAGGAGACATGAACTGAATCAACCTGAAGACGACATCAACGTAAGGATGTGAAAATTTGACTGTTACTAGAACATAAAAGAAATCAACTGAGGTTTAACATCACCTCGTGTGGATGGCTATGGTTCAATCCACAGATTTCAAGGAACAAAACATATGACTAAGTATGGGCGATTTTGGTTCGCTCCATGCTTGTCAAAAATTTTTGAGAACTGTCATGTATAGAAATTCATAATCTGGGACTAAATATGGTTGGCTATAGTCCAGCCCATACTTGTCTAAATTTATGAAATGTCCTGATATGATAAAGGTGAACAACTATGAATCGGTTCACGAAACAACCTTCGACTGAATAGCATGAAATTTGACCTGAACAATGGTGAACGTTTATGGCTGGTTCACCAAGAATTACTTGACTGACAACATGAATCTGACATGAATAAGGATGAATGCCTAGATTCAGTTCATCAATACAAAATCTGAACGGCAAGGGTGAACGCCTATGGGTCGGTTCACCAAAACAAAATTCGCAGAAAAGCACATGCGACTAAGTATGGCCAGTCCTGTACCAACCTTTTACTTAGTCAAAATTTTAGAAAAAACCGACTGATAACTGAAGAAAAATGACTGATACATGCACGAGAAACATGAAAGATAACAACGCCAAAATCTGGGAAGTTCTTGGTGACTACCCACTAGTCACAGGTCAAGTTTTAGAGCCTACAGGTCGAACCTTGCGCTCTGATACCATAATTGTAACACCCCACTTGGAATAGGTGGACCGTTACGTGTATTTATGGCGTGTCATCAAAGCATAAGGTAAATGTCCTAAGACATTAACTGACCATAAAGGAAATACCGGAATCAAACATCGGCAATCCAAACATAAGCCCAAAACATGAAAAATAAAATACTGAATGAAAGGACTAAACAATGTCCAAATAAGCATAATAATGTAGGAAGTGCATAAAGTAAGAAGTCTGGATAGCTTCCATCCAAATGCACATGCTCTTAGAATCCTAAAAGCGTCCTGGTGTACCTGCCGTTAGAACATGAAAGGAACTACGGCTGAGCATAACGCTCAGTGAACGGATATAAAGCATGATAGGTAATTACTAAAATGAAGCAGATGATAAAATACTGGAGCTGTAAGACTGATAAGTAAAGTTGCAGCGTAAATCTGTGTATAAATCTGTAAAGCCTGATGTATAAATAATAAAGCTGAACTGTTATCTGTTAAATCTGAAAACATGCATTTACTGTAATTTAATTGCCAGAGCTTATATAGGTCATGTGCTGTAACAACGTTGCATGAATAACTGGAGGGGTGACCTCGTCATGCTGTAGAGGGGTGACCTCTAAATAACTGTGCTGGGTGGAGGGATCAGCTCCAATGTGAAGGATGTAGAGCACACATCACATTCACCTGCTAAACTGTAAACTATATCCTAGGATGCATCGATACGCCCCACTAATAATACTGATAAAATGGCCAAGCTGAGCTGAGTGGGATGATGCAGGATATCACTCTCCTGCATGTGAGTCACGACACCGGTGCCTCTAGTGCCGTGGTTACGGTACCTCTGTAACTAGTACATAACTAATCATGCTTGTATATAATGCTCAGGCAATTTATTTAATTCTTAACATGATTACCGATAAGTTTAAACATATACTGGGGAAAACATTTGGCTGAAGATGGGGAATCCTAATCATGCATAGAAAGGAAGTCCTTACTGAAAGGACGGGAAATCCGTACCTCGAGTCCAGTAACGAAATAAGACTGAAAGCTGAAAGATCTATCCGACTGCATGGTTACTACATAAATAACGTACGCGAAAATAAGTTAACTGATTACTGTTTACCATTATCGATTTTAATTCATTTTGCGTGTTCTCGTATTGTTTTACTGGTTGCGTATAAACTGACTAATCTGACTGTTCCTATAAACATTTACCCAATATCGTACGACTTGTATTTCTGAGTACTGTATATTATACGGTATTCTGATTATGGTATTACATTGTATCTTTGTATTAAAATATCACTGTAATTAGTAATCTGCCATAAATAAAAATTACTCAAATTAGAAGGGTTTCCCAAATAGTTTCCATGAAAATTTAAATAATTTAAATATAACACCAAGCATTTTTTTTCTTACTAAACCAATTAAATCATTTTAAATAAATTTTACTAATTAATTTAACAAACATTTATATTTTGGTTAAATCATGATACAATTTACTTGGTATAAATGACTTAATTTAATTTAATAAACTTCATTTGTATCCTTCTAAAAGCTTACCCGAAACCCGAGCCTACCGAGTTATTCAACTCGGTCGCACTAAAAAAATAATAACCACATACACACAGCCTTAGCGACAGAATTTCTGTCGCTAAGCCATCGCTAAACTGAGGCCAAACTGTCAGACATAAAACTGCGACAGAATTTCTGTCGCTAAACTGTCGCTAATTTGAATCTTTTAAAACCAAACGGACCCCCTGCTGTGACAAGGTTACCCACCGAGAGCCTAATGCTCTCGGTTCCCACTGTTTGTAATAAATACCCCCTGCTGATTATTTCTTCCCGCTGTTAATAAACAAACACCCTTGTAATCATTGTTTTCCCTTGTTCGCAAAACCAAACACCTCATTTGATTTTATTTACCCCTGATTTAGGGTTGTTCGTGGCTGCTCACCAGAAAAGACCACCGGGGTCTGGTGGTCATGGTTGTTTACCACCAAAACATCACCGAGAGTTTGTAAACTCTCGGTTTTCGTGTCCAACAAACACAACCCCTATTACTTCCTGATTACAACTGAAACCCCGCTTGTTCTTACCCTTTTTTTTATTATTTTGATTTGATTTCGTGAATTAGAGAAAGAATAAGGGATGATTTACCTTTTCGGAATTAGGGATAAACAATGAGTACAATCAACTACTTTGAAGAATCACAAGTTGTTTCCCCCTTGTTTTGTCTTCTACCGTCGGCAGCAACACAAGAAACAACAACCCTAGTTTTCTTTGGTTTTAATATACCGTATGTTGTCCAAAAACGGGCTAACACCCCGTTGGTTTTGTTTTGGTTAGTGGGCCGGCTATAAGCCCACGTTTCTTTCCTTTTTTTTTTGTTTACATGCTACCTTTAGTTACATATACATACATGTTCTATTTTATTTTATTTTTTTTTAAATTTCGTGTTATAATTTCCGTGTTGAGATTTTGCAACGTATTAGTTATTTCCTGAATTATAATACTCACGTGATACTTGGATAGTTTATCATCACTCTGAATAATTAATAACGTAAAATTTTAATTAAACTGGACTGCGTGATTACTATTAACGTTTACTTATTTCCGTATAGAAATTAATACTTACGTAATATTTCTGAGACTAAATACTTATTATCTGAATAAACTGTAATATTTATAGTATTTAAATAAACTGGGATAGCGTATTTAATTTCTGCGTTTATATCTCTGTCTAATAATTAATACTTATATAGTTTATTAAAATTAAACTGCGTATTTAAATATTCTGATTTTTAAATACGGGTTTTACAATTCTTCCCCTCTAAAAACAATAATTCGTCCCCGAATTAAAGATACAACCATACTGGGTTTTACAATTCTTCCCCTCTAAAAGGAAAAAAATTCGTCCTCGAATTAAAGATGATAAGCTGATGAAGTTATAAGAACAGAAAGAACACGTAGACCGAAAAGACAATTAAGCTGAAGGATAAATTGTCTTCTAATTAAGACATAATGCTGCTGATAGGTATAAACCTGACATGACTGAAATGATCATGTAACGTGACATGGCTGAAGAGAACATGGAACGTGACACGACTGAAAGAACATAACTGAATTTATTGAAGAACATAATGAGAGGTCCAGATGGACTCCTCCGTTTCGAGTGGCCTCCCGCTCGAAGTGATTCCTTCAAAGGTCTAACATAATAAATAAAATCTTGGTCCTGATGACCCTGTCCTGATGATGCTGAATAGCTTCTGGTTCTATATTTAAGATGGATTTTCTGAATCTGATAGACTGAATAACTATGGCGTGTATGATACATGAAACGATACGTGTAAATATTCTGAAAAGATAACATTGATAACTCTGAGCAAGCTGCTGAAATATATAGGGATGAACTATGAGAGCAATTGTGAACGTGCTACGTGAGCAATTGTGAACGTGTTTCACAACTATATGAGGAATGATGGGAATGGAATATATTGTGCTGATGATACATGAAACATACTGTAAACGTGATACTAGGACATATCATGAACATATGCTGATTGAGGAAGGAATGAAACGATATGGCCTGAGACGTGAAATGTCTGACTGGTTATGGAATAGTTGTGCTAAACTTGAGTCTGATTTCCCCAGCTTTCTGTAACCGTATTCGGTAATAAACTGAGAAACGTGTATCGTGAAATGGCACACGAACTTGAACGTGAACAATGTTATGAACTCTAACGTGAGCTTAAATCATGAGATAGCATAAAAGATGAACTGAAACAGCATCATACCGCGAATGAGACGTAAACGTGAAAGTGACCATAAACATGAACTTAAAGTGGGCGTAAACATACACTTGATCGTGAACATGAATTCTGTCTGATATGATGGTCAAAGGAATGCCTTGAATTCGTACGATTTACTGCTGAATTTCAAAATTTTCTACAGATCTGCTACTGCGTGATCCTTTCGGATGAAAGAAACGCGCAGGCTGATTACATGGTTGACGATAACTTAGATATTATCATACTTTCTCTGAGCCTGTGGTAGCTGATAATAATTTCATGGAATTTCGTCTCATTTCTGTTCAGAAATTTCTAAGGGTTGTAGTAATTCACTAACATGACGGCGTTCTATCTTGAACCTGCAGTAGGTCAGGCATCTAGATATGAACATAGCTGCATTAATGTGTGATGCGGATTCTATTAAAGTTTTGTCTGGGATTATGGAACATTCTGGTGGAAATCTGGTTGAATAGTCTTAAAACATTTTTAGTGAGAACTGTCGGCAATTTCTGCGGTAGTAGGCAATTGAGTTCTAGAAAATTTTATACTTCGTTCACAGGCGTCAGTTGGGACCATCAGGTGATGGCCTTCACCTTCGCATCATTGTTTGAAATTTCTTCCTGCTAAGGTAGAATGGCTCTGAAATGCCACTTTGTTCAATTGGAATTCATGTCTGGAAAGCTGTAAATAAAATTTTCTCCTATCAAAGATTCTGTACAACTGTGAGAGGATGATTCTCGTGTTTTTCTCTAGAATTTAGCAGGTCAGAATGTGATCAATGAATATACTGACGATTTTGTCTGCGAAGTCGTATATAATAAAATAATTATTCATAAATTTCATACTTATAGCTGGGGCATTAGGGAGCTCAGACGTATAAGTCACAATTTTAGAGAGACTATAACATGTTCAACAGCAATCTGGAAAACATCATGTTCTTCTCTCACCACCGTTGGTGGCATGATCGCGAATTGTTCTGGAAAATATTTAAGACATCGTAGCAGGTCAGGTAACCTCCTATTCGTGGAATGAGTATCGTTTTATGAATGGCAATCTCGTAATTTTTGGTGATCGATACATGATCTCATGGTACCGGCCTTCTTTCTGATAGACAGAAACGATACACCTCTTGGTGGTGTGTTAGGGCGAATAAAGCCTCGTTCCGGTAATTCTTGCAGCAATTGCTGCAACTCTTTTAACTTAGCTTAAGCCCTATGATCAAGAGTTCTGAAAACAGGTTCTGTTCTTGAGACTAGCTCGATGTTAAATTTCTGTCTCGTGGTTAGGAAGGAATTACTTGAAAACTTTCTGAAATTATATCTGGAACTCTGGAATAATCTGCTGATCATGAATTTAAAGATTTTAAGAAGTGGATTATAACTGGTGGCTGAAGAATCTTCATAGCTATGGACTGATAAGTCACGCGCTTGTAAGGCAGAAACAACTTGTACTGATTTTTCTGGCAGAAAATATAATGAATATATTCGTTATTTAGTAAGATGGATCTCATCGTTAACTGAAAAGAAACCTTAATAAGTATAGGTGATTCCGTGGAGTTCTTTCGGCTGGGAGGTAGGTAAATACCTGATTTACATAAAGCTGACATAGGAATACGTAGAGTAACGTGGCGACTTCCACCGAGTGGGTTCGTCTGTAACCTTACAGAATGAATATCGTGTGTTTAATCTGAATAATAGTCTAGTGGTGGTAACTGAATTTTAATGGTCTAATTTATGTGTGGCATAACAGAACGGGTATACCCCCTTGGGGGGTACCCTGAATTTCTGAGGACCTGGTTTAGGAGGCATACTGGTGTTATGAATCTGACTCGTACTTTGAGAAGATATTCATATGACGTGTACTATGACTGGTGTCCTGACATGTGTCTTCCGAAATGATACTTGGGACCTACGTCTTGACTGTTGTCTGAACGTGTATTTTAATGGGTGAGTCTGAATGAGATTAAGAATTTCTGGTAACTGCTAGGGTTGGCGAACCGGTTAGACTACTGACCTCTGTATTTCTGGTCACGTCCGTTCCGGAGTTCCGATGGTTACTGACTGGTTAATTATAAGCACGGTGGTTGTCACTACTGCTTTGTCTGTCAATTTATGACGATCATTATCATGACCCTGATTCATGTAACTATTCTGTTGAGTGGACGGCTGAGTTCCGGTTCCCACTCTTTGAATATACGCTTAGCTGAGTGGAGTGTGACATCTAACTGAGAAGGTAAAAGTATGTAATGGAATGGTAGTGTCTGATGGTTGAAATTTATTCTTGACATAAAGTTCAAATTTATAGTTTTCGTCCTTGCTCTGCGGTGTCTTTATAGTATAACAGCATCAGCATCAGCATCTTGAGGAATCTCCAAAGTATCAGCAGCATCAGCAATTTTGAGATCTTCAAAGTGTTCGCAGCATCAACATCTGGTAAAATATCGACAAGTGGAAACGCCCGAGATGATTGAGGATCGATTAGCAATATCCATGGAGTAGGGTACCTGGTGTACACCTGGACTACTGTACATGAAGTACAAAATGAATATTGCACATGAAGCATATCGAGGCATTGTACGTGGAGTGCACATGTATCACTGTACAAGGAGTATAACTGAGGCACTATACAGAGGGTACATATAGACTACTGTTCATGGCACTGGTGGAAATTTTATTGGATGGTCGATACTGGTGTCGCTTGTCTGACGTGATCTAGGAAATAAATTGATTTAAACGGTAGTAAACTGGTCTGAAATAAGTAACATGATAGTCTGTAATTCCTGCGTCGACTTACTGCTAGTTATATCAAGACTGAAAGTATGATATAATCGAAGTCCCAACAGTAGTCAGGATGAAGCATGATTAATGAAGGCCAATCATGATTTATCATGAAAATGGGTTTTACTGAAATTCTTGTGTATCTTAACATGAAAACATCATTACTTTGCTGAAAACATAATCCTCGTAAGGAGACATGAACTGAATCAACCTGAAGACGACATCAACGTAAGGATGTGAAAATTTGACTGTTACTAGAACATAAAAGAAATCAACTGAGGTTTAACATCACCTCGTGTGGATGGCTATGGTTCAATCCACAGATTTCAAGGAACAAAACATATGACTAAGTATGGGCGATTTTGGTTCGCTCCATGCTTGTCAAAAATTTCTGAGAACTGTCATGTATAGAAATTCATAATCTGGGACTAAATATGGTTGGCTATAGTCCAGCCCATACTTGTCTAAATTTATGAAATGTCCTGATATGATAAAGGTGAACAACTATGAATCAGTTCACGAAACAACCTTCGACTGAATAGCATGAAATTTGACCTGAACAATGGTGAACGTTTATGGCTGGTTCACCAAGAATTACTTGACTGACAACATGAATCTGACATGAATAAGGATGAATGCCTAGATTCAGTTCATCAATACAAAATCTGAACGGCAAGGGTGAACGCCTATGGGTCGGTTCACCAAAACAAAATTCACAGAAAAGCACATGCGACTAAGTATGGCCAGTCATGTACCAACCTTTTACTTAGTCAAAATTTTAGAAAAAACCGACTGATAACTGAAGAAAAATGACTGATACATGCACGAGAAACATGAAAGATAACAACGCCAAAATCTGGGAAGTTCTTGGTGACTACCCACTAGTCACAGGTCAAGTTTTAGAGCCTACAGGTCGAACCTTGCGCTTTGATACCATAATTGTAACACCCCACTTGGAATAGGTGGACCATTACGTGTATTTATGGCGTGTCATCAAAGCATAAGGTAAATGTCCTAAGACATTAACTGACCATAAAGGAAATACCGGAATCAAACATCGGCAATCCAAACATAAGCCCAAAACATGAAAAATAAAATACTGAATGAAAGGACTAAACAATGTCCAAATAAGCATAATAATGTAGGAAGTGCATAAAGTAAGAAGTCTGGATAGCTTCCATCCAAATGCACATGCTCTTAGAATCCTAAAAACGTCCTGGTGTACCTGCCGTTAGAACTTGAAAGGAACTACGGCTGAGCATAACGCTCAGTGAACGGATATAAAGCATGATAGGGAATTACTAAAATGAAGCAGATGATAAAATACTGGAGCCGTAAGACTGATAAGTAAAGTTGCAGCGTAAATCTGTGTATAAATCTGTAAAGCCTGATGTATAAATAATAAAGCTGAACTGTTATCTGTTAAATCTGAAAACATGCATTTACTATAATTTAATTGCCAGAGCTTATATAGGTCATGTGCTGTAACAACGTTGCATGAATAACTGGAGGGGTGACCTCGTCATGCTGTAGAGGGGTGACCTCTAAATAACTGTGCTGGGTGGAGGGATCAGCTCCAATGTGAAGGATGTAGAGCACACACCACATTCACCTGCTAAACTGTAAACTATAGCCTAGGATGCATTCATACGCCCCACTAATAATACTGATAAAATGGCCAAGCTGAGCTGAGTGGGACGATGCAGGATATCACTCTCCTGCATGTGAGTCACGACACCGGTGCCTCTAGTGCCGTGGTTACGGTACCTCCGTAACTAGTACATAACTAATCATGCTTGTATATAATGCTCAGGCAATTTATTTAATTCTTAACATGATTACTGATAAGTTTAAACATATACTGGGGAAAACATTTGGCTGAAGATGGGGAATCCTAATCATGCATAGAAAGGAAGTCCTAACTGAAAGGACGGGAAATCCGTACCTCGAGTCCAGTAACGAAATAAGACTGAAAGCTGAAAGATCTATCCGAATTCATGGTTACTACATAAATAACGTACGCGAAAATAAGTTAACTGATTACTGTTTACCATTATCGATTTTAATTCATTTTGCGTGTTCTCGTATTGTTTTACTGGTTGCGTATAAACTGACTAATCTGACTGTTCCTATAAACATTTACCGAATATCGTACGACTTGTATTTCTGAGTACTGTATATTATATGGTATTCTGATTATGGTATTACATTGTATCTTTGTATTAAAATATCACTCTAATTAGTAATCTGCCATCAATAAAAATTACTCAAATTAGAAGGGTTTCCCAAATAGTTTCCATGAAAATTTAAATTATTTAAATATAACACCAAGCATTTTTTTTCTTACTAAACCAATTAAATCATTTTAAATAAATTTTACTAATTAATTTAATAAACATTTATATTTTGGTTAAATCATGAGACAATTTACTTGGTATAAATGACTTAATTTAATTTAATAAACTTCATTTGTATCCTTCTAAAAGCTTACCCGAAACCCAGCCTACCGAGTTATTCAACTCGGTCGCACTAAAAAAATAATAACCACATACACACAGCCTTAGCGACAGAATTTCTGTCGCTAAGCCATCGCTAAACTGAGGCCAAACTGTCAGACATAAAACTGCGACAGAATTTATGTCGCTAAACTGTCGCTAATTTGAATCTTTTAAAACCAAACGGACCCCCTGCTTTGACAAGGTTACCCACCGAGAGCCTAATGCTCTCGGTTCCCACTGCTTGTAATAAATACCCCCTGCTGATTATTTCTTCCCGCTGTTAATAAACAAACACCCTTGTAATCATTGTTTTCCCTTGTTCGCAAAACCAAACACCTCATTTGATTTTATTTACCCCTGATTTGGGGTTGTTCGTGGCTGCTCACCAGAAAAGACCACCAGGGTCTGGTGGTCATGGTTGTTTACCACCAAAACATCACCGAGAGTTTGTAAACTCTCGGTTTTCGTGTCCAACAAACACAGCCCCGATTACTTCCTGATTACAACTGAAACCCCGCTTGTTCTTACCCTTTTTTTTATTATTCTGATTTGATTTCGTGAATTAGAGAAAGAATAAGGGATGATTTACCTTTTCGGAATTAGGGATAAACAATGAGTACAATCAACTACTTTGAAGAATCACAAGCTGTTTCCCCTTGTTTTGTCTTCTACCGTCGGCAGCAACACAAGAAACAACAACCCTAGTTTTCTTTGGTTTTAATATACCGTATGTTGTCCAAAAACGGGCTAACACCCCGTTGGTTTTGTTTTGGTTAGTGGGCCGGCTATAAGCCCACGCTTCTTTCCTTTTTTTTGTTTACATGCTACCTTTAGTTACATATACATACATGTTCTATTTTATTTTATTTTTTTAAAAATTTCGTGTTATAATTTCCGTGTTGAGATTTTGCAACGTATTAGTTATTTCCTGAATTATAATACTCACGTGATACTTGGATAGTTTATCATCACTCTGAATAATTAATAACGTAAAATTTTAATTAAACTGGACTGCGTGATTACTATTAACGTTTACTTATTTCCGTATAGAAATTAATACTTACGTAATATTTCTGAGACTAAATACTTATTATCTGAATAAACTGTAATATTTATAGTATTTAAATAAACTGGGATAGCGTATTTAATTTCTGCGTTTATATCTCTGTCTAATAATTAATACTTATATAGTTTATTAAAATTAAACTGCGTATTTACATATACCGATTTTTAAATACGGGTTTTACAATACATTTCATGTATTGAGATTGGTAAAGGTTGTTTGAGAATGCATTTTGCATGTACGGTTATTCGGGACTTGTGTTAGTAAGAGTCTTTGTTTTATCAAAGAGTCATCTGTGAGATTTATTGACTGCGAGGTCAAGAGTTTGGCAATGAGTTTAATTATTTTTGGTTTGTATATGTGGTATTTTGAAACTTGAACTAAAGTTCACATGGAAATGAGAGGAGTTCGTTTAGAACAAGTATCCTCATGTGGTTTGTTGTTTGTGTGTTTGATCCTAAGGAGTAAATCTCGGGACGAGATTTCTATTAGGAGGGAGTGATGTGACAATCCTGGTTTTGAGGTTCGTCACTTAGTTTTGTTTTGTGCTAGTTACGTGTCTTTACGTGTTTATGTGCTAATTGGTGTGAATGGATTGTGGTTTGGATATCGTTTCTGGTACGGGTACCTTGTGAGTGAAACGATGTGTGATGATTTCATGTTCATGAGTTCACATGGTGGTGACTATGAAGTGAGATGGTGTTATTTAGTGGTTTTACGTATACGTATATGTATTATAGAAAATCGTATTTTTACGATTTACGGTTTAGCATTTAGAGGTCTCGGATGAGGTAATTAGTCATATGAATATTTTTCGGGATGGTTTTAAGTCATTTAGGACTTAGTTATAAAGTTTATTTCAAAATTTGAGATTTTTATTAAAAGTGTATATTTTACGTCTTTTACGGTAAAACGCGTAAATTTGACTAGTTTGACGGTTTTGAGGTTTTGGAAGCTTTAGGAGTTGAAATAAATTAAGGTAAATTAAGGTAATGTTAATAACATAATATTAAATAATTAAAATAAAAAAACGAAATTAGGGGTGTTTGGGTCGGTTTAGACGCACCAAAGAAAAGAAAAGGGGAAAAAAGAGAAAAAGGGAACCGGGCTTCTGTATATGGGCCAAGGACTTGTTAGGAAAGTATAGAAAGCCTTATTTTTATCAAAACACTTCATAAAATCCCTGGAGATCAAGTATGGGTCGACATCCATGGAGAAAATTAGGGTTCTTCATCAAAAATCTTGTTTTCCAAAAAAATCTAAGGTAAAATCTTCAAACCCTTTTCAATTAAATTGTTTTTATGATTTCTTTAATCATCTTATCATGGATTTAGGTTAAGGTTTAATTTAAAAACAGTAAATTAATGTTGTATTAATCATAATATGATGATTACATAAATTAGGGCTTGTAATTAGAGGGATTAGGGTTAATTAATGAGGCTGATCTTGTTAAACCCGTTTTTAAAAACTGGGCAGAATTTTGAGTCAATTGTTTTGATCATATTGGGAGTTATACAAACTCTTATTTTGCGATCCACATCCCTGGAAAGCTATTTGAAGTGGCTTTCCAATTCAAGAAACTAGAGTTAAATTGGAGGTCGGGAAGTGGGTCAAAAACAGGTTACAACAGTCGGAGGTCAAAACAGTTTTGAAGTCAGCCTGTTTTCTTTTTATGTTTTGGGTTGTTTGGGGTACTTAGGGTTTCATTGGGATCTTCTCACGAGCATGAGAGATGGTTTATATATTGTAGTAAGTATCTGTACTTGGGCTAAGATTGTGGTTTAGGGTAAGACCCTATAATGGTAACAAACGTTTCATACGTTTAAAATAAGTGAATTCTGGATAGGTAGCAATATATATACATATATCGGGGCCTTAACAGTAGCTTTAAGGTTAGGACAAGTAGGGGGTTTTAGCTAACATATGTAAAAGTATGAATATTCCTTTTACAGAAACCATGGGTATGTTTAAGTGGACGTTTGACTAAAGTTTTGACACCTAAAAACTGGGACTGTTTTGTGTAAAATATGAACGGGATAGTTATTAAACTTAACCAAGTTAAGGACTTGTTAAGGAAGGGTAATGGGGTGATTAGAGCTTATCAATGAGGTATTTATATGGGAATAGGCTAGATGCCCATCATAGGTTGATGAGCCATCTTAGTGATTGGTTCATGTATTGATTGCGTGTTTTTGGTTTGTTAGCTTGTTGCTAGTGCGAGGACTTGTGAAGAAGCAATCAGGTGAGTTTCATAGTCCCATGTTTATTATTGATTTTGACTTCCAGATGGGATGGAAGAGACACCGTGTTGAGTTATTTTCTAAATTGATGCTGTGAATGTTTTTGTGATTTGAGATGGACTTGTGTGTATAATGTGTGATTAACTGCTATGTGATTCTTGATTGTGTATGATTTGGATCGGGGGACACGTGCCGTCTCAGTTATTGTGGTTTGACAAGGTAGGGGCCTTGGGATAGGTACATAGCATGATCGTCTATGGGACCAATGGAAAATGACAAGGTAGTGGCCTTGGGATAGGTACATAGGTGTATGGGCGCCTATGGTACCATGGTTGTTGGTAAGGCGTGATGCCTTGGAAATTGTGGTTGTGGGTAAGGCGTGATGCCTTGGAAACTGTGGTTGTGGGTAAGGCGTGATGCCTTGGTAATTGTGGTTGTTGGTAAGGCGTGATGCCTTGGAATTGTGATGATTGATTTATCTTGAATGCTAGTTGTTAATGCATACTTGTAACACATTGTCCATATGTTATTGTGTTGATGGTTGTTATTCACAGCTTGTAACTGATTTAGCGTTGGAGTCTAAACCTATGACTCTCACCAACTTTATGTTGACGTGTTTTAGTGTCTCTTTCAGGTGTGAATGTGTTTAAGCTTGAGGATAGAAGTGGCTAGACTTGGATGCCTTAGGATTGCATAAAGAAGGAGATCCCCGTTCCTTCTTAGTTTACCTTCATGTTTTTTTTATAAGTGATGCATGTTGGCACCTATATGATTGTTTGGTTTATGTTTATTGTTTGTCTTGGGTAAGTGGTAGGATTGTTACCTACTTACATAGACTCCTGCATTTGATGAGATATTGTCATGACTTTTGTGTCACCATTTATGACATTTCTTATTTCATATAGTTATCTTTATAGACACGCCATGTTGTGATGATGTCCATACGTCGCGCCCCATATTCCGCCATGGTGGGGTGTGACAGTTGTGGAGGATAGGTATTGATTCTCTTTAAGTTTCCTCTAAAAAATATTTGGTTTAAGTCTGCTATGCATTTTGCTATGTGATTTGTAGTTCTTGTGGTTGTGCTTTGTGTTTTATTGCTTAGATCTGCTAGTTGTCACCTAGGTAAGATATTTGAATCATAAAATCAGTAGGTTATTTGTAAAAATCAAAAGTTTGTTTGAAAAGGGACTAAAACAAGGTTGTTTGGATTTTGGGATCAAAAGGCCTTGTGTCCTTGTGCCCTTGGTTCTTGGGGTTTTTCTACACTAAACAAGTCATTTGTCACCTGTTTTGAACATTGGTTAAGGTTCATAAGGTTTGGAAAAGAGTTTGCTAGTTTTTGAAAAATCTGATAAAAGAGGTTTGAAAATGGTCAAACACATCAGCAAAGATTAAATCTTTGTTGTTTGGATTTAGAGTCTGATTTTTAGTTTAGGAAGAATTTTTGTGATAAGCCATCTATTCTATATCTGCTTTTTGAATTTGGTGGCTTATTGAGTGAGCTAGGGCTTATAAAAGTTGGCTGAAGTGGTCATTTGCATCAGCAAAGTGACCACCTCTATTCTTCTTTGCATCTTGTTACCTAGTGCTTGCCCTGCTATTTTTTTGATTGATACTTGTTACTTTGCTGCTTGTGATCTTATTTGGCTATTTGGATTACTTGTTTGAGTGCTTATAAGCCAACTGGCTTATTGGCCAATTTTGTCCAAAACTGAACATCATTTGGCTAACTGGCCTCTTGATTCACAAGGATTCAGCCTTGATTCCTTCACAAAAGTTTCTTAAAAGAAGCTCATAAACAAGTCTTGGTAATTTGGTTAAGTTTGGATCACTTTGACTTTTGGTCAAATAAGTTATATTTGGCTTATTTTTCAGTTCTGCTTATTGGCTCATGCAACAACTTAGTTTTTGTGATAGGTGTCAGTTTTCTCAACTTATTATTGATATTGAAAGGTTTCAGTTCATTTGGTTAAGCTTTTGCTATGAAACTAGCTTATTTGGCTTTTTCAGCCAGCTTATTTGCTTCTACAACTTATTCTACTTGACTTTTTGTGATTTTTCTTTTTGATTATTCTTAGTTAAGATATTTGTGAGCTTTTGTAAAAAGAATCAGCTTTTGAAACCCTCTAGAACTCAAACCTGACTATTTTGTCTTTTAGTGGATTTCTACTTTGATTATTTCTGGCTTATTGGTTAAGCTTTTTCAAAATTTCTTTTTACAGGTCTCTTAAGTATCCCAAAAAAAGGTTGTGTGTTAAATTAGAGCTTATGGCATTAGGTTATAGCTGAATGGGCTTATTGGTCTATTAAGAATAAGTTGTTGGCTATTTAAGCTGTGATAAGCTCAGAATAAGCTTTGGACCTTTAGAGTTTTGTGCTTAAAATTAGATTTTGAATCAGACTAGTGAATTTGGGCTTTGAGTTTGGATTTTATTGGGCTAAAAAGCCCATTAAGCTTGTTGTTTTGTTTTTAGTCCATTTGGGGGCCCAATAGGGGTATTTTGGTAAGTTTACTTTCATTTTCTGATTATTTAGGTTAAAATAACCTAGCTTGCAAGTTTTTAGAAATTTTTATAACTTTTGATTTTTTAATATTATTTTTAATATTTAATTTTACTTTTTAATAATTTTTAATAGTTTTAATTAGTTTTAAATTTTGCAAAAATACTTTTTAGTTTAATTAAGTCATTTAGAGTTTTACAAATTGAAAAATCTTTATTTGGGTTTTTTATTAATTAATTTGATTTTTAGGGCTTTAATTAGCATTAAAAAATTAATATTTAATTAAATAAAAGATTGGTAAAGTTTTGATCATTTGTAAACCATAATTGTATTTTTAGTTATTTTTGGTATTTTTTTGGGAATTTTTTGATTAAATTTTTATTTTGTCTATTTTTACGGTTTTACGTTTTATCGTCGTAGTTTAATTGAAGAAGAACTTCCAAGATCCTTGGATTGAAGCAAAACGAGCTCGCAAACATCATCAAAAGGAAGGAAATCAAGATCCTTTGATTGAAGAAGAACTTCCAATTGTCGAACCCGTTGTAGAACCAATAGTCACTATGGCTAATCGTACTATGATGGAGTTGCTTCAAGCACCCACCGAGGGTTTTGGAGAAGCTATCGTGATTCCCGCCATCCTTGCGGATAATTTCGAGATCAAGACGGGTTTAATGTCGATGCTACAAGCAAACAAGTTTGCGGACATGAAAAAGACAACCCACATTATCACATACGGAATTTCAATTGTCTCACCGCAACAAGCAAGTTTAAGGATGTTCCACATGACGCCATTAAAATGATGTTGTTTCCATACTCGTTAGATGGACCCGCAAAAATTTGGCTCGAGAAAGAACCGCCAAATTCGATTTTGACATGGGGTGATCTCGTCTCTAAGTTTGTGAACCAATTTTCCCGCCATCTAAGACGACACATTTGAAAAATGAGATTTCAAGGTTTACACAACGTTCTAATGAAAGTTTTTCAATGGCATGGGAACGATTTAAGGAAATGCTACATGAATGTCCTATGATTTTTCGGAATTGCATCAAACTGATACATTCTATAATGGGCTTAACGATCATGAACGAGACTATTTGAATGCCGCCGCGGGTGGTAATTTTTTGTGCAAAACGACCGATGAAGCTTTAATGATTATCGAGAATAGATCTAAGGTTTATAACCCTCGTAACACACCGAGTGTTGCCACTATGGGTTCATCGTCATCGTCTCGTAACATGAATGCCTTAAATGATGAAGCAAATGAGGAGAATCGGTTTTTCGACGCTTATGACTCATTGGAAAGCACAAGATGCTTTGAATCCCGCATCGGTTAAAGCGGTTGAAAAGAGTTGTATATCTTGTGGAGGAGCTCATGATTTTTCCGAGTGCATTACCGCCGGTGGTAACACTTCGAGTGCTTACGTAGCAACGGGAACTTACAACCAAAACGGCCAAGGTTCCTGCCCAAATCAAGCTCCCCAAAATCAAAATGTTAACAACTATCGAAACAACAATCAAAGTTGTGGTTATCAAGGCAATCAACGTAACTATAACAAGGGTAATTACCAAAGTGGGAACAATGGGCAAGTGCAAAATCAAAACCAAAACCGTGATTTTCAAAATACTACACAAGGTTTTCAAAATGCTCACACTAGAAATATTCAAGGAGAATTTTTGGATTATGCAAAGGCAAATGATGCTAAGTTTGATAACATGCAACGTGAGATGATTAGCTTAAGATCCGAGTTGAAAACAAGCTTAAAAAGGAACTTGCTAATGAATTGAAAACACATGCTAATAAAATGGAAGGAAACGTTCAACGTCTTCAACAAAATCAACAAAAGATGGAACAAGGTCAACATGAGATTAAGCAAGAGTTGTTAAAAGCGGATAAAAGGCAATCAAAATTTGAAGATCGAATGGCTAGTATGTTTAAAGCTATCATGTGTAAACCCTCTTCCTCGGTTGGTCTTCCTAGTGATACCATCGCAAACCCGAAGAGAGAAATGAAGGTTATTACTACTCGTAGTGGTAAAACTTTCAAGGAACCAATCTCTCGTCCTAGTACTTCTACGGAGAAGGAAATCGAGAAAGAACCCGAGGTGATGGTCGAAAAGGAGCATTTTACAAGCCCACAAAGTATCGCTCGAACCACACCTACGGTTGAACCAATACCAATTGTGGAACCCAATATTCCAAGGCCGTTGCCTATGCCCCAACCCACACCACCCTTACCTTACCCATCCAGATGAAACAAGGAAAAATTGCAAGAACGTAATAAACAACAAATTGAGCTTTTTATCAAAATGTTTCAACCAGTGCATTTTAGTGTGAGTTTAGCCGACGCGTTGTTATACATGCCTCGTTTCGCTTCCACTTTTAAGGGTATGATGAACGATAAGGAGAAGCTTTCTAAGCTATCTAATTGTTCTTCGGTTTATCTTAACCGAATACCAGAAAAAGTGGGTGACCCCGGGAAGTTTCTCATTCCTTGTGACATACAAGAAATGGAAAGATGCCTCGCCTTGGCTGATCTTGGCGCGAGCATTAATTTGATGCTTTTTTCCATGTGGAAATCGCTATCGCTTCCGGCTCTTACTCCATAGAACATGTCTATCGAAATGACCGATCATTCTACGATTCTCGCATGTGGAGTAGCCGAAGACGTCTTCGTGAAAGTGGGGAAGTTCTACTATCCCGTTAATTTTATCGTAGTAGACATCCCCATGGATCCTCAAGTTCCTCTAATTTTAGGTCGTCCATTTTTAGACACCTCAAGATCGCTTATCGACGTTCATGCAAGAAAGATAACTTTGAGATTCAACGAAGAGGAACTTGTTATAAACTCTAATAAAAACTCTACACCTTCTCATGTTTATGAAATCGCCACCATCAACCACATTGACTTAGTCGATGTAGTTTGCGATGATTTTTCACAAGAAGTGTTAGGTTTATCCGATAGTTCGTCAAGTGGCAATCCCACTATTATGGATCCGATTCTTGCTAATTCTACACCAAATATCACTCCATTCCAAGGAGGCGATTTATTTTGAATGAAATCGACAATGAAGATGAGGTGATTATTGGTAATGATACTCTCATTCCACCATTTCTTCCGCTGATGGAAGTTATGAGTGTTGAACAAAAATCTTCAATCGAGGAACCGCCAATCCTTGAATTGAAAGATCTTCCATCTCACCTTGAATGCGCATTCTTGGAAGGTGATGACAAGTTTCTAGTTATTATTGCGAAAGATCTTTCCAATGATGAAAAATCCGCACTTTTGAAAATTCTTAAAGCTCATAAAGGGGCAATTCCGACATTAAGGGTATTGACCCAAAATTTTGTACTCACAAGATTTTAATGGAGGAGGACTACAAAACCGCAATTCAAAATCAAAGAAGGGTAAACCCCAAAATTCACGATGTCATTAAAAAAGAGGCCTTAAAACTTCTTGACGCGGGAATAATTTATCCTATCTCCGATAGCCCATGGGTGAGGCCAATCCATTGTGTCCCTAAGAATGGAGGAATGATCGTTGTGCCTAATGAAAACAACGAGTTAATTCCAACTCGTGTTGTGACCGGTTGGAGGGTGTGTATTGACTACCGAAAGTTAAATGACGCCACTCGTAAAGACCACTTTCCCTTGCCCTTCATGGGTCAAATGTTGCAGCGACTTGCGGGAAATGACTTCTATTGCTTTTTAGACGGTTTTTCCGGTTACTTTCAAATCCCTATCGAATCTCGTGATCAAGAGAAAACTACGTTTACGTGTCCATATGGAACGTTTTCTTATCGTCGAATGCCTTTCAGACTTTGCAATGTACCGGGAACGTTTCAACGGTGTATGATGGCTATTTTTCATGATATGATCGAGAAGTCGATGGAAGTATTCATGGATGACTTATCGGTGTTTGGTGATTCGTTCACGTCGTGTTTATCCAATCTCGAGAAAATGTTAAAACGTTTGAAGAAACCAACCTTGTGCTTAATTGGGAAAAATGTCATTTTATGTGTAAACAAGGAATCGTCTTAGTGCACAAAGTCTCGAAAGCGGGGCTTGAGGTAGACAAAGCTAAGATAGACTCATCGCCAAGTTACCTCATCCCAAAACCGTCAAGGGAGTTAGGAGTTTCCTAGGCCATGCGGGCTTTTATCATCGTTTCATCAAAGACTTTTCGAAAATTACTCGACCTATGACACACCTTCTCGAGAAGGATGCTCCTTTTAACTTCAATGAGGATTGTGTTCGAGCTTTCGAAACTCTTAAAAGGAAACTTACGAAATCTCCCATTCTTGTTGCTCCTAATTGGGAATTACCCTTTGAAATCATGTGCCATGCAAGTGATTATGCAATTGGGGCCGTTTTAGGGACACGTCATGAAAAGCACTTTCGACCTATCCATTATGCTAGCAAGACGATGATCGAGGCTCAAATGAATTCACTACAATGGAAAATGAATTCTTTACCGTGGTATATGCATTCGAGAAATTCCGACCTTATCTCGTCTTGACGAAAAGCATCGTGTATACGGATCATTCGGCTATCAAGTACCTCTTATCTAAGCTTGATGCTAAGCCGAGATTGCTCCGTTGGATTCTCCTCTGATATGTGTGTAAACACACATCTTTTCTACCACTTAATTACAATAATAACCGAGCCAAAACGTGTATTTTATGTCAGAATTATGCGTGGTTTGTGTTTTTGTTGTGATTTAGGACGAAATTGTGAAAAGTGGAGAAAACACGGATATTCACGGGCATTTACGGACTTTTATTGAAGAAAAAGATGAAAGACGAAGTCAAGAAGTCAAGAGCGCAAAAAGAACGGAAGTCCAAGACCAATTCTGAAGATTTATCGAAGAAAAAGTCAAAAGACGGAAGTTTATTAAAAGCCGAAGAATTCAAGTCTAATTTATTGAAGAATTTAAAGACGGGTTCAAAGAAATCCCGAAGCCAAAAGTCCTTAAAGTTCAAGTTTAAAGAAGATTAGAAGAATAAAGGACTAATGGTGCAATTAATGAAGATTAAAGAAGGAAGTACCTAATCTTGTAATTAAGAGAAAAGGAAAGAGGGGAGGAAGCTTCCTTAATCCTCCCCTATAAATAGTCATTAGTTGTTAATTTTCTTTCTTGTTGGCTAGAGTGACACTAGTTCTTCCACTATTTTAATTACTTGTCATTTAAATACATGTCATTTACTTAATTGTCAAATTTAAATACTTGTCTTGCACCTTAAATTCTTTTAATTTCAAGTAAGTTCCCATT
The DNA here is from genome assembly GCA_025667525.1 of Glebionis coronaria. Taxonomy (NCBI): domain Eukaryota; kingdom Viridiplantae; phylum Streptophyta; class Magnoliopsida; order Asterales; family Asteraceae; genus Glebionis; species Glebionis coronaria. The sequence continues at coordinate 315,269,463 of CM046875.1, read as the reverse complement.
TAATTCTTGTCAATCTTTACTTTATCTTGTTAATCTCTCATCTACCTTTCTTAATTCTTGATTTTTATGTTTATGTTTGTGTTCATGTTAATGTCTTTATTTTGATCAAATGGGTTTTTGATTATTGTGGTTAAAGTTGTTTGTTTTATTGATTTAAATTGTTTGATTATGTTTACTGTTGCTTCGTTAATAGTTTAATTTAATCTTTGTGTTGATTTTGGTTGAATTTGTGATAGATCGTGTTTACTTTGATCCCCTTGTTCTTCGGGGTTGTTTGTTTCTGTGTTTGAGATTCTCAGGTAAAACTTCCGGATCAACGCCAAGACTTCCGAGCCAAGAGTGTTTCATTCGGAACTAGAGAAGTTCCGGATCAAGAAGGTTCATTCGGAACTTTAAAAGTTCCGAGTCAAGCTAAAACTTCCGAACCAAGCCGTTCATCCGGAAAAGTTCCGAGTCAAGGTTTGTCTTCCGAATCAAGCTTCATCCGGAAATCTTCCGAACCAAGTTCCGGACGAAAAACTTCCGGATCAACACAAAAGTTCCGGGTCAGCAGGTTCATTCGGAACTTTAGAAGTTCTGAACGAAACTTCCGAGTCAAGACTTCCGAGTCAAGACTTCCGGACGAAATCTTCCGGATCAATTCTTCCGAACCAAAGTTCCGGGTCAAGAGGTTCATTCGGAACTCAAAAAGTTCCGGATCAGTCTAAAGTTCCGAATCAAGGTTTTGGGGTTTGGGAAGTTCTGACTCAAGATTGTTTCACTCGGAACTCAAAAGTTCCGAGTCAAGGCAGTTCATTCGGAAGTTTTGAACTTCCGAATCAAGGGTTCTGTAAGTTAATTTTTCAGTCTTTCTTTTTTTTAAATTTCAGTCTTTTATTTTCAAGCTTTATTTTTCCCGCCTTTATTTTAATTGCACTTTAAGTTTATTTGTCTTAGCTTTATTTTAGTTTTGCCTTAGTTTAAGTTTTAGTCGCGTTTTAAGATTGCCTTAGGTAGATTTAAGTTTAAGTCATTTACTTAAGTGCCCTTTAATTTCAGTCACGTTTTTAAATACTTGCACTTTATTTTAATTAGACTTAGATTTACTTTAACGCAGATTTACTTTAAGAGCACTTTTATTTTAATTGTTTCGCACTTTTATTTAAAAACAATCAAAATATTCTTTTTCACCAAAAACAATAGAGTCATACTTTAAGCCGGAAATCAATTCGTTAAGATACCGAGAACACGAACTTTAATCTTTTTAACCTGAGTAAAATCGAGTTATTATCCTCCTACAAGAATTTGATGTCACCATACTTGACAAAAAAAGAGCCGAGAATCTAGCGGCCGATCATCTCTCTCGTTTAGAAGAACCTCACAAAGATGTATTCAAGAACAAGGAAATCACCGAAACATTTCCTCTCGAGACTCTCGGTGTAGTGAATTCTAAGGACGACACCCCATGGTTTGCTGAAATTGCAAATTACCATGCGGGCAACTTCATAATCAAGGGTATGACGACACAACAAAAGAGAAAATTCTTTCGTGATGTCAAGTTCTATTTTTGGGACGAACCTTATCTCTTTCGGGTTTGTGTGGATCAACTCGTTCGACGTTGTGTCTTTGGTACCGAAGCTTCTAACATCCTTAGAGCTTGTCACGAGGGACCCACGGGTGGTCACCACGGTGCTAATCTCACGGCTAAGAAAGTGTTCGATGCTGGCTTCTTTTGGCCTCTGATCTATCGTGATGCACACGCACTTGTGAAGTCGTGTGATTCTTGCCAACGTCATGGAAAATCGTCGCAAAAGGATGAAATGCCGCAAAATATAATTCAAGTATGTGAGATTTTCGACATTTGGGGCATTGACTTTATGGGGCCGTTCCCATCGTCTCATGGAAACAAGTATATCCTTGTAGCCGTTGACTACCTATCTAAGTAGGTGGAAGCTATGGCTTTGCCTACGAATGATGCTCGTGTGGTAGTGAAGTTTTTGAAGCAACTATTCTCTCGGTTTGGAACCCCTCGTGCTATTATAAGCGATCGTGGAACCCATTTTTGTAATGACCAATTCGAAAAGTTTCTAAAGAAATATGAGGTTACACATCGTCTTTCTATGGCTTATCACCCGCAAACGAGTGGGCAAGTCGAGGTTTCAAACCGAGCATTGAAGAGGATTTTAGAGAGGTCGATTGGAGAAAACCGTACTACGTGGTCCGACAAACTCGATGACTCTTTATGGGCCTTTCGCACCGCTTATAAGATACCTATCGGTTGTACTCCTTATAAGTTGGTGCATGGGAAGAATTGCCACTTGCCTACTGAATTGAAACACAAGGCATATTAGGCCCCTAAAGCATGCCAACTATGACTTAAAGACCGCGGGAGATCACCAGAAAATACAACTTAAGGAATTGGATGAATTACGAGATAATGCTTATAGAAATTCATTAATTTTTATGGAGAAGACAAAAAAGTTTCATGATTCAAAGATTAAAAACCGGGCTTTTAACGTTGGTGATCAGGTGTTACTTTTTAACTCTCGTTTGAAGATATTTTCCGGGAAATTGAAATCTCGTTGGTCGGGTCCGTTCACCATAACACAAGTGTTTCCTTATGGGACCATCTAGCTAGCTCAAAATGATGGTCCTAATTTAAGGTGAATGGACATAGGCTTAAACACTACTTCGGTGGGAAATTCCCTTCTTTGGACGACCTCGACCAAGTCACCTTCCCCAATGATAATTAACATTGAGGGGATCGAGTCGAGCTCATGACTCGGTAATCAAAAACGAGGTTCCTCGTGGGGGAGATCCCATGCTTATCCATGTATATATTATCGCTTTCTAATGTAGTGAGAGGGGATTTGTGCCCTTGCAACTCGTTGTCTCGTGGTTGTTTGTGAATGTGTTATCTAGATCATCATCATCGCCACGACTGAAGACTCTCGTGTTCGTTTACGTGAGCCTCGATCGTTTGTTTGAAGAATTTTTCACGAATCCATGACATATCCTTTATAGTTCTAACAATTATCTTTTAGCATAATTCATAAACGGCTTTAGATATATTGTTGATCACCCTTTCCATTCTAGATCCTAAGCATTCGACTCTTCGTCTCTAGTATGGGGGTGCTCCACCTTTAGACTCGAAACATTGAGGACGATGTTTAATATTAGTATGGGGGGGGTGAATAGATACTTGCCTTGCTACGCCCTCACGTTTTCCAACTTTCATCGTTTTGTTTTGTTGCAAATAAGGCTAAAAATAGCCAAATTTCAAAATTTTTCTTAGTTTTCATAAGTGTTTTTCAGACACGAATGTATATTTTCCGATGGGTAGAATAAAAGTTAATTTTTGACTTGATGGGCATTTGGATCCCTTTACATTCCTTAACCCTCTTGAATCAAATTTTGCTAGATTTTTATATAGGGAACTTTAAAACGCGAAAGTCTTAGCTCATACGGGTTAAGAACAAAGAACTTTTCGCAAGTTCCTATAATTGATCCTAGAAATTCACTTATCAAGGGAACTTTAAAATGCAATCTCTAAACTTGAAAAGGTCTAAGAAACTGCAAGATCCTATAGGTGACTTGAAAACCCAAAACTTCGATTTAATATAGTCTTAATGAAGCTAATCCAAATTTGGCTTAATTTTGACTTGCATGGCTAAGTATTCACGAGTCTCTTTAATTAGAGGTCTTTAAATAGTGAAGAAAGAGAAGTGACAGAGTTAGACAAGTGATCATGCTAAACGTAGAACATAAAAATGTTCTTTTAAAAACTCATATGTTTTTAATTGTGGCTTTTTCTCCCATAAGATCAATGCATTAGGAATAAACTAATTGCAATAAGTAAGGTCGTACGATTTGAAAGGTTACTTAGCTTCTAGCCCAAGATCTTTTAGAAGTTGCTCGTGGTTGAATAGAGTTCATAGCCAAGGCATAACTTATTGAAGCGGGACGCGAAGATTGGTGAAGTTCCAAGAAGGCCCTAACAAGGCATGAGGAGCTCTATTTTGTTGCTAAAGATCCAAGATGATGTGAAGAATCATTATTCCAAAATCAATATGAAGGATCGAGACACACGACGAAAAGCAATTACTCCCCTAAAGATCATGGAGAAAGTCTATCCAAAAAGACCCTAACAAGGTATGAGGATAAATATATTCAAGTCCTAAAAGGGTGCGGATCGTTGTATATCAAAATCCAAAATAAAGATTGAATAAAAATGATGAAGTCTTGGTCCAAGTATGAAGAATCTCTCAAAAACGTCAAGTGAAGAAATTCCAAAACATAAAGAGAAGACCATAATTTCAAGAACGTCTTCCGAAGATTCGAAGTATGAAGTACATGCCAAATATCGGTCCGAGAAGGTCTCAAATCGTGAAACGAGTTATGCCAAGATATGAACTTAAGGAGATTACGAGAAGCCGTTTTAAAAGATTTTGTCCTTTAGCTAACTATCGATTAAATCATGCTACTTTATTTTCGGACTAATAAATACTCAAATAAGTCAATATGAATCACTTGTGATCCATGGCAAATAGTTAAAAAAATTCTAGATACCTTTTCTTTCATAATAACTAGGATTGCGGGGAGAAAAAGTATTACACAATTTGGACGTATGAGTAGGGTTAGCATTGTGACTTGTACGAACAATGATCTCATTTTTGCACTTAGAATGGAATGTATGACAATCAAGGATGACGAACTTTACTCTATGAGACATTCACTTGTTTTTATTCATTAACCCTAAAAGTCAAATTCGTGATGAAAATCATACATTATGTCTTTAACACATCTTCGTAGTATTATAGCAAGTTTTACTTTTTAATAAAGGGTAATAAAATTGAATTTTGGAGATGCTTAGATACCTTATTCAAGCATTACGTGAGGGCACGCAAATGGTTTAGTATGGGGGAGTGATGAGATGGCATTTATACATGATCTCATCGTTGTTTTCGGGCTTTAAATACATAAAATGTCATAAAAATACCATAAATATGCTTGTGTTTTTTTACTTGTGAATTTTAGGTATGGATATCCACAAGAAACAAGGAAAAACGAACACGAGAAATTGAGCCGCACAATGAACCGGGCCCTAGTTTGTGATTTCTCAAAGAAAAGTCCTTGAAGATTTGAAGATGTACAAGAATGATCCCTCATCAAAGAATAAATGATACTTAATACCCTTGTATATTAATAATTACAAGTTTGGTCCCTTAAGTTTGTCAAAATGACAAAAAGGTCCCTCAACTTTGAAGATATGGAAAGTTTAGTCCCTCGAGATTCAAAATTATCAACAATGGTCCTCCATAATGTCAAACATCCAATGAAGACCTTCAAAGTTCAAGAATGTCCAAGATCAGCCCTTGAAAATATTCAAAATGTTCAAAACAAGTCCTTGAATCCTTTGTTACAAAGTTTGGTGGCCAAAATAGAAAGAATGAAACTTAAATAACAAAGGGAGTTGAGTTTTTGGGCTGAAAAACGTATTATACACATTTCACCAAAGAACAAGGACTGTTTTTGCCACACCAAACATTCAAACTCATAACCCGCGCCAAACACTTACCACCCCCCTTTTTTCGGATCAAAATCTACCACTATTCACCCTATGAACCCAATAAATACTTAACTTAAAACAAAGGGTAAAATCAAATTACCCTAACCCAAGGCTAATTCCCCTTCACACACATCATTCCCATACTTGAAATCCCACACCACTCCACTCATGGTCCCCACCCATTCTAACCTCAGTCATTGAATGAACAACTTAGCCTCCAAGGAATGCCACGTGGCTCAATCAACAGCCCACACCTCATGCTTGCTCTATACGCACAAAAAGAACGATCAAGATCAATTGGGACAACCCACAACACCAAAAACGTCTAGAAGACTCAACGGCATTTTAGAGAATCTGTAGCTAGGGTTTTGCATTGTAATCTCAGCCTCTAAGGCCTATATAAGGAGACCTCAACCTGTGAGAGTCCCTTGTTCCAGTTTTTCTCTTAAACATTGTAATTCTTTTTAAAATTTATAAAAGTTTGGTATTTTGAAAAAATTGTAATTCCTTTTTATGTTTTTGAAAGTTGGTGTTGTTTAAGAGTGAAGCTAAGTTCCATTTTATGATTTAAGTGTGTTTTGATCTTCGGATTGAAGCACGTTCAATTTTGAAAAGGTTTTCATCTTTGAAAAGTTTCAAAATCCTAGGATCTGTTTGCTTATTTTTAACTGTCCTAACCCCAACCAAAAGATATAAGCCCTTGCAAGCTTGTTGACACCAAGCTAGTGAAGGTTTATCAACCTTTGGTTGGTTTGTTTGCTGCTTGTGTTGAAGATTTGAAGAACTTGAGGTAGTGTTAATATTCCAAGATTGCTTAAGTTTTATCGACTCAAACAACTAAAGTACAAAACGTGCCTTAGTTGGAAAAAAAGACGAGGAGGCATCATTCAAAGTTTTGTTCGTGGGAACAAAAACTTTGAGAGGAGGTCGAGTGAGGAGGAATTCAAGGAAATTTAGCTTGTCATAAATATGAGGAAGTTCAATTTGTTGAAACCGACAACAAGCACACGAGGATCCATGATGCAAAACAAAAGCGTTAGATGGGGGAGGTCCATCAAAATGAGAGTTTGGTGGAGAGGGAGATAAATGATAAGATATGTTTTCACAATGCCTAGTGAGATTTGGGAATGAAGATATATCATTGAGTTGTGTATAGTTGAAAGGTTTAGGTGGTGGTGGAAGAATTTCCTTTTCTCCGGTAATTGGATTTATAGAGTAAGTCTCATTCCAATATTTGATCGGAGAGAAATACGCATTCTTGGAGGTTTTGGAGAAGAGGAATCATGAGGATTCTTGTTCTTCTTGATCTAAATGGGTCGAACCGAGGTTTTTGGTTTCTTTGAAAGCTTAGAAGAAGAAGCTTTAAGTTGAGAAGATTATGACAAAGATATGTCAAGGTTAGGAATGGAAGATTTAGGCATTGTGAGGGATGAAGAGAAGAACTCCCAAAAGATAAGAATTTAAAGAAAGTATACAAGGCAAATATTTGAAATGTAAACAAAAGGTTTTAGGGAATGTTTAGCCAAATTGGGTAAACAAGGAATCTTAACAAAGACAGTGGTCAAAGAAGAAAGACAAAAAATAAGCCAAAAATAGGCTTGCTGTCCGCGGTTCCTTAAAGGAACCAGCGGTTCCATATAGATATGGAGCCGCGCGACTAGCTATGGAGCCGCGTACAGTGGACGTGAAACCATGATTTTTCAAAGTTTTGAAGAAAAATAAGACTCTAACAAAATTTTGCAAATCTTGGATTTTACCTCTTTTAGCACTAGAATATGCTAAGATTGCATAAAAGCAACACACTCACAAAGAGTGTCTTGATAAAGGGTGACAAAATATTTAGATAACATTTTGATCCAATTTTAAGTCAAGTGTTAGAGGTTAGGATATATTTAGGTTCAATTTCAAATAAATTGAGGTTGATTAATGTGAGCACATAGATTGAAACACATAAAACTAAATCCATAGAACATATTCATGAAAAACTCATGAAGGAAATGAAATATAAGAAAAGAAATAACAACTAACTAATACAAAGTTATCTTAAACTAGTTCTTGATAGCATAGTCTTCCTTGGCTTGACTTTCTTTAAAAACATTTATTTTTGAAAATCATCATTCATCTCCTAGGAGGAGGAGGCATGGAAAACAAGGTAAGAAAGAAATATTTCAACCTCCTATGGAGACCAAACATCTTCAACCTTAGGTTTTGAATGATATAGTTGTTATAGAGACAACATGGACAATTAGTGCCATGAGCTTCTAGAAAACCAAAGAAGTAAGGATCACCCATGAAGCGGGAAATGGGAACACCCAAAAGTGGAGTGTTAGAGGGAGGATGAGGTGGAGGAGGCATGGTATCCAAAGGTGATATGGGTGGAGCGAAAAGAGAGGTAATAGGCTCAACTACAAAGGGGATGCTTTGTAGAGGTTGAGGTTGAGTATTCACATCCAAGGGAGGACTAGGAGTGAAAGGTGAGGACAACTCATTCATTCTTGATTGGAATGAAGAAGACGTAGAACCATGTGAGTGGTTGGTACCATGAGTTGAGTTGGTCTTGCATGGAGTAAGAGGAGGTGAAGGTGATGAAGAAATGAGAATAGGAGAAGTCTCATTCTTGGGTGTATGGAAAGATGAAGAACCAAGTTTAGGTAAATTAATCTTGATCTTAAGGTTTCTTTTGGAAGAGGAATTTTTGGGAGAGTTGGATGTTCTAGTGGACACCATGGTTGTGTGTTTAGGTTTAAAGAGAAGTTGAAGGGATGAAGAACTCAATCAACAAGAGAGGGTTTAAGAAGAGGAAGGGATGATCCAAACTAGTAATGGGTTAAAATCATTTTAGGTGAATAATGAAATTAGGTAGCCTAGTTTAGGAAGATGCAGGTTTTTGCAAAAATTTTATCAATGTGTATACAGATTAAGGAAAACAGTGTGAAGCAAAGATTCTGTTGAAACGGTTGAAGGCGGTTCCTTATGCAGGGACGCGGTTTGATATCGATAAAGAACCGCGGGGAAGATAAAGAACCGCCCCAGAGGGTTCCATAAAATGCATTTCCTGAAACTTTTGCTAGCCCAGATTTTACACAAAGGTTTATCAAGCCAAAGTGAACTATTAATCAAAATCTAGGAAGCTAACTAACACATAAGATGTACAAAGCTATGTAAATCGAAAGATCGATCGCATAGATAATTAGGATTAAAACACTAAATAATCCAAACACAAAGTATTAGTAAATAAACATAACATCCTAAAAATAAAGATAAAGGAATTAATGTTCAACAATCCAAACATGTTCACAAACATGTTAACCATGATAAACCAAAGCTTCACTTCTTCTTTTTGCCAAGTCCCTTGATCAATTTGCGTATGCTCTTGAACGATCCTCTTGACTCCACTCGATGATCATGCATCTCACCTTGGGTTTTAAGATTAGCACGATAGACATCCTCAAGTCCAAAGTTATCCGGAAGTCTACTAGTGGCAAAGTGAGGAGGAGGGATAATTTCGTCTCACCCGTCCATGAAAGTGTCCACGGATGGGTGGGAGTCACTCGAAGAGCCAACATGAGTACTAGTGCCTACGCCACCACCATCACTTGGTGACATATCAAAGTACTCATCATCAGACTCTTGTGGATCGTACTTTCTCGAACCTCGATCACTTCTAGGCTTTCGTGGTTGTACCTTTTGAATAGGTAGCACAACTCGTTTGACCGAACGAAAGCGAGAAATGTTGATGTCGGGATAGTCTTCACCAACCTTCTTAAGAAGGCGTGTAAGGAGCATGGCAGAGGGAAGATTTTTTTGGGTTTGGAAAGATCATAAGTGATTCACCGAGCGATAAAATATGCGATTGGCGTTGGTAGCGATGCAACATATCATGTGCGCCATACACGCCGGAATATGATTCCAGTTTCCACCAAGACAAAACACATTTTCCCTAAGGATGTCGGCCCATCGGACCATACAATCATTAGGTCGCTTAAGAGAACCTCATAGCGTTTCACCCGACGCTTGTTAGAGTGGGGGCTTCTTACAACGTTTCCACTACACTCTTTACAAATGACATCAAAGATGAAGTCAAGGTCAATCTCTTCATTTTCATTTAGAGAACAGTCGAAGGGTAGAAGGAGATAATCAAGCTTCCATTTATCCGTAAATCGACAAGTGCCTCTAAATGGAACACGAAGAGCTTGACCAAAGTCTTCAAGAGAGAGTTTAATGAGTCGACCATCAATGATGAACCTAACATATACTCTACCGTTATAATAAACGAGAGAATATTTTCTAAAGAACTCCAAAAGAAATTCAGGATATATATCCTCCTTGATGTTCAACAAAAAATCAAACCCGATTTGTCCGAACATTGACTGAGTATATATATAGCCCTCAATATCATTTTGGACAACACTACCCTCGTGAAAACAACGATTTTGGAGTGAGGAGTAGGTATTAGCAAGTTGTGGGGAAGGACACATTTTGGTTAGGTTTGGCATATATTGTTTAGTGTATTGGTGATCTTATTGATATTCCGAAGGCATGATTAGTACCTAAATAAGCAAAAAAAATATTTTCCCAATCACTCATTTGTTACATATAAACCAAAAATAAAAAAGATGAGAATATGTTTCATCAATTTCTTGACAAACAAAGGATTAATCCTTATCATTCACATGTTCACAATGTTCCTAGTTCATCATTGACAATATTATATTAATCATGTAAAATCAACAATGAACTTGAACATTGGTTTTCCAAAACAAGGTTTTTAGGTAAGTATTTAACAATGCCATTACCAACTTGTTCATGGGTTCATATCAATTCCATCAATTAACCAAAATTATTTAGTCACAATTCGGATTGTTTTACAAGTGGGTTTTAGTGAAATCTCAATGAATATGAACCTAAGGAATTATAGCAAGATTACTATGTCAACTCTTATTCCTAGTAAGGTTCTAATTCAATATCAATTTTAAAAATCCCCAATTATGAATGTATGAACCCTAGAACAAATTAGATGAAATTGAAAGAATAACTTACAATTAATTGATCTTGAATGAAGGATGAGTGAAACCCACAAATTGGAATCAATTAATCTTGAGTAATTGAAGGTTTTGAAGGTGCAACAATGGTGGAAAAAAACTGAAACTCGTCGCTCTATTGGAGAAGAGAGAGAAGGTTTGTTTTAAAAATGATTTTTATAAAAAGTCTAGCACTTTAGTCGCAAGCGCTGACCGCGGTTCCTTGTCGATATGGAACCGCGCACTTGAGATGTGATAGATAAAGAACCGCCTACAGTGGCGAGTTTTTATCAAAGAAAATCAAAGAATTTTTCAAAACCAAATTTTTCTAAAATCCTTAAAATATATCTTAATCTTTTTGGAAATCATTGGACCACCACAACAATAGGTAATAATGCCTTAATGAGTGATTAAAAGTTGAATCGAGATATGAAAAGATCGATGCGGACAAACGACTACTCGTAGCAAGGAAGCAAAGAAGAGAGAAGTAAAGGGGAGTGAGTCAAGACTAAGTATAATGCTCAAGAGAAAAATGACAATCTTCAAGTTGAGAAGATGAAGAGCTTGTGTCATATATAGTGGTTTAGGATGTGCCTTTCCGGCGAAAGTCTAAACGGCTTTGGTAATGAACTACACCAAGCAATTTTGATGCATAGAGTAAGATCACTTTCAAGAATGGTCTTACTCTACTTTAAAATGTGAGCAAAGTATAGATTCATTTTCTCTCCCACATGATCGGACAACAATTATTGCAAAGAATTACAATAACGATCTCCTTGGAATATTTCAATTCCAAATGTGTAAAATCCAACTACAACTTATGAAGTAGTTTGGTATCTCAAGGGATTAACCAATCATCCTAGAGATGAGCTCAATTGCATAAGTTACACATGATATAGGGAATACTAACCGTGAGGGTGCAAACCATGGAAATCATGCTTGATACTTTAAGCTTCTACTAACTCACTCTACATCTCCATAGTGAGTCAAGTATCCAAGAAATGAAGGTTTGAGAGGGAAAAAGGAAAGAATCACAAACCACAAACAAATGTTAAGGCAAGGATGCCAAGAACAAGCACATAGTCAAGTAATTATCAAAAGAGTGATCAAAAGGGCGTGTGGAAGAACGAAAACGTACCTTGGCCACATAGTGCATTCCAAGCTAACAAGGAATTAATGCATAGCCCAACCATGACTAATGTGACTACAAAGTATTCAAGGACTAGTATCACTCCCATCCATCTTGATATCATCATTTAATGATGTTGGAATTCGAAGACGATGAGTATTCTCCAGGTCTAAGTGACTCAGTCCCACAATCAATAGAGTGGTTGATCTTCATGAGTACCTACACATAACAAGATGCAAACTAGTAGATACATTTCAAGAGTAAATCTAAAATGCATAAATACTACTAATCTAAATGAGATACTATATTACCAATTAAAAGGCCTATTTTCAATAAAAAATAGTTTTGACCAAAGAAAAACTTTAGTACAACTTAACCTTCTAATTTCAGGAGACAATGGATCGATCCAAGTTTTAAAGTAAAATATACTTCAAAGATCTTGTGTGACCATCGCTCTGATACCAATTGTAGAAACTAGGGGGGGGGGTGAATAGTTTCTCTTCGATTTATATCCTAATTAAAATTCCTTTCAATTAGGTAAGTACTAAAAATATCTTTTACTTGAAAGCTAGTTGCATAATGATTAGGTTCAATTCTAATGCATTAACAATGACAAGTAGTAAGTGTAATGATATGAAGGTAAGTAAAGAGTAAGGAAAGAAACAACCTAGTAGGAAGACACCAAGATTTATAGTGGTTCGGCAACGAAGCTCTATCCTCGTTCCTACTCCACTCCTCGAGTACACCTACTCGAGATTTCCACTATATCCACAAGCTCCCTTCTTGGCGGAGAAAACCTTACAACGTCGCTTACATTATTTTCCGACACTAAGCTAAATGTCGAGACCTAATCTTAGCTAGGACCAATCTACACAACGTCGCCCACTTCACCATTTTACGACACAAGGCTAGATGTCGAGTTCTAATCGAAAGACAGAACCAATCTTTACAACGTTGCCTACTTCTCCATTTTTCGACACAAGGCTAGATGTCGAGTTCTAATCCAAAGCTAAAACTAATCTTCACGACTCTTCACTTTGAAGCTAAGTGAGAACTTCACACAACACAACTACACATTACTTTATAGTTTAGTGAGAACTCACAAGACACAACCACATCACTTTATAGTTTAGTGAGAACTTACACAACTTATTACAACTCAACTAAATATATCCAATTACACACATGTAACTTGGATCTACACAACACAAATCCAAGCACACACATATGCAAAGGATTTACACAACACTAATCCAAGTATTCACAAATAGCTTGGATGAACACAACTAGTCCAAATATTCATAAATACATTGGATCTACACAAGACACAAATAAACAAATGATGAACATGACTAGATCTTTAGGAGAGGATGCTCTTCATCAAGGCTTCATCTTTAATCACATCATAAGTGTGTGAGTGATCTTCTCTTTGGACAAGGTAAAGAATGAGATCAAGAGGATAATCATAAGTAAACATACTTAACACATTAAGTGATCATTTACAAATGATTAGGATTAGAAATGAGAAAGAAGGCTGAAAGAAATGTCCAAAAAGGTTATAGAAAATGCAGATTTGATCCACTATTTATAGGAGACAAAAACCAACGGCTAACTGGGCGCGGTTCTTTATCTCCCTAGGAGGTTCCTTATCGATAGAGAACCGCATAGGTACTTAAAGAACCGCGGATGTAGACTCCGCTCCTTTTTGTCTTTTAGTGGGGTAGGAATATCTGAGGCAGTTTAAAACCTTCAAAGGATATTCTTATGGCATTTGGAATATGACATATTCAAATTTACATTTTCATTTTAATAAAACATTTTCTTAAAAATAAAGTTTATTAAAAATCTTTTGTCACATTTGAAAAAAGTTAGTTCTAAGGCTAATCACTTTTATGATCACTAAACATGATTAAGATATGTTAGTGTAATGATTATTACCTTGATGATAGTGTTTGTTAGATAATTCGTTTTACGATTATATTATATGCTAAATATCTTTGTAATTTGTCGTGATCAAAACTAAGAAATATTAGTTAGCACTAACAATGTTTTTAGGCATTGCTTTACATTAACAATCTTTTTCACAAATAAAAAAGTCCCAAATGATTTATCCTTTGGGGGGGCTGAATAATCACCCTCAGCCTTCCTAGGGGCAGCGTAACAGGTGATCCTAACCTACATCCAATTCACACTTAAAATAGTCCCAAATGATTTATCCTTTTAGGGGGCTGAATAATCACACTCATTCCGAGGGGCAGCGAATGACGACCATTAACCTCATTACTTTCACACTTGAAAGAATCCCAAAGGATTTATCCTTTGGAGTGGCTGAATATCATCCTCAACCTCTCATGGACAGTATACTGACGACCATTCCCCTTATCTATTTCCCTGTTACTAACTAACATAAATTGCAGGATGATGTTAAACAGTCCACTGTAGCCTCTCATGCTATAATAGATGGAGCTGATAAAATCATTCAGGAACAGCCAACAGAAGATGAAATAATGCTTGATGTTGAGGTTGATATCTCATCTCTCATTGAGAGATTTTCTGAACCTGAATCGATACTTGACGACGAGATTCTCGCTAAAGGCATGATTGAAGAAAAGGATGAAGAGGATGAAACTCATATTCCTCTGTCTCCTCCCAAAACCACAGCTGAGCCCACTCTAGCTGATGCCACAACTCCACCTCCCAAGGAAGCTGCTGTGACTCCCACTTCTACTGTATCTGTCACTAAAGAACTTCCAAAGGCTGCATATGATCCCATAGATGAATTTTTGCTGTTTGATCATCCACATCAGCTAAACTTTGATCTCTTACCAAGGGAGGATGACTATGAACATCAAAGCTTGAACATTCACAACTTACACCCTTACCATCACCCCTCTGATATGGAACGTTGATGTAGTATTTTTGTATATACTTTATTTTAGGAAAAACAAAGCAACACAAAAATCGTTGGGTAAGTATTAATCAATACGTTTTAGGAAAAACGCAAAGACAAATAATCGAGTTCGTTCTCGAGGAGGTATGGTGTTTAGCCAACAATTATAGACGTTATTTAATCGAGTGATTACGTTTTTGGAAAGATAGAAAGAAAAGAAAACGGAGACGAATTACACTAAAATTACACTACGATGTAAAAAACGCGAGATCGTAAACTCGATAAAAAACCAAACTACGCTAAAAATCACCAAAATTTAAACTTAAGCTAAAAAAATCTAATTAAAGTAAAAATGAAAACCAAAATTCTCAAATCTTTTTTAATTATTTTATATTAAAATTTAAAGTTTAATTAAAAACCCAAAATTAAATAAAATTGAAAAAAGTGAAAATGAAAATTTAAAGTTTTGTAAACCTAAAATATATTAATTAAAACCTAAAAAAATTTTTTCCAAAAATTTAAAACACTTTTATCTATTTTTAAATCTATTTCTAAAATTTATAATGAAATAATTGGTAAAACATTAATTAATAAAGATAAAATATTCATGTTACTTTCTAAAATTCTTATTGATAAACTGATAAAAATCGAAAAAACAAAAAGGAGTAACAAATAAGCTGGTAGCAGCTTATCTACATTCGAAATACAATATTAAGCAAAAACTAACAATCCCTTATTAAATTAATGAAGGGATATGGGTCAATAAAGACCCTAGGGCACAACTGGTTAGAGCTTTGGTGTGTAAGAGTGGGGGCGTAGGTTCGAGTCCTGGCCCCTACTTTTTATTCAATATATTTTTTTAATTTTCCTTTTTAAATCACGATAAACAGTAATTGAACTAAGAAAAACACAAACACAAGTCTATATCAATAAATTTAAGTACTGATTAAGCCCCAAATTGCACTCAGACTTTGCTTTAAACACTTTTCTTTGTTTCATGTTACTATGCTGTTGGGGGTATTTGGAGCCCAGGAAAAAGGGATGAGTTCGTTGCTTGGGATACAAACGGCACCCCACAAGCAA
Source organism: Glebionis coronaria (assembly GCA_025667525.1). NCBI lineage: Eukaryota > Viridiplantae > Streptophyta > Magnoliopsida > Asterales > Asteraceae > Glebionis > Glebionis coronaria. The sequence goes on along the minus strand of CM046875.1, from coordinate 315,253,792 downwards.
GTTTTCTTGTGGGAGTCAAACTCGACACACAAATATCAACACAAGCTCAGATTAATCTCAAAACCAAATCAACAAATTAAGCAGATGACAAAAATGTGGTTCTGGGTACTAAAAAGCAATATAGTGGACTGAAAAGGCAATAATCGACCCACCAAAAGCCTAAATTTCTAGACTACCAGCTAATATACTCTAAATCTATCTAAAGTCAAAGTTCTAAACCCCAAAATTCCAAAATGAGGCTAACACCCTGTTGGTGCAAAACAGGCAGTGAAGCGCAAGTTTTGTATTTGGTTTATTTTTGGTTTTTGTTGTGGGTGTACTTTGTTACTGTTAGTATAATGGGGGCACAGGCACCAATCACGAACACAAACTCAAACACCACAGGTCACAACTATAATCAATCAATCAGTGGGCTAGAAAATATAAGCAGACCAAGCAACCCTATATCTCAAGCCAACAGTGGATTCAAGCTTGCTTTTTGATGACTTAAGATAAAGCTAACGCCTACGCTAAGCTTTGAAAAAAACTTAAGTCAACAGCCCTACTCAACCTTGTAATCTAACAATCTAACCAAACTTAGATCCCTAAAACACAAAGTCAATGCACATAGTTATCACTTATGATTATATGGTCACAGAAAACAACAATGGCCATACAAATGCTCATACATGGATTTTGGTGACTTCTATTTGCAAAATAAGCTCTACCTAGCACTAAAACTTAAACCAAACCATCTTAATATCTATATTACCCTATTGTCTAAACAATACTACAAGATTTAAAACCTAAAAACACCCCTAGCTTTAGTTTTAGCTATTTGATGGTGTTTGAGGTGATTTGGTGTTCAACACCTCACATAATTGGTCATAAAATTATGTGTGTTGAGACCACCATCACAACACAAAACCAAACAAATCAAAACCAACAACAAGGTCAAGTCACATCAATTCTAACTACAACCTACCCTATGAACTTGTTTGGCAGAATTTTATAGAAACAAGTAAAATGGAATTTTCAAATTATAACACCCAATCTTTTATTCCAATTCACCTTTCCTAAACTATTCGAGAATGCAGAGCTAAAAGAATGTACTAGGTAAATAAATTCTACCCAAATCCCTAGTTGTCCCAAACACTCATTATGTTACTTAGGATAGATTGTGTAAAAATTGAGCAAAACCAACTTCCAAATTAAACTACCAATCTGTTTTAATGGTTCAAATCAACTACACCAGACCTAATGACGATTGCAGAGCTAAGTGGAGGCCTTGGTTTACACATTCTACCCAAAATCCACACTGTCCCATACAACCAAAAAAGGTCCAATATGCAGATTTTTCAAAGGTTTAACTTAAACAATACCACTCACAAGGAAGCTAATGGCAGATACCTAACAAAGCATGTTCAAACAACAAAATCACACAACCAACATCACATACACAGACTCTCATTCACTAATTTTATGCAGAAACTATAGAAAGAGAAAAAGGGTGATAACACAAACCGCAAGGATAGACAATCCCTACCCTCGAATATTTAGAGCTGATGTGCTAGCGTAGAATCACAAGCTTCCCTTTCTCCTACTAAGAATCAACAAACGTGAAACAAACAGTAACAACAATAATAATAAAACACTGATTTTTTTTCTTTCACTTTTCTTTCAAAAACTTGAAACCTTAAACTCTTTGAACAATATTAAAACTCAAACCTTGAAATCCTTTTAGATGAAACTGAAAAAGTAAATGTGCATAAATTTAAAGACAGTTTAAATAAAATGGAACTCAATAATTTCATTCAATAATTTGTATCAACATTACAAATTTTGAGAAGAAAAATTTGAACAAAAACAGAATGAAAGACCTAGGTAGCCTTATATAGTGTCTTACAGAATAATCTAGAATCAAATAATAACAAACCCTAATTGTTGAAATCCCTCTTGTGCCCTTGGACGTTTGAATCATTCTTGGTCAAAATGTCCCCTTGTGATCTCTGGCTGGTGTATAGTTGTACTTCTTCATCTCAACCATTAAAATGTGAGTAGGGACCAAGTTAACACTTGGAGCCGTGGATCCTGTCGCGTATTGGAGATTGTGGGAAAGGACTTGAGTAGGGGAGGCATGTGGGTGTGGTCTGGGGTGATGATGTGGCAAAGGTGAAGGTGGGAATGTGATTAGTAGGAAGGTAATTGCATATCTGGAAGAGTTAAAGCCCAATTGTGAGGGATTAAGGGTTTTGGGTAATCTAGGGTTTATAAGATATGAATGGGAGTTTTTGATCGGTAAAAGGGGGTTTCGTTTTGTTAAGCACAAATTATATTAAATAAAAATTGTTTAAACGTTTAATTATTACAATTTGCTGGTGGGGTGACATGTATTATGGTTTGGGTCAGGTATAGGGCTGTGTGTAATGGTCCTGGGTAGATATATGGGTAAATGGGTGATGAGGTGGCAATTTTGGGGATGTGGCAGTATGCTAATGGTGGGTATAAGTTTGTTGTCTGGACATAAATGATCCCCCACTTTCCAAACTTTGTTCAATTAAAGTTTCAACAGCTTTTAACTAGTTCCCCTTTGTAATAAAGTTTGTGTTTTCCAATTTTGGCCACAAAAACTTTTGTAAACTTGTTTCAAGGACCAAATATGCATAATATGCATTCTTCAAGGGCTTTTATTGAACATTCTTGCCATTTTAGGGACCCATATGTAACTTTGAGGATTTACAAGGGTTTAAAATGACAATTCTTCAAAAGATGAGGGACCAATCTTGACAATCTTTAAAACTTCAAGGACTTATTTGGAAATTCATCGTTCGGGTCCGGTTCTTTGTGCGGCTTCGTTCCTGTGTTCGTTTTTGCTTGATTCTTGTAATCTTTTGTCATTTACTTGATATTCGTACCTAAAATACACATTGAACAAACACAAGCATATATTTGGCACTTTTTATGATATTTTCATCGTTTTAAGCCCGTTTTGGACGATGAGACTATGTATAAAAGCAGTCTCATCAAACGCATCTCAAGAAAGTTGGATCGCAGCGGTTTTGAAATGAAGATTTTACCTCCAACTTTCCAAATATTATCACACAGGCGGTTCAGGATGCTCTCACATTTCCTATTAAAGAAGGCACTCGTAAAGGAGGAGCTCAAGGACTCAGCCATCTGTCCACTCGAATCAAAGATTCCATTAAAACTGAAGTTCCTGATATGTTATCAGCTCATGAGTTATTCATGCACAAGGAATTTGAAGTTGTGTATCAAAGACAAAAACATCATACCAACTTCCTGCCAACCATGTTGATCGCTCTATGAACAGAAATTGCAACAGGCTGCTCAGAATTTCTAGAGGATCAAGAAGAGTGAAGAAACACATAGTTGTGTCTATTGAAGAGGTTGCAAGATACATTCAAGCCAAACTTTTGAAAAACAGGCTAAACATGAGGGGGGAGAAAGTCAAACTACTTAATCTTGAACCTGTCAACACAGCTGATAACACCATCCCATCTCCCATCCCTTTCCAAGTCATCACACCCATTGTTATACCAGTTGATGGTGCAACTAAGGGGGAGCAACAGCCTAATGAAGGAGCTGATACATCAAAAGCCCTATCTCTGGTTAACACCAAGGAGATTGTGGACAATGATGAACCAGCTGCCAAGAAACTCAAGTTTGTTGTTGGCTCCCTACCCAAGGCTGTACAAAGTCGAGCTCAGATGACATTTCTCAAACATGCTAAAGAGCCTAGAAAAGCAAATGAATCTTCCTTCGTCTCAAAGAAAGGAAAGGAAATAGTTGTGGTAGACTCGGACGCCAAACTAAAGAAAATAGATGCGATGCTAGAGACAGGAGGATCAACAACAAGAATCTCTCAATTCTCAACCTTCAAAGCTGCTGGTGAGAAACCTCTAACAACTGAGAAAATTGAAAACAGGCACTTGAATTTAACAGACTAATTGAAATCAAGAAAGCCAAAGAGCTGAATGAGGCAAAGCTGAGAAAAATGACTCCCTAACATAGAGAGGAGCAAAGAAAATTTTGAAGGAAATGGAGTTAAAATGCAAAGAGGCTTTGAAGAAAGTTAAAGCTGACTATGATGCCTGCGTAACCTCAAGATATGCACCAGGTAACATTACCAAGTTTTAATACACAATTCAGAAGTCATCTCACACTCCACAGATGGTTATATGGAGAGACAACCAACGGGCCAACATGGACATATTCGAGGACTTCAAATTAAAAACACTTGGTCTGTCTGAATGGTTCGAACTTAAGAAACTAGCTGAGAAGAAGCCTTGACATGAAACTTTTTTACTTTTAAAGACTCTCAAGGCTAAGTTCAACTGGGTGAAAGAAACAACAGCCAAGCTTAAAATTGATCCCCCTCCACAACTATTTGAACAAGAACCAACAAAGGTCGAGAATAAAAGAAAGAGGCTGAGCCAATTCATTAATGAAAACTTTGTGACAGCCGACATTCAAGTTGATGGAATGCACATGGATCTTATTCTACCCAATGGCATAGTAGGACCTGTTGATGGACAGACATATACTGAGCCTGAAAAAGGAATGGCCTTCATGAAAAGGGGGTGCCAATATGTCTTCCAAAGGGAAAGTGAGCTAGGGCTAGATTCCACTATTCAACTTCTTGTTTTCAAGAAGGTACTAAAAATCAACTCTGAGTATTCCAAAGTCTTTGCCCAAGCTTTGCAAGCTGAATTGGATACCAGAACAGATATCGACGAAGCTGAAGAGAAAACAAAGAATGATGATTATTGAAGAAACCACAGCTGAATTTCATCTTTATAATTTTGTTGTACTTATGTTTTGTACTTGTAATTTTCTTTTAAGTCTTAATGAATTATAAAGTTGTTTGTTAGATCTGTTATGTGTAAGAAGAAGCTGTTATCTCACTTACTATAACCATGTTAGATCTAGCTGTATTTATGTTTAAATAGGGAGAGATTTTTAGGAATCTAAGCATGTTAGAATTTCCTTAGTCATAGATTTAAACGTAAATCAAGCTGTAGGTTACTAAATTGCATGTGCCAAGGTGACAAGAAAGTACCACAAGACACACAAAGAACTTAGTCTCTGTGAGCAGCCACAGGGGAGTCCATGTCAGAGACATTGTCAAGGAAGTCAAAGATTACTTGAATACATTCTCATTGACTGTGATGGATAACAGCTAAGATGTATTAGAGACTCTCTATGGTTGAGTGTTAACAGGGGTGGTAATACCCTGTTAACATTCAGTACACTTTGGACATACCTAAGTATTTAGGCGGGAAGATATGTAGCCTAAAGTACGAGGTTATGAAGAAAAAGGAAACTATGTTAGCTCTGTTTCCCTAAAGCATTGTAGCAGACTACCAAGAATAGAAGAGCATCTTGTGACAGATGTCTGACATTGTCTATTTTGTGTAGTCACTATCAACAACTATCAAAGTCAACCTCGTACCACTATAAATAGAGAATGTAGCATAGAGTTAATGTTGTTCACTTTGTTAGATTTCTCACATTAACTCACTTGAACTTGAAAAACAACTAGCTGTACCTGTGTTCTTAAGTTAGCTTGTAAACTTGTAACTTGTACAAGTTTACTTGTCCAAAGAGTACACAACACATTATCATAAAACTGTGTGATCCATAAAACTTGTAACACTTGATTATACAATAATAAAGTATTACGTTTGAAAAGTATTTACTTGTGTTATTTATCTTAATTAGTCGTTTAAGTCATTGTTAGGGCCTTTCACTATTAATAAACTCAGTGCCATTATCACTTCTGAAAATTTTAACAGTAGCATCAAATTGATTTTTTATAAGATTGTAAAACTCACAACTTTTTCAAACACTTCATTTTTTCCTTTGAGTAAATACAACCACACTGCTCTAGTATTGTCATCCACCATATTAAGAAAGAACCTAAACCGTTCTCGGCTTTTAACCTTATAAGGCCCCCAAACATCTAAGTGAACAATGTCACCCAAATGTTTGATTTTATGATCACTAAGAGGGAAAGGTTCTCTGGTCTGCTTAGCCTTGTGACACACATCACAAGGCTGAGTATCATCCAGACCATCACTTTGAAGTGTATCCTTTAAGACACTCAAGACTTGGTCAGATGGATGACCAAGTCTATTATGCCAAATACACTTAGACAACATACAAGATGTAATACTACTATTAAAAATTTTCCTACCTGAATCAAACATATACAAGCCATTATTCTCACTACCAATCCCTAGGAGGGACTTTTGAAGAGAATCCTGAACAAAACACTTAGATTCATTAAAAGATACAACAAACTTGTTATCCTTAGCAAGTCTATGAACAGATATAAGATTGACTTTGTACCCAGGTACCACCAACACATTTTTTAAAACAATTTTATATGTCAATTTATAATTTCCAACAAATTTAACCAATTCAATAATGCCATTAGGGTAAGAGACAGTAATGCTTAGATGAGAGACATTAATGACATCAGTTAAATGTTCAACAAAAAAAGTCATGTGTTAGGAAGCACCAGAATAAAAAAATCCAGCCAATGTAAGTACTATAAGTACTAATAATAGAATTGTAATTGAAAAATATACAAGTAGCAAAATTAATCACATGATTAGAGAAAGCAATAGTACCAGCAGCACAAGACTGCAGCTCACAAGACTACAGCTCACTAGCCATATTAGCTTCAGGCTTTGAGCCAATCAAAGCCATTAACCTGCTAATCTGATCTTGAGTAAAGCGCATAGAGTTCCCAATACTTTAATCATTCTTAACAGAAACAGAGGAAGTGTTAACACCACCATAATTCCTTTTCTTGAATCCTGGTGGATATCCATTAAGCTCAAAACACCTATCTATGGTGTGTCCAGTCATATTACAATGCTTACAAGTAAGATTAGTATTTATAGTAAACCCTCTCCCTTGAGAAGCCCTGTTGTTAGACCAATTGGATGGTCTATCAGCAAAAGTAGAAGAATTAGGTTTAACAGAAGTACTATGAACCATATTATTCTTATGAGACTCTACTCTAGATAGAGTAGCAACAGAAGATTTCAAATATGGTAAAGGATCAGAAGTCAAAATTTGACTTCTTACAACACTGTAAGTGTCATCTAAACCCATGAGAAAGTGCATTAATCTCAAGAACTGTTATGATCCTTCAACTGTGGAGCACCAGCACAAGTACAAGCAGGCAAGTTAACAAAAGAGTCAAATTGCCTCCATAAACTATTGTAATTGTGATAGTACTTAGACAGTAGAGACCCAGATTAAGTGAGAGAACAAATTCTATAATGCAAATTATATATCACAGAACCATCATTTTTGTCATAAGTTTCTTTAAATTCATCCCACACATCTTTAGCATTTTTAAAAAATATTTGCCCTTGGTATAGCTTAGGTGAAGTACACCTAATAATCCAAGATAACACAACATCATTGCACCCTTCCCACTATTCTTGAAGAATTTCATCCTCCTCATCTCTAAGACAATTACCATCAACAAACCCTAGCTTGTTTTTAGTATGTAAAGCAAGTTTAACATCAACATCCTAAATTTTATAATTTTTAGGACCACTAAGTTTAATAGCAACAATAGATTGCCCATTAGTGTCAGTAGGATGAAAATAAAGTGGATCATTAGTTTGAAAAACAATCTCTACAAGATCATTAGAACTATTAAGAATATCCGTTTTAGTCTCCTTTTTAGTTTCAACCATGATTACCAAGAATTAAACAAGAATCAATAAACAACCCCCTTGTAACTCCTCTAAAAGAAAGTACCAAAAAATCAGAGAGAAAACCCGATCAAAACTCCAAGAAACTAACTAAATCCCTTCGACACCTAATCACCCACTAAAACCTAACAAAAAACCTAAAAAAGAAAGCGACAGAGGTGTTACAGAGCACGCGCAGCAACGAGCAACTAAGAACCAAGGGGATCAAGCAGATCATCACAAACAACAACCAAAGCACAGCGGAACAAGAAACCTGAAATCGTTAGTTACAACAGAATAACCAACAATCAAGAATCACAATACCGTGAAGAAACCCTAATATCTGAATTTAGGGTTTTTCAACAAAACCTCACAAAAATGAAATTAAGATCAATTAATTGCACAAGAACCTAATAGAACCCCACGAAACACCAGAAATCAAGAAACCCCCAAATTTAAGAAAACCCTAAAAATTGGAAAACACAATTAACACAAAGAAATCACCAATTAACAAGTAGATTAATTGAGTTCTAACTTCAAACCACTTTTAGATCTTTAAAAACAAGTATCAAGAACCAATGGCTCTAATACCATATTCGATTTTATAAAAGATTCAAAAACAAAACAAAATTTATTCAACCAACCACCCCTTTTATTTTATTTACAGCTTCAGGCAATCACTTCAAATGTGAATCCTGGATTTGTGATCAGTACATTCAAAGTAGAAAGAAAAGAAAACTATGAATCAATGATCTTAACAACAAGATCAAAGCTCATAAATAACTAGAATCAGCAAGCTAACAATGATCAACAATGGCGGCTAGAGAGAGAGACACATAGAATGAATGATACAATGAGAAGAAAACACCCTATATATACACCTAAACTAGGGCGACACCACACTTTCAACAAATTTCATAAGCAGTCCCTCAAGTATGCCAAACCTGCAAAATAGAAACCAACTACCAAACATTCCAAAAATATAAAAAATATTTTACCTTTCTTACCCTTTATCTTTGTTATGTTTGGCAAAGTCAACTTATCTCAATATATATGATTGTCTAAAGTCATATATGATTTTGGGAAATCATATATGTTTCGTAATACGAATCATATGTGATTTCTTAGACAAAATTTATTTTTTGTAGAAAAAAATTTATTTTTTGTTGTAATGGTGTAGTTTTTAACATTTGACGATTTACCGTTTGTGAGATATTTAATTTTGAAAAATAAGTGAAAAAGGTGATTTTTTTTAGAACGGCAAATGTTAGTGGTTAGTGGGTCGAGTCGTGCAATGACATCCAAGCGGAAGAATATCTTCTTCGAACCCTCGTCTAGTTATGTTAGACTTCTTATCCGCTTCGCCTGAAAGGCCCTTAGCAGGTCTTGAACCCAAGACCTCTAAGAAACCTCCCCCAAGGAAACCACTTTGTGGAACCTTGGTGACCAATTGAGCTAAGCCAGTTGGTTAAGTAAAAAAGGTGATTGAGTAAATATAATTGATTGAGTATATGCCAAAATAAAGGTTTACATTAATGTAAACTCTAAAAAAATACAGAAATGTTTATTGAACCAAACTATATCAACTTTGTTGGCAAACCAAAGCAAATTCAAGGTTCAAATTTGTCATGATTGAGTATAAATTGAAACAAGTTCTTTTCATAAAATAACGTTGTAGTCTGATTATTTAGAAGTGTCACTACAACAGTTCGTGTGATTATGCACACAAATTAGGACATATCTGCACGGTTTTTTGTGTGTTAAAATTAAAAGTAGACGGTTCCTTTGGCGTGCAGAATATGGGTGTCACAAATTGCTAGACACATAAACCGTGGAGAAAGTGAGACTTTATGACACTTAAAAGTGTCCACAATCTGATGAAAAGTGGATGGTTTTAAAAGTGAACAAGTTTCTGCATGCTTTAAACTGTCCACTTTTTAATAATTTCACATTTTTTAAAAAAGTTTCATAATGTTGTTCAAATTCAGATACCTACTAATTCAACATCAGCTCATATACTCAAATCTTCATATACTCTGCATATACTCAAATCTTCATTTCAACTTCAGATACCTACTAATTCAACATCAGCTCATATACTCTCAAATCTATTTGTTTACAAAATAAAACTAAAAGCTAGGTTCTTCGATCTTTCTTCTTCAACAATTACCGATTTTTCTTCTTTAGTAAGCTCCTAAATAACGAGAAAGAATAGTAATTAATCATTGCAATAATAAAGCCTTCGTGATCATTTTTATTATACTTAACGATATACAAAATATGGATAAACAATTATTCATGGCTCGACTAAAAAACGGCTCACCTCGGGTGACGGCAGTGAAGGTGTGTTGTTGCATTCACAGTCCTGTACAGTTAAAAGGAAATGGAATGGGTCTAATCAGAGGAATGCATAAAGATCAACATGTGTCTATGCTAAAGGATGGTTGTAGTTTTTTATTTATTTTCTGAACGTATTAAAGTCAAGAGAGAAACCTGGCGGGCCTTCAAAAAGTACTGCACGAGGTCTATTTGTCTCACACTTGCACCGAGTTCCACGATCAATCTCAACATAAACCTCGGGACTCTACAATGCCAGCAATATTGTACCTTCTATGTCTCTACATATAAACAATTAATAGATCAAAAAGATTATCTAAAACTGAGCCCTTGCTTCCTACATTCCAGAATACCAGTGAACTCTTCCCAACAAAATATCATTACGTGAAGTTATTTTGCATTCTATTCCGAAATTTTGAAATGAAAGTGAACCAGTTTTATCGATATCAACTTATGTTTTGTGGTTACTGGTTACTTCATGATAATTCAGGAGAACGGGATCATTAACACTCTATGTATGTTCACGATAGTCTACTGTCTACTCAAATCTTAGAAAGAGATAACTGATATTATGTTTGTTATACAAATAGAAAGGGTTAGTTACTTAATATCTCACGCTTACTGCATAGACAATCCATTTTTGTTGGTTAACACATATCTGTTTTATATTACAGCAAAAAAACTTTACAAAGGTGTATTATAGATTTATAGCTATGATATTACGACGTTATAGTAAGTTCCGTACGTTTTCTGTTGAGTACACCTAGCAATGCCTTGTGTACGTGTGGCCTTATGTAAGCATAGTAAGCTAACCTGAGGTTGAGAGTGATAACTGGAATTGCCTTCAACAGCAGGACTAATAACACTATTCCAAGGCCACATCTTAAGATTCCTACAAACAATGCATAAAGATCCTCGCCAGCACCCATTTTCAAGCAATTTTCCTTTATTCGAATTGCATCAACCATTGCTAAAGTCTGTAAGCAAATTCATACAAGTCAGAGGTTAATGATACTCAAAAGCAGCAACATGCTATGATGGACGTGAATATAGGAGTCAATAATATTCAAGAAATTGGATGGTGCTGATGAGACTGCTTTTATACATAGTCTCATCTTCCAAATAGGGCTTAAAATGCATTAAATATCATTAAAATACCCAAATATATGCTTGTGTTTGTTGCTTGTGTATTTTAGGTACAGATATTGAGAAAATGACAAAAGATCACAAGAATCATGCAAAAACGAACATGGGAAACGAAGCCGCACAATGAACCAAGCCCTAGTGAAGACTTTCCCAAGATCAATCCTTGAAGATTTGAAGAATTATGAAGAAGGGTCCTCCAATTATGAAGAATTGACACTTTATACCCTTGTATCCTCATAATTACAAGTTTGGCCCCTAAAGTTTGTCAAAATTACAAAAAGGGCCCTCCACTTTGAAGAATTGGCAAGTTTAGCCCCTCAACAAAGCTAAATTGTCAACCAATATCATCCACAAAGTCAAATACATCATGAAGTCCTTCAAAGTACAAGAAATGACAAGTTTGGTCCTTTGAAAAATCCAAAATTACACAAAGGACCCTCAACTTTCAAAATTTGGCAAAAATGGTCCCTCAATTATCAAGACTTGGCAATTTCAGTCCTCCAAAATGTCAATTAAACAAGTCTAGACCATTATCATTGAAGAAAATACCAAATCGGTCCTTCAAGAATGCAAAAATGGCAAGAAATACCCCTGAAATCATTTTACAAAACTTTTTGGGGCAAAAGTGTGAAGTTTGAAACTTCAATAACAAAGGAAACGAGTTTTGGGGTATTTATTTACAAAGTGGCAAGAAGAAGAAAGAAAGGGGGTAATATTGGGCCAGACAAAGAAGTTACCTATACCAGTGACAAGCTGCCACGTGCCCCACTCACTTAAACCCACCAATCCCATTCCACCAATCCTCCACATCAGCATCCACTCACAACCGGATTAACAACTTAATTTATTAAGTTAAATTTGGGCGCCTAACACATTTTTAAACACTAATCTGGATCAAATACACCCACTATTCACACATGAACACAAATTGTGTATTTGTGTTTAAGCCAAAATTAAACCACCAAAGCATCCAGATTAGTGATTAAGCTTGTCATGAACACATCTCCACTTCAAAAACCCTTGCCACGTCACTCATGTGCTCACATGATAAACCCTTGCTACACACTTTTGGGGATACTGCCAAAACCAGCCAGAGAATCAACCATCCAGATACAAGCTTACATTTTAAGCTTTGTTTGAGCCCTTGGATCAAATTACAACAGCTATCTACTTCACAAGGCTCCAAATTCAGTCACATGATTCAAGAAGATGCCAAAACCTCAAGGGCATTTTTGGAAGATCAAGTAGCTAGGGTTACACGTTTTTCAGCTTTCATAGTTCACTTGTAAGGCTATATAAAGCCACTTAGGCCTTCACATTTCAGTTTGCTTTTGATTTTTCCTTGGTTCAAGTTTCTGTAAATCCTATTTATAAGTTAATGAAATTGAGTTTGAAATCTTGAAGAAAAGTCATTGGCCAATCTTGTTTACTGCTTTCATTTGTTATATGCTTTGTAGTTCTTAAAGTTCAAAACCTGTTTTTCAAAGAGGAGTGTGCAAAAGTTTGCATATTTCCTCATTTTCTTGATATTTTGCTAAGTCTTGTTCCAATCTTGGAATTCTTGGGCTATAGGGCTGATCATAGCATCCTAACTGAGTTGGTTAAGGTGTGGTGAGGCTTATAACTTGGGGATAATCAAGTGTGGGGTAACAAGTTTGCATTAATCAAGTTTTTCAAAGTTTCTGATTTTTATGATATTGTGCTTAACCCTTGTTCAATCTTAGCAGGCTTATTGTGGAAGCTTGTGCTTGTTCTTGCTAGCACATAAGCTCAAAATTCGTGGGTGTGGATGTACATCCATGAGGTTTGCATACTTAATCTCCAAATCTGCTAAAATTGTGATTTTTGGTGATATTTGTATGAAACTGTTGTTCTTGTGAATTTTGTGTCTTGTTCTTGCTTGAATCTGTTTATTATACTTGTTTGAGTATTAATTGATGCTTGGTTGGCCTGAAATCTCATTGTGCTTTTGAAAATTTTGATTTGAAAAAGTTAAAGGGGTGTTTGGGTCTATTGGTTTATGCTTGTAATTTGTTTTTGTGTTAAGGGAAGTTGTTGTTTATGCTTTGTATCTGCTATACCTTTGTTTGAGAGTGTTTTGCTGCAGGTTTTTGGGTTTGAACACTTGAATTAATCAATCTTCTATATAGACCTTGTTTCTGCCTGTTTTGACCTAGGATTTTGGGAACACTTAGTGTGTATGCATGCTTAGGGATAAAAGTGGTTTAAACAAAGTTAATATAACCTGTTTGAAAGATTTGAGGTGTTGAAATTGGCTTGTGTGTCAAATACATCAGCAAAAGTAGAAAACTGCATGTGTTAGTGTTCATCAGTAACTTTCATTGCTTGAATCTTGCTTAATTCTTTGAACCAGTGCATGAAACCTGTTTAGACTTGCTTATTGGAGTTTATTATAGCTTGTGTATGCATTTGGTTGAATTTGGCTGGCTGATTTGTGCTAAAACTGCTGATAAGTGCTTAACTGCTTATTGTTCATGTCTGTATCATGTCTGATGAATGATTGATTAAACTGTATCAATTGGGTGTTTGTGATTGTGTTATTTTGATTGTTATTGACTCCTTTTGATCCAAAGATCATTTGGGTGCCTTTGTGAAATCTGAATCCAAGAAAAAGTCACTAAAAACAAAATGTCAAAATAGTCAAGCAGTGGAAAAAGTTTCCACTGCTCAACATCCAAAACTAGCCCCTGCTAGTGCAATTTTGTCATCAGCTTATCAATAAGCTATTCTAGCTTATTCTGACTTGCAACAACTTATTTTTTGTGATAGATCTTCATTATTTGACCCATTTAAGTGAACTGGAGCTTATGAGACTTTGACTTTGACTTTTTACTAGAAAACCAACTTGTTTGACTTTTAACATAAGTGCTTATTTGATTTTCCAGCTTATTGAGTGTGCTTATTTGAAAGGTCTTTGGTTTTTAAGCTTAGTTTTGTTAAAAGAAACATTTTGCAACTTGAATCAGCTTCTGAGGTGGTCTAGATCATAAAAACGACTATTTTGTCGTTTTGTGAATAAGTTTGTGACTTGTTTCTGGCTTATTAAGTGGGCTTATTTGAAAATTCTTTTTGCAGAAGTCTTTGTTAGGTCAAAAGAAGGTTGTGTGTTAAATTTTAGCTTATGGCATCAGCTTATGGCTTAATAGGCCAAAAAGCTCATTAAGCATAAGCTGCTTATTATAAGTTAGCTTATTTCACATTTTCAGCTTTTGGGCCTTTGGAAAAAGTTGTTTAAAATCAAATTTGAGTCAACCTATGCTTTTTGGGCTTAATTTGAACACTTTTTCTTATTGGGCCTTAATTAAGCCCAATAAGGGACTGTCTTGGGTTTGGCCCATTTTCTAGGCCCAATAGGGGTATTTAGGTAATTTCACTTTCATTTCTGAGTTTATTAGGTTAAATTAAGCTAGTTTGCAAGTTTTTAAAATTTTTTATAATTTTTGGATTTTTAATATTATTTTAATATTATTTTATTATTAAAAATTAAAAGTCTGATTTTCTAGGTTTTTATATTTTTCCTAGGTTCTAAACACTTAATTAGGATTTTTGCAACTTTCCAATTATTTTCTAGGTCTTTTAATTACTTTCTATAATTAATTTAAGATTTAATTGATTTTAGGAGTTTTTAATTGTTTAAAAATAGTTTTAATTGGTTTTAAAATTTTGAAAAATAGTTTTTAGCTTAATTAGAGTATTTTTGAGGTTTACAAACTTGAAAATCTTGTTTAGGGCTTTTTAATAATTAATTTTGATTTTTAGGGCTTTAATTAGCATTAAAAATTCATTATCTAATTAATTAAAAGGTTTTTGCAAGTTTTGATTTTTTGTAAATTCTTAGAATATTATTAGGGATTTTTGGTAATTTTTAGAAATTTTAAGGTTAAAATTTTAATTTTGGTGGTTTTTACGACTTTACTTGTACGCCTTTTTAGACTTAGTTTAATCCGTCTTCATAACCGTCATTCTCTTCTAATCCCCTTTCTATTCTTCTTATTCAAATATAATCACAAATTAATCCATATCATTACACACATAACACACTAGCCTCCTTGAGAACGAACTTAATTGGTCATTAGTGCTTGGTTTTCCTAAACCGACACTTAATACTTGCCACTTTTGTCATCCTTTTCCTAAAGGTGTACAAAAACTCAACATCATTTTGGCGCCGCTGCCGGGGAGGCGTGTTGTGTTTTGATTTGACATTGTTGTTTTTATACTAACCATAATTAGTATTTGTATTAGTAGCACTCTACTAATACGTATTATCGTTTTTCGGTTTTTGTGTGAATATTATTACTATATTGTATACGTAGAACAATAAATACACAAGTACTCCAAATACGTGAGAAATCACAACCTTGACTTGGGAGGTCATTACCCAATCATTGTATTCGAATCTCAAACCAAAGAAAAAGGCAAAAATAGATAAATACTTTCGTGAAGCTTAATCTTGAAAATACAAACTATAAGGTGGGTATAAGGCGGATATTATAAAATATATCCTAAGGAAAAAGGCTTTTAAGTGCTTCGCTCCGCCTCGTTTCCCCGCTTGCTTGTGAGTATTTGATTGTGAGAGTGAATCGAGGGTTTTGCCGCCCAAAGTATTACTAAGTATCATATATATTTTCTTGGTTTCCATTGATTAAACCCTCTTGAACGATTTGGTGTTCCACCATCGTTCTTAAGTCATCGAAGGCGTTCACTTCACGTGATCGTTTTCATTCCTTGAGGCTTCTTTAATCGAGAGATTTGATTAAGGAGGAGATTTGTAGATTTTTATCTACTTAATACATTTCACCAAACTCCAAAAGGTTAATACAATCAAAAACCACAAAAAAATTGAAAAAATACAAAACACCAAAAAGAATCTTCTTTGCTCATCCCCTCGTTGTACGTGACGTTTATGCTAACTCGAAATCAAGCAAGACGTGCACGTAAACGAAAGAACAAAACTCCCACTCCCAACAATTCTAGTGAGGAGTCTCCTATTGACGAACCCATTGTAAGAGAAGCACCAGCCATGGCGAATCGAACTATGATGGAGTTACTTCAAGCACCTACCGAGGGTTATGGAGAGGCTATTGTGATTCCCGCCATCCTTGCGGAGAATTTTGAGGTTAAGACGGGTTTGTTGTCCATGATTCAAAACAACAAATTCCGTGGTGATGAGAAGGACAATCCACACAACCATATCCGCCAATTCAATCGTCTTACCGCTACTTGCAAGTTTAAGGATGTCTCTAACGACTCGATTAAGATGATGCTTTTTCCGTATTCCTTAGCGGGACCCGCTAAAATTTGGTTAGAGAAAGAGCCACCCAATTCTATATTGACGTGGAAGGATCTCGTGTCTAAGTTTGTGAACCAATTTTTTCCGCCCTCTAAGACTACGCACTTGAAAAACGAGATTTCAAAGTTTTCACAAGAATTTAATGAAAGTTTTTCAACGGCTTGGAATAGGTTTAAGGAAATGTTACATGAATGTCCTCATCACGGTTTTTCCGATTTGCATCAAATTGACACGTTTTACAATGGACTTAATGATCATGAAAGGGATTATTTGAATGCCGCCGCGGGTGGTAATTTTTTGTGTAAAGCGGTTGAGGAAGCTTTGGTGATAATTGAAAATAGATCTAAGGTGTATAGTCCTCGTAGCACGTCTAGTGTTCGTAAGGCTTCGTCTTCGGCTTCACCTTCTTTGTCTAATATCATCGATGCTTGCCAAATTGAGGCAAACATGGAAAACAAGATTTTTGATAAGTTGAAAGGACTTTTGATTGAGTTTAAAGTTGGTGAACCAAGTGCTCCCGCTACGGCTAAAGCGGTTGAGGTTTCTTGCATGTATTGTGGTGGAGGTCATGATTTCTCCGAGTGCATTACCAACGGTGGTAACACTTCGAGTGCCTTCGCGGCCACGGGAAATTACAACCAAAACGGTCAAGTTTCCCGCTCTAATCAAATGACTCCACCGGGTTTTGGATCAAATCAAAATGCTAACTATCGCAACAATCAAGTTGGTTTTAAGAACAATTACAACAAGGGAAACTATGGGAATCAAGGGCTAATAATCAAGTTTCAAACAAAAATGATTTTCAAAATAACAACAAAAGTTTGCAAACATTGAAAGATCTTCCAAGTGAGTTTGTTGAATATGCTAGTGGGAATGATGCTAGGTTTGACAATATTCAAAGAGAAATCATTAGCCTAAGATCCGAGTTTAAAAACGACTTGAAGAAAGAGTTGAAAAATGAGTTAGCTAATGAACTTAAAATCCACACCAACAAGATGGAAGGAAATGTCACTAGGTTGCAACAAAACCAACAAAAGATGGAACAAGGGCAACATGAGATTAAACAAGAGATGCTTAAGGCCGAGAAAAGGCAAACCGAAGCCGTATTGAGGCAATCTAATTTTGAAGATAAAATCTCGTCTATGTTTGAGGCAATAATGTGTAAACCGTCGTCAAGTGGTCTTCCTAGCAACACCATATCCAACCCCAAGGGTGAGATGAAAGTGATTACCACACGTAGTGGTAAGACACTTAAGGAGCCGATTCCTCAACCAATTGCTCCTACGGAGGAAGCAATTGAGGAAGAACCCGAGGTGGTGGTCCAAAAGGAGCATGTCCCGATCCCACGAAGTACCGCTCATGCCACACCTACGGTTGACCCATTACCATCATTGGAACCCGAGATTCCAAAGGCTATGCCTACTATGCCTCAACCCACACCACCTTTGCCCTATCCATCGAGACTTAGGAAGGAGAAACGTCAAGAGCGCGACAATTATTAATTTGAGATTTTTATGAAAATGTTTCGTGATTTGCACCTTAATGTGAGTTTCGCCGATGCTTTGGTCATGATGCCTCGATTTGCCGCTAACTTTAAGAGTATGTTGAACAACAAGGAGAAATTGCACCAATTGTCTAGTTGTTCATCGGTTTATCTTAACCGCATACCTCAAAAAGTCGGTGATCCCGGTAAATTTTTGATCCCTTGTGCAATCCAAGACATGGAAGAATGCTTCGCCTTGGCCGATCTTGGTGCTAGCATTAACTTGATGCCACTTGCAATCTTCAAGTCGCTCAATCTTCCTAATCTTACTCCTTCACTAATGTCTATCGAGTTGGCCGACCATTCCACAATTCCCGCATGTGATTTGGCGGAAGACGTTTTTGTGAAAGTGGGGAAGTTCTACTATCCTGTAGACTTCATTGTTGTTGATATCCCCACGGATCCTCAAGTTCCTCTCATTTTAGGTCGTTCGTTTTTAGATACGTCTATGGCTTTGATTGATGTTCATGCTAGAAAGATCACCTTACGTTTCAACGACGAGGAACTTGTTATAAACGCAACTCAAAACTCTCAAATTTCTCATGTTTATTCCGTTGCAACCATAAACCTCGTTGATATGATTGACGTGGTTTGCGAGAAATTTTCACAAGAAGTTCTAGGTTTTGGTGATGAAGAAACTAGTGGCAATCCCACTATGTTGGATCCAATTCTTGATAATTCGACACCAACCTTCACTCCTTTTGAAGGTGGTGGTTTTACGTTGGAAGAATTCGATGTTCCACGTACTTGTGACGAAGACCTCGACAAAGATGAGGACTTCTCGTTATCAAGGATTTTCTTAACGATTTCCCATTTCCTCCGCCCGAGGAGGTTATGAGTATCTGTGACATTCGTCAAATTTCCATCATTTAATTATTCGTGTAGTACGAGTATTTTAACTACTTATCGACTAGTCGTCGTCATGAACGTGTTAATTTCTTTGCTTTGCGGACAAAGCCCTTTTTAGGGAGAGCATATGTAACATCTCTATGTTTCGCGACTATTTAGTTGAATGCAATACAAGTTGTGAGCGTGTTATGATGTGCCGTGTGTTTTATTTGCTCTAGTTATTAAGATTGATAACGTCTCGCACAATTGTCTTTTGTTTTGGGATCGTACGCTAAACGGTTTTGCTGTCGTGTTATGTCAGTCGCGTCTAAACCTAAATATATTGAACCCGAGCCGAGTTTATCACTATCACAGCATGTGTATGTAACTGATTATTTAAACCTTCAATTTATTTGTCAAAGCTTGTCATACAAGTGTCCCAAATCAGTCACAAGTCTACATTACACTTGCAAACTTTATAGTTATTTGCCCCACTAAAGGACAACACATTTGCCTAGTTTACCCCTTTTGGGTATATCACAAGCAAGCATTTCCAGAATTTCACTAACCCTAGACTAATTATACAAGCTTATATACAAGTCCAAAGTAATGTCCAAAGTCCAAATACAAATTATCACAAGTTATCACAGTCCAAAAAATACAAACATCAAAATCTGCACAAGTCTTCATCATACAACTCCTGAGTAGAAGTTTTGTTCCAGCCAACCTACACGTCTCGTCCGAACCTGCACAACCAAAGGTCTTCATTCTGTCCGAACCTGCAAAACCGAACGTAGCATCCCCTTTGTGAGTCTTTTGTCCTTTCGTTTTACTTTCGAAGTCTAGTTGTGCTTGTCTTTGTACGAACCTACAAATAAAAGAAACCGCGGTTAGCCATTGAAATGAACTTATACTTTTAACCAAAAACTGTAAATTTCTAAACTTTTAAATACAAACATGTTTATGTTATCATTTTGCTGTCAACCAAACCGAGACCCAACTTAGAACCAAACCGAGACCTTGTCCAACCAAAACAAGACTTCAATCATGAACCAACCCGAGACCCATGTTTAACCAAACCGAGACCCAATCAAGAACCAAACCGAGCACCAAAACAAACCAACCAAAGTCCTAGTTTCTGCCAAATTAATTACCATTCTTACCAAACAAATCCAAATGTATTAATCAAGCTTTCTTTTACAGAAAACCTTAACCATGCCGCGTGTATACAGAAACCCCAATCGAAACCCTAATCATGTAACATCTTTTTTTAAACATTTCATTTACATTGAGACATTTCAGAAACACCATCTAAACACGAGCAACATTCGATAATATGAAAACCCCCAATTTTCAGAAAACCCTAGATTTACTTTTATTAATTAAAATGCTAATTAAACCTAATCTAAACCCAAACCCCTTAATTAATTTAATTAAAAGTGAGTTTTACAAAAACCCCCAAATTAACCGAAACCCTAATTTTTATAAATCGACTTTATATTAAAATTAGTTTGATTTTATGAATGAAAACGCCAATTAATTATGTTTTAAACCGATTCTGACGAAAACCCCCAAATATTTCAAAACCCTAATTTTATTCACATATTAATCCGAGAACCATATGAGTTACAACAAGTATTTACGAATCAATTGAACCCACTGATATATATAAAATCGAAAATCAATTAAAAGCTTTTTAAAAAGGAATAAAGGAAATTAAACTTATCTGTGATTTGGTATTTGATTCACGAACCGCAAGGAGAACACCATCAGAAAAACCCAAACGGTTGATGTGGGGATTAACCCACATCTCACGCGATATAAGAACCACAAACCACCCATATTTAATCTTATAACACAACTGATTAGATGATAACCCTAGGAATGGATAAAACCAATCTAGGTTTAGAGAGAGAGAGAGTTTGGGACGGTGGAGGAGATATCGAGAGAGGAGAGAGAGAGTCAACTCCAGTTATGGGGTTGTGTGTGTAAACACACACGTATACTCTCTTTCGTTCCTTGTTTATTCCGCCTGGTGGGCCGGACCGGGTCTATGGACCTTGGGCCGGTTTGCTGGGTAAATGTGTTGGACCCATTTTGGGCCTTATGTGTTTATTTGATTTAAGTTAAAGCCCAAACGAAATTTGTTAAATTTAAAGTTATGTTTTGACCCGTAAAACCCGACCCGTTAATAAACCGATTTTATTTAACGTACTTTTCCGTAAAATCGTATTTTTCATAAATGTATGGTTTCGTCAAGCACAATTAGGGTGTCGAGTCAGTTAATCATACAAGTATTCGTATCGTAACTCGATTCTTAAATTAATTAGGTCGCGGCTAGCGTAACCGTACTCTCGAGCTATTTTATCTTCGTTCTCTTTGCTGAATTTACGAGGTGAGTTTATAGCCCCATACTTTACTATTTTCACTGCTTTTTGGGGTGAGACATTGCTTGATTTTAACGTTTGAACACAAGTGCATTTACTGATTTATCTATTAGTCTAAGTCCCACTAAAAACCCAGTTGCTTTGGCCCGTGAATCGTGAACCGTTAATTACTTTGTGTAAGCGCGAATGTTATGGATAGATCTATCGGGATTGACGTCCCTGTCTGTCTTGTCCAACAAGGGGACAAGCGGGCACAGTTTCATTTGAATCTGATATAGGATGTCGTGGGTTTAGGCATCTAGTTTGGGCTACATTTATATGATTATACTGCCGGTGTTGTTAACGCTTCGGTGTCACGAGCTTAGACTGTAATAAATACTTTTAGGATGACTTTGTATTTGTTATATTGTCATCACTTTTGGGAAAATCTTGTGGTTCATTAAACATTTCAAACTAACTAAACCTATGAACTCACCAACTTTATGTTGACACTTTAGCAATGTTTTTCTCAGGTATTAAGAAGGAAGATGCTAAATGAGGTCTCATGCATTGCCGTCATTTCTTTGAAACAACGATCATTTGTACCATTTGAGAAAACTATGTTTTGTAACCATATTCAGTTTATGCTTCCGCACTTTGTTGAAACAACTTATTTTATTAATTACAAGTGATCAATTTTCCGAACGTCTCATTTAGAGGTCGTTCTTTGTGACTATGTGTGTATGATAATCATGACGTCACCACTCCTTTGTCGCCATTATACTCTGATATTTTGGGAGTGTGACAGATTGGTATCAGAGCACTAGTTATAGAGAACTAGGTTGCATTAGTAATTCTAGACTATAACTGCTCTATGTTTAATCGATTATCATACAGATTGTAAGTATTAAGTATATGTAGATACATAAGTAATAAATGGGATACATGTGAATTAACAATTACGAGGTATATTTACATGGGTTACATGTGCAACAACAAAATCTGAATTATGTTATATGGGATACATGTGGATTCAACAATGATTGCTATGTTATGTTAATGTCCTTTTTATGGACTAATTTTATGAGATATTTACACACCTTTATTTTGTTTATGATTACAGCGATGTCTTCATCCGATGAGTCCACGTCTACAGGAGCGTACTACACCCGTAGTTCGCAGTCGACCATCAGTTCATCAGTAGGACTACCTAGAGGATCGCCGTCAGGATATCCGTGGTACCGGATGGTTTCAGATGATGATGTAGAGAGAGAGGCTGAGGAAGTTCGTCATTCACCGATTCGTATTCCTGACGCATCAGCTGACGATGTGCTTAGCCTAGAAGGCGGGGGAGAGGATGACATGGACACTGACGTGGTGCAGTCACCAGGTCAGGCATCAGTGACTGGAGATGAGACAGTAGAGGAGACAGAGGATGATGGGATGGAGTTTACAGATGGGGAAGGAGAGCCTATGGAGGTCACAGACACTGAGAACCCTCCTACTGCATATGCCGCTACTCCTGAGGTTTCCCTAGCACACATCTCCTCATCTTCATCTGAAGACGAAGGAGAAAGGACTGCTATTCCTGCTCCAGCACCTGGTACTCTACCTTTCTACTATGTGAGACGACGTCTTCGGGGGAGAGCTTCTCGACCACCACTTTCACCTTACAGACCCCTCATACCTTTCACTGCCACTGACAGGCATGCAGCCCGCACACCTACCAGTTCTGTCCCAGAGGCACCATTACTACTACCACCACCAGAGACTGTACCTGCAGTGTACCAGGAGATGCTTACTGACGCTGGTATCTCTACAGGACCGAGAGCTACGACTCCTATTCCTAGGAGAGCTACGTCGACGGTGGTGATGCTTGGGGCGGCAGATGGTTGTGTGACGACACGGTTGAACAGATTGGAGGATGCTGTAGAGGCTTTAGGTGAAGAGTATAATGAAGTGCAGGATAAGCTAGAAGCACTGACGAAGAAGAGTCCAGTCAGGGATGAGACAGTGTTGACAGTATGTGTGACCCGTCTACGAGGACAGCTTCTTACTGTTCTTGATCAGATGGAATCCATGCCAAACACTCGTCTTGAGGAGATTGAGAGCCTGATGACCCGTTGGGGAGTGGAGCCATTGGTGGAGACAGGCGGACTAGAGGCACCAGTGGATGACCCTGTTGCAGACTTGGATAAGAGGTTTAGAGCCGCTTGTCATGACACCGATGTTAGGTTGAGAGATTCCCAGGCTCGTGAGCTAGTGGTTGAGAGGAGATTAGCAGAGTTGGAGAAGGAGCTTCATCAGCGCCGTGAGGGCACTAGTTAGATTTATTTTGTACCATCGACCTATCCCTGTATGACCACTAAGCTTTGAAGTTTGTCTTAGCTAGTTGGTATTTTATTTTCTCTTATTATGTTATGACAAACTATGATGTATTATCAAACGATTTCATGAATGATATTATGAGTTGCAAATTGAGAGATCATTATATATTGTGTATTATATCTTGGAGCATTTCATAATTGTGTTGTGTGTGCCATGCATGTTATGTCTGGCAAAAACTTATTATCCTATTACCTTGTTAGATTATGGCGCCAGTTAGAAGATCCGAAACGCAAAATCCGCCAGCCGCTACCGGTGGAATTGACACTGCCCTGTTAAGCCAAATGATAGCCGAACGAGTGGCCGAGGCACTCGCGACCGCTGAAGCAAACCGTACAGCTAGCACACAGGAGGAGACCAACCAAGGAGCTACAAATGCTATTGCACGTACTTGTACCTACAAGGAATTTCGTGCAGTTACGCAAGTAAGTTTCCGAGGTACCGAAGGAGCAGTAGGATTAACCAGATGGTTTGAGAAGCTAGAATCCCAATTTGGGATTAGTAATGTCGCTGAAGCCGACAAGGTGAAATTTGCGTCAAGCACGTTAGTGGATGGTGCTTTGACTTGGTGGAACGTCTATGCTCGTGCAGTGACCATTGACGTTGCCCAAACGACGCCCTGGAGTGAATTTAAAGCTATGTTCGTGAGGAAATACTGTCCCCGAAATGAAGTCAAGCAGATGGAAGTTGAGCTGTGGAACCTAAAGGTCAAGGGTACTGCTCTTACTGCTTACAATCAGCGCTTTCAGGAGCTGATTTTGTTATGTCCTGAAATGGTGCCCAACGATGACCGATTGTTGGAGCGCTACATTGAAGGACTACCTTTGAGCATCAAAGGGAATGTGACTTCATCCAAGCCGACTGATTTGCACGAGGCAATCGACATGGCTCAGAGTCTGATGTACCAAGTGGTACAGGAGTTGGGAGAAAATACTGGGGATAAAAGAAAGTGGTCTGGCAACCACTACAACAGCAATACCAACAACAACAACCCAAGCAACTACAACCAGAACAAGCGTCAAGAAGTAGCAAGAGTGTTCACTGCTGGACAAGGAAATACTGGGAACTACGCTGGGAGACTACCTTTCTGCGGAAAATGTGGTCGACACCACGAAGGAGCATGTCCCCCTACGTGCTACAATTGTGGGAAGGCGGGACATAAGGCAAAGGAATGCCGAGCACCACCTCGTGCTACTAATCAAAGAGGACCTGGAACGCAAGGTGGCCAAGGAGCAAATGTCACTTGCTTCGGATGTGGAGAGAAAGGTCACTACAAGAACAAATGTCCGAGCGGTGGAAACCAAGGTCGTAATAACCAGATTCGAGGGAATCAAAATCAGAACCAAGGGAACCAGAAGCAGAATCAAGGGAACCGAGGAGGGAATAACCGAGCCACAACTAGTACTCCTGGAGGATTCACGGCACCTAGCAAAGTGTATCATCTCTGTGCTGAAGCTGCTGTGCAAGACAACAATGTTGTGACTGGTACGTTCCTAGTCAATAACAACTATGCTTCAGTACTATTTGATTCTGGTGCGGATAGGAGTTTTGTGTCGTCTATATTTAGTGAACGCCTAAATATTACCCCTACTGCGTTAGACGTTAAGTATAATGTAGAATTAGCCGATGGGAAGTCAGTAACCACCGACGTTATTCTGAAAGGATGTAGTGTAAGACTACAAGGTCGTTCGTTTAGTATCGACCTACTCCCTATAGAATTGGGAAGTTTTGACGTCATCATTGGAATGGATTGGATGTCGAAGCATCACGCAGAGATTGTATGTCATGAGAAGTGTGTCCGTGTTCCTTATGGAAACGACGTACTCATCATACAAGGCGAAAGAAGTGGTGTGAAGAATGGATCAAGATTGGAAGTCATCTCATGTATCAGGACCCAAAGATACATTGAGAAGGGATGTCCGGTATTCTTGGTTCAAGTAACACAAACGGAAGGAGAAGAAGATCGCGAGAAGAAGGTGGAAGATGTACCGATCGTTAGAGACTTTCCGGACGTATTTCCAGAGGATTTACCCGGACTACCACCAGCACGGCAAGTGGAGTTTCACATCGAGCTTACACCAGGAGCCGCGCCTGTTGCTAGAGCCCCATACCGTCTAGCACCGGCCGAGATGACAGAGTTAGCTGAACAGATAAAGGAACTTTCTGACAAAGGTTTCATTAGACCAAGTTCCTCACCCTGGGGAGCGCCAGTCTTATTTGTCAAAAAGAAAGATAGATCCTTTAGAATGTGTATCGATTACCGAGAATTGAATAAGCTAACGATAAAGAACCGCTACCCATTGCCAAGGATTGACGATCTTTTCGACCAATTGCAAGGATCTAGCATATACTCGAAGATCGACTTAAGGTCAGGATATCATCAACTAAGGGTTAGAGAGGAAGACGTTCATAAAACGGCTTTTAGAACCCGGTACGGACACTACGAGTTCCAAGTTATGCCTTTTGGTTTGACAAACGCACCTGCGGTATTCATGGATCTCATGAACCGAGTTTGCAAACCATACTTGGACAAGTTTGTGATTGTATTTATCGATGACATCCTTATCTATTCTCGTAATGAAGAAGAGCACAAGGAGCATTTGAAGACCATATTAGAGCTGCTAAGGAAGGAGAAGTTATATGCAAAGTTTTCCAAATGTGAGTTTTGGATAAACACAGTGCAATTCCTTGGTCATGTGATCGACAGCAGTGGTATTCACGTTGATCCTGCTAAGATCGAGGCTGTAAAGGATTGGGCGACTCCAACAACACCCACGGAGATCCGTCAATTCTTAGGTCTTGCTGGTTACTATAGGAGATTCATTGAAGGTTTCTCTAAGATAGCTAAACCAATGACGGAATTGACTCAAAAGGATAAGAAGTTTGAGTGGAAGGAAGAGCAAGATTTGGCATTCCAGACGTTGAAGCAGATGTTGTGTGAAGCACCGATACTAGCCCTACCTGAGGGTAACGAAGACTTTGTGGTGTATTGTGATGCATCCATAAAAGGGTTAGGTGCAGTACTGATGCAAAGGACTAAGGTCATAGCTTACGCATCAAGACAACTAAAAGTGCACGAGAAAAATTACACAACTCATGACCTAGAGTTGGGAGCAGTGGTGTTTGCCTTGAAGATTTGGAGACACTACCTTTATGGTACTAAGTGTGTTGTATTCACTGACCATAAGAGTCTACAACATATCTTGAACCAAAAGGAACTCAACATGAGACAACGACGTTGGCTAGAGTTGCTCAGTGATTATGATTGCGAGATCCGTTATCACCCAGGCAAGGCAAATGTCGTGGCCGACGCTTTGAGTCGAAAGGAGAGAGTTCTTAGGGTGAAGGCTTTAGTGATGACCATTGACTTAGACCTTCCATCCTTAATTCTCAAGGCTCAGAAAGAAGCAGTCGAGGAAGAAATGCTTAAGACTGAAGATGTTGGAGGAATGATGAAGAAGTTGGAAGCACGTTCGGATGGAACGTTATGCCTTGATAATAGGAGTTGGTTACCATGCCATGGCGACCTACGATCCTTGATTATGCATGAGTCGCATAAGTCAAAGTACTCCATACATCCGGGATCTGATAAAATGTATCATGATCTGAAGATGTGGTATTGGTGGCCGAACATGAAAGCGGACATTGCTACATACGTTAGCAAGTGTTTGACTTGTGCCAAAGTCAAAGCCGAACATATGAAACCATCAGGATTATTGGTCCAACCCGAACTGCCAGAATGGAAGTGGGAAAGGATCACTATGGATTTCATTACCAAGCTACCAAAGACCGCAGCCGGGTTCGACACGATTTGGGTAATCGTCGACCGACTCACCAAATCGGCTCATTTCCTACCCATCAAGGAGACTGATGGAATGGATAAGTTAGCAAGGACATACTTGGAGGAAGTAGTCACGAAGCATGGTGTACCTGTGTCTATAATCTCCGACCGAGACAGCCGATTTACTTCGCAGTTTTGGAAGTCACTGCAGAAGGCATTGGGAACGCAGTTGGATATGAGCACTGCGTATCATCCCCAGACCGACGGTCAAAGTGAACGGACCATTCAAACCTTAGAAGATATGCTGAGAGCCTGTGTGATTGACTTTGGAAATAGATGGGATAGACACCTACCTTTGGTGGAATTCTCATATAACAATAGTTATCATACTAGCATAAAGGCAGCGCCATTCGAGGCACTGTATGGTAGGAAGTGTCGTTCACCCGTGTGTTGGGCAGAGGTCGGTGAAGCACAACTCACTGGACCTGAGATCATACACGAGACTACTGAGAAGATCTTTAAGATTAAGAGCCGTATGCAAGCCGCAAGAGATCGACAGAAGAGTTATGCCGATATGAGACGCAAACCTCTTGAATTTGAAGTTGGTGACAAAGTCATGTTGAAGGTCTCACCTTGGAAAGGTGTGATTCGCTTTGGAAAGCGTGGAAAGTTAAACCCTCGTTACATTGGACCCTTCAAGATCATAGAAAGGATTGGCCCCGTAGCCTATCGTTTGGAATTACCCCAAGAACTTAGCCGAGTGCATAATGTGTTCCACATTTGCAATCTGAAGAAATGCTTAGCCGACGAAGCACTCGTTATCCCTTTGGAGGAGATTCAGCTCGACGACAAACTCAACTTCGTAGAGGAACCCGTAGAAGTCATGGACCGTCAAGTTAAACAACTCAAGCAAAGCCGTATACCGATTGTGAAAATCCGATGGAACGCGCGTAGAGGTCCTGAATACACGTGGGAACGTGAAGATCAATTCAAGAGCAAGTATCCTCATCTTTTCGTTAACCAACCTACTACAACAACGTCTTGATTTCGTGACGAAATCTCTAAAACATGGGAATACTGTGACATTCGTCAAATTTCCATCATTTAATTATTCGTGTAGTACGAGTATTTTAACTACTTATCGACTAGTCGTCGTCATGAACGTGTTAATTTCTTTGCTTTGCGGACAAAGCCCTTTTTAGGGAGAGCATATGTAACATCTCTATGTTTCGCGACTATTTAGTTGAATGCAATACAAGTTGTGAGCGTGTTATGATGTGCCGTGTGTTTTATTTGCTCTAGTTATTAAGATTGATAACGTCTCGCACAATTGTCTTTTGTTTTGGGATCGTACGCTAAACGGTTTTGCTGTCGTGTTATGTCAGTCGCGTCTAAACCTAAATATATTGAACCCGAGCCGAGTTTATCACTATCACAGCATGTGTATGTAACTGATTATTTAAACCTTCAATTTATTTGTCAAAGCTTGTCATACAAGTGTCCCAAATCAGTCACAAGTCTACATTACACTTGCAAACTTTATAGTTATTTGCCCCACTAAAGGACAACACATTTGCCTAGTTTACCCCTTTTGGGTATATCACAAGCAAGCATTTCCAGAATTTCACTAACCCTAGACTAATTATACAAGCTTATATACAAGTCCAAAGTAATGTCCAAAGTCCAAATACAAATTATCACAAGTTATCACAGTCCAAAAAATACAAACATCAAAATCTGCACAAGTCTTCATCATACAACTCCTGAGTAGAAGTTTTGTTCCAGCCAACCTACACGTCTCGTCCGAACCTGCACAACCAAAGGTCTTCATTCTGTCCGAACCTGCAAAACCGAACGTAGCATCCCCTTTGTGAGTCTTTTGTCCTTTCGTTTTACTTTCGAAGTCTAGTTGTGCTTGTCTTTGTACGAACCTACAAATAAAAGAAACCGCGGTTAGCCATTGAAATGAACTTATACTTTTAACCAAAAACTGTAAATTTCTAAACTTTTAAATACAAACATGTTTATGTTATCATTTTGCTGTCAACCAAACCGAGACCCAACTTAGAACCAAACCGAGACCTTGTCCAACCAAAACAAGACTTCAATCATGAACCAACCCGAGACCCATGTTTAACCAAACCGAGACCCAATCAAGAACCAAACCGAGCACCAAAACAAACCAACCAAAGTCCTAGTTTCTGCCAAATTAATTACCATTCTTACCAAACAAATCCAAATGTATTAATCAAGCTTTCTTTTACAGAAAACCTTAACCATGCCGCGTGTATACAGAAATCCCAATCGAAACCCTAATCATGTAACATCTTTTTTTAAACATTTCATTTACATTGAGACATTTCAGAAACACCATCTAAACACGAGCAACATTCGATAATATGAAAACCCCCAATTTTCAGAAAACCCTAGATTTACTTTTATTAATTAAAATGCTAATTAAACCTAATCTAAACCCAAACCCCTTAATTAATTTAATTAAAAGTGAGTTTTACAAAAACCCCCAAATTAACCGAAACCCTAATTTTTATAAATCGACTTTATATTAAAATTAGTTTGATTTTATGAATGAAAACGCCAATTAATTATGTTTTAAACCGATTCTGACGAAAACCCCCAAATATTTCAAAACCCTAATTTTATTCACATATTAATCCGAGAACCATATGAGTTACAACAAGTATTTACGAATCAATTGAACCCACTGATATATATAAAATCGAAAATCAATTAAAAGCTTTTTAAAAAGGAATAAAGGAAATTAAACTTATCTGTGATTTGGTATTTGATTCACGAACCGCAAGGAGAACACCATCAGAAAAACCCAAACGGTTGATGTGGGGATTAACCCACATCTCACGCGATATAAGAACCACAAACCACCCATATTTAATCTTATAACACAACTGATTAGATGATAACCCTAGGAATGGATAAAACCAATCTAGGTTTAGAGAGAGAGAGAGTTTGGGACGGTGGAGGAGATATCGAGAGAGGAGAGAGAGAGTCAACTCCAGTTATGGGGTTGTGTGTGTAAACACACACGTATACTCTCTTTCGTTCCTTGTTTATTCCGCCTGGTGGGCCGGACCGGGTCTATGGACCTTGGGCCGGTTTGCTGGGTAAATGTGTTGGACCCATTTTGGGCCTTATGTGTTTATTTGATTTAAGTTAAAGCCCAAACGAAATTTGTTAAATTTAAAGTTATGTTTTGACCCGTAAAACCCGACCCGTTAATAAACCGATTTTATTTAACGTACTTTTCCGTAAAATCGTATTTTTCATAAATGTATGGTTTCGTCAAGCACAATTAGGGTGTCGAGTCAGTTAATCATACAAGTATTCGTATCGTAACTCGATTCTTAAATTAATTAGGTCGCGGCTAGCGTAACCGTACTCTCGAGCTATTTTATCTTCGTTCTCTTTGCTGAATTTACGAGGTGAGTTTATAGCCCCATACTTTACTATTTTCACTGCTTTTTGGGGTGAGACATTGCTTGATTTTAACGTTTGAACACAAGTGCATTTACTGATTTATCTATTAGTCTAAGTCCCACTAAAAACCCAGTTGCTTTGGCCCGTGAATCGTGAACCGTTAATTACTTTGTGTAAGCGCGAATGTTATGGATAGATCTATCGGGATTGACGTCCCTGTCTGTCTTGTCCAACAAGGGGACAAGCGGGCACAGTTTCATTTGAATCTGATATAGGATGTCGTGGGTTTAGGCATCTAGTTTGGGCTACATTTATATGATTATACTGCCGGTGTTGTTAACGCTTCGGTGTCACGAGCTTAGACTGTAATAAATACTTTTAGGATGACTTTGTATTTGTTATATTGTCATCACTTTTGGGAAAATCTTGTGGTTCATTAAACATTTCAAACTAACTAAACCTATGAACTCACCAACTTTATGTTGACACTTTAGCAATGTTTTTCTCAGGTATTAAGAAGGAAGATGCTAAATGAGGTCTCATGCATTGCCGTCATTTCTTTGAAACAACGATCATTTGTACCATTTGAGAAAACTATGTTTTGTAACCATATTCAGTTTATGCTTCCGCACTTTGTTGAAACAACTTATTTTATTAATTACAAGTGATCAATTTTCCGAACGTCTCATTTAGAGGTCGTTCTTTGTGACTATGTGTGTATGATAATCATGACGTCACCACTCCTTTGTCGCCATTATACTCTGATATTTTGGGAGTGTGACAGTATCGAGCCCAAATCTTCACTTGAGGAACCACCTATCCTTGAGTTGAAAGATTTACCTCCTCACCTCGAATATGTCTATTTGGAGGAGAACGACAAGTTGCCGGTTATTATTGCGAAGGATCTTTCGAATGATGAAAAAACCGCACTTGTCGATGTTCTAAAGGCTCACAAAGGGGCGATTGCGTGGAAGTTATCCGACATTAAGGGGATCAATCCCAAGTTTTGTACCCACAAAATCTTAATGGAGGAAGATTTCAAGCCAACAATCCAAAGTCAAAGGAGGGTGAACCCCAAAATTCACGACGTCATCAAAAAGGAGGTCCTTAAACTCCTTGACGCGGGAATGATTTACCCTATTTCCGATAGCCCTTGGGTGAGTCCTATCCATTGTGTCCCTAAAAAGGGAGGGATGACCGTTGTGCCAAACGATGCCAACGAGTTGATTCCCACTAGACTCGTGACCGGATGGAGAGTGTGCATTGACTATCGAAAGTTGAATGAAGCCACTCGAAAAGACCATTTTCCCTTGCCCTTCATGGACCAAATGTTGGAGCGACTTGCGGGAAACGATTTCTATTGCTTTTTAGATGGTTTTTCCGGTTACTTCCAAATTCCTATCGATCCTCGTGATCAAGAAAAAACTACGTTTACGTGTCCATATGGAACGTTTGCCTATCGTAGAATGCCATTCGGACTTTGCAATGCACCGGGAACTTTTCAACGATGCATGATGGCTATTTTTCATGATATGATCGAGAAGACGATGGAAGTCTTCATGGATGACTTTTCCGTGTTTGGTGATTCTTTCACTTCGTGTTTGTCGAACCTTGAGAGAATGTTAAAACGTTGTGAGGAAACCAACCTTGTGCTCAATTGGGAAAAATGTCATTTTATGGTTAAGAGTGGAATCGTCTTAGGGCACAAGGTCTCGAAAGCGGGGATTGAGGTAGATCAAGCTAAGGTAGACGTCATCGCCAAATTACCTCATCCCAAAACCGTCAAGGGAGTTAGGAGTTTCCTAGGCCACGCGGGCTTTTATCGTTGATTCATCAAGGACTTTTCAAAGATTTCTCGACCCATTACACATTTTCTTGAAAAAGAGGCACGTTTTGTCTTTGACGAAGATTGTGTACGAGCCTTTGAGATCCTTAAGAGGAAACTTACCGAAGCTCCCATTCTTGTTGCTTCAAATTGGAACCTCCCCTTTGAGCTAATGTGTGATGCTAGTGATTACGCTATAGGGGCCGTTTTGGGGCAACGTCATGATAAGCACTTCTTGCCTATTCACTATGCTAGCAAGACGATGACCGAGGCTCAACTTAAATACACTACAACGGAAAAGGAGTTCCTTGCCGTGGTGTATGCATTTGAGAAATTCCGACCTTATCTCGTCTTGACGAAATGCATAGTGTATACGGACCATTCGGGTATTAAGTATCTCATGGCAAAGCAAGATGCTAAGCCGAGATTACTTCGTTGGATTCTCCTCCTTCAAGAATTTGATCACACCATCGTTGACAAAAAAGGAGCCGAGAATCTAGCGGCCGATCATCTCTCTCGTTTGGAAGATCCTCACCAAAGTGTTTACGAGCCTAAGGAAATCACCGAAACATTTTCGCTCGATACACTTGGTGTAGTGAATTCCCAACTTGATTCTTCTACCCCATGGTTTGCGGATTTTGCAAATTACCATGCGGGTAACTTCATCGTTAAGGGTATGACGACTCAAGAAAAACGAAAATTCTTTCGTGACGTCAAGTTCTACTTTTGGAACGACCCTTACTTGTTTCGAACTTGTGCGGATCAAATCATCCGACGTTGTGTTTTTGGCACCGAAGCTTCTAACATCCTTAGAGCTTGCCATGAGGGGCCCACGGGTGGTCACCACGGTGCTAATCTCACGGCTAAGAAGGTGTTTGATGCCGGCTTCTTTTGGCCTACTATTTACCGAGATGCACAAGTTCTTGTGAAGTCGTGTGATGCATGCCAACGACAAGGAAAAGCCTCACAAAAAGATGAAATGCCACAAAATATCATTCAAGTATGTGAGATCTTTGACGTTTGGGGTATAGACTTTATGGGGCCGTTCCCATCATCTCGTGGTAATAATACATCCTTGTTGCGGTTGACTACCTATCTAAGTGGGTGGAGGCGAAGGCCTTGCCCACTAATGATGCTCGTGTGGTAGTTAAGTTCTTGAAAAGCTTGTTTGCTCGGTTTGGAACCCCTCGTGCGATCATAAGCGATCGTGGAACCCATTTTTGTAATGACCAATTCGAAAGAGTCTTAAGGAAATATGGGGTTACACATCGTCTTTCTACGACTTATCACCCACAAACGAGTGGGCAAGTCGAGGTTTCAAACCGAGCTTTGAAGAGGATCTTGGAGAGATCCGTAGGAGAAAACCGACAATCTTGGTCGGATAAGTTGGACGATACTTTATGGGCCTTTAGGACCGCTCATAAGACGCCCATTGGGTGCACTCCCTATAAGCTCGTGTATGGAAAGAATTGTCATTTGCCTATCGAGTTAGAACACAAGGCTTATTGGGCCCTAAAGCATTGTAATGATGATATGGAGACCGCGGGAAAACACCGGAAAATACAATTAAATGAATTGGATGAATTGAGGGATATTGCTTATGAAAATTCATTGATTTATAAAGAAAAAACTAAAAAGTTGCATGATTCTAAAATTAAAAACCGGGTTTTTAACATTGGGGATCAAGTTTTGCTTTTTAATTCAAGATTGAAAATCTTTTCCAGAAAGTTGAAATCCCGTTGGTCCGGTCCATTCACCGTGACTCAAGTATTTCCGTATGGGACCATCGAGCTAGCTCAAGATGATGGTCCTAACTTTAAGGTGAATGGACATAGGTTGAAGCACTACTTTGGCGGGGAAGTTCCATCCTTGAACTACCTCGACCAAGTCACCTTCCCCAATGATAATTAGTATTGAGGGGATCGAGTCGAGCTCATGACTCGGTAATCAAAAACGAGGAGCCTCGTGGGGGAGTCCCATGCTTATCCTATGTACATATTATCGCTTTCTTAGTCCAATATAGCTTACGTGTGGGGATTCGTGCCCTTCCAACCTTTGTTCCGTGGTTGTTTGTGATATGTGGTTTTTAGATCATGATCTTCACGATTGGAGCCTCTCGTGTTCATTTTATGGGAGCACTCGATCGTTTGCTTTGGAGACATTTCTCAATATCCATGATATATCCTTTTGATGTTCTAACCTTAGGTTTTTAGCACACTTCATAAACAGCTATTAATTTATTGGTTACACCCTTTCCATGCTAGATTAGGCATTCGACTACGTCTCTAGTATGGGGGTGTTTGCACCCCTAGACTCGAAACATTGAGGACAATGTTTAACTTTAGTATGGGGGGTGAATAGATACTTGCCTTGCCAAACCTTCACGCTTTCCAAAGTTTATCTTTTTGTTTATCGTTTTGCTGCAAAATAAGGCTAAAAATGGCAAAATTTTAAAATTTTTCTCATATTTCATAAGTGTTTGAAGACACGAATGTAGATTTTCCGATGGCGAGAATAAGAGTAATTTTTGACTCGACCGTGCGTGTTGAGCACTTAGCTTTGATTCCTTAACTACACATTAGGCTAAGTCTCTTAAATGAGGACAAGAAATGATAGAGTTAATTATAAGTTACTATGCTAAACGTAGGGTACTCGTATTCTTTCAAAAACTCATGTGTTCTCGTTGTTTGCTTATTCTCCCCTTCGTATGTAAATATTTTTTGCTTAATAAATATTGACTTAACGGTTTAGTTGGGATTGTTGGGTTTCTAGTCTTTTCTAGTAGCTTCCGTGTAATTAAATTGAGAAGACATTAAGGTATCGCCAGCGTCACGGTTTTGAAGTATTGGCACCCTAATAATCGAAAGCTTCACCCAATAATAAGATTTCAAGTGCTCACCTAAATCAAGCAAACAATTTGAAGCCCCACAAGGCCGAAAAATCTATGCAAAATTGAAAGTGAATCAAGCCTTAATCTTCGAAGCTTTAAAGATCCAAAATTCGCCTTAGCGTGAGGATATACGTCTTTGGCTAATAAAACCACCGATGAGGCGGATAATAAAAGGCAAGGCAAGACCGAAGTCATAATAAAAGCTTCATGGCGAAGTTGAATAAAAGATGGAGGTAAACCAAAGATAATAAGGCCCTTCCGTTAGGGGGCGTATAAAAGTCTTGGTAATAAGTCTCATGTTCAAAACCGTTATAAAACCGTGTTTATCGATTCTTCTTGTCAACTTAATTTTTTAACATCGTCGTCTATTAGGAGGGGTTATTGATTTGATGGTCTTAGTTACACCGTTAGGACTCTATTTTTAGACCTAAATCTCTATTATCGCATAAGTCAAACAATGTATCCTCGTGAAACATTCAAGACATCATAAAATATAAGAGATACAACTTAGGAATAATGGGAGGATAAGTACGTGATTAGGGCATATGAGTAGTGTTAGCATTACTAACTTATAATGACAATGATCTCGTTGCACGCTTAGCATGGAATTGGGGTGAAAATCGAGGACGATGAAATTATTTCTAACG
This sequence comes from Glebionis coronaria, assembly GCA_025667525.1. NCBI lineage: Eukaryota > Viridiplantae > Streptophyta > Magnoliopsida > Asterales > Asteraceae > Glebionis > Glebionis coronaria. The sequence continues at coordinate 315,217,562 of CM046875.1, read as the reverse complement.
AAGCATTCACGTGTTCTTATTCTATGAACCTAAACGTCCCATTTTGCGATGAAAATCATACATTATGTCTATAACACAAGTAATAGTAATAGTAGTAGTGTAGCTAGTTTATCGTTCAATAAAGTGAATAAAATGAATTTTGGAGATGCTTTGATACTTTATTCTAGCATTGCGTGAGAGCACGGCAATGGTTTAGTATGGGGGAGTGATGAGACTGCTTTTATACATAGTCTCATCTTCCAAATAGGGCTTAAAAGGCATTAAATATCATTAAAATACCCAAATATATGCTTGTGTTTGTTGCTTGTGTATTTTAGGTACGGATATTGAGAAAATGACAAAAGATCACAAGAATCATGCAAAAACGAACACGGGAAACGAAGCCGCACAATGAACCAAGCCCTAGTGAAGACTTTCCCAAGATCAATCCTTGAAGATTTGAAGAATTATGAAGAAGGGTCCTCCAATTATGAAGAACTGACACTTTATACCCTTGTATCCTCATAATTACAAGTTTGGTCCCTAAAGTTTGTCAAAATTACAAAAAGGGCCCTCCACTTTGAAGAATTGGCAAGTTTAGCCCCTCAACAAAGCTAAATTGTCAACCAATATCATCCACAAAGTCAAATACATCGAGAAGTCCTTCAAAGTACAAGAAATGACAAGTTTGGTCCTTCGCAAAATCCAAAATTACACAAAGGACCCTCAACTTTCAACATTTGGCAAAAATGGTCCCTCAATTATCAAGACTTGGCAATTTAAGTCCTCTAAAATGTCAATTAAACAAGTCTAGACCATTATCATTGAAGAAAATACCAAATCAGTCCTTCAAGAATGCAAAAATGGCAAGAAATACCCCTGAAATCATTTTACAAAACTTTTTGGGGCAAAAGTGTGAAGTTTGAAACTTCAATAACAAAGGAAACGAGTTTTGGGGTATTTATTTACAAAGTGGCAAGAAGAAGAAAGAAAGGGGGTAATATTGGGCCAGACAAAGAAGTTACCTAGACCAGTGACAAGCTGCCACGTGCCCCACTCACTTAAACCCACCAATCCCATTCCACCAATCCTCCACATCAGCATCCACTCACAACCGGATTAACAACTTAATTTATTAAGTTAAATTTGGGCGCCTAACACATTTTTAAACACTAATCTGGATCAAATACACCCACTATTCACACATGAACACAAATTGGGTATTTGTGTTTAAGCCAAAATTAAACCACCAAAGCATCCAGATTAGTGATTAAGCTTGTCATGAACACATCTCCACTTCAAAAACCCTTGCCACGTCACTCATGTGCTCACATGATAAACCCTTGCTACACACTTTTGGGGATACTGCCAAAACCAGCCAGAGAATCAACCATCCAGATACAAGCTTACATTTTAAGCTTTGTTTGAGCCCTTGGATCAAATTACAACAGCTTTCTACTTCACAAGGCTCCAAATTCAGTCACATGATTCAAGAAGATGCCAAAACCTCAAGGGCATTTTTGGAAGATCAAGTAGCTAGGGTTACACGTTTTTCAGCTTTCATAGTTCACTTGTAAGGCTATATAAAGCCACTTAGGCCTTCACATTTCAGTTTGCTTTTGATTTTTCCTTGGTTCAAGTTTCTGTAAATCCTATTTATAAGTTAATGAAATTGAGTTTGAAATCTTGAAGAAAAGTCATTGGCCAATCTTGTTTACTGCTTTCATTTGTTATATGCTTTGTAGTTCTTAAAGTTTAAAACCTGTTTTTCAAAGAGGAGTGTGCAAAAGTTTGCATATTTCCTCATTTTCTTGATATTTTGCTAAGTCTTGTTCCAATCTTGGAATTCTTGGGCTATAGGGCTGATCATAGCATCCTAACTGAGTTGGTTAAGGTGTGGTGAGGCTTATAACTTGGGGATAATCAAGTGTGGGGTAACAAGTTTGCATTAATCAAGTTTTTCAAAGTTTCTGATTTTTATGATATTGTGCTTAACCCTTGTTCAATCTTAGCAGGCTTATTGTGGAAGCTTGTGCTTGTTCTTGCTAGCACATAATCTCAAAATTCGTGGGTGTGGATGTACATCCATGAGGTTTGCATACTTAATCTCCAAATCTGCTAAAATTGTGATTTTTGGTGATATTTGTATGAAACTGTTGTTCTTGTGAATTTTGTGGCTTGTTCTTGCTTGAATCTGTTTATTATACTTGTTTGAGTATTAATTGATGCTTGGTTGGCCTGAAATCTCATTATGCTTTTGAAAATTTTGATTTGAAAAAGTTAAAGGGGTGTTTGGGTCTACTGGTTTATGCTTGTAATTTGTTTTTGTGTTAAGGGAAGTTGTTGTTTATGCTTTGTATCTGCTATACCTTTGTTTGAGAGTGTTTTGCTGCAAGTTTTTGGGTTTGAACACTTGAATTAATCAATCTTCTATATAGACCTTGTTTCTGCCTGTTTTGACCTAGGATTTTGGGAACACTTAGTGTGTATGCATGCTTAGGGATAAAAGTGGTTTAAACAAAGTTAATATAACCTGTTTGAAAGATTTGAGGTGTTGAAATTGGCTTGTGTGTCAAATACATCAGCAAAAGTAGAAAACTGCATGTGTTAGTGTTCATCAGTAACTTTCATTGCTTGAATCTTGCTTAATTCTTTGAACCAGTGCATGAAACCTGTTTAGACTTGCTTATTGGAGTTTATTATAGCTTGTGTGTGCATTTGGTTGAATTTGGCTGGCTGATTTGTGCTAAAACTGCTGATAAGTGCTTAACTGCTTATTGTTCATGTCTGTATCATGTCTGATGAATGATTGATTAAACTGTATCAATTGGGTGTTTGTGATTGTGTTATTTTGATTGTTATTGACTCCTTTTGATCCAAAGATCATTTGGGTGCCTTTGTGAAATCTGAATCCAAGAAAAAGTCACTAAAAACAAAAAGTCAAAATAGTCAAGCAGTGGAAAAAGTTTCCACTGCTCAACATCCAAAACTAGCCCCTGCTAGTGCAATTTTGTCATCAGCTTATCAATAAGCTATTCTAGCTTATTCTGACTTGCAACAACTTATTTTTTGTGATAGATCTTCATTATTTGACCCATTTAAGTGAACTGGAGCTTATGAGACTTTGACTTTGACTTTTTACTAGAAAACCAACTTGTTTGACTTTTAACATAAGTGCTTATTTGATTTTCCAGCTTATTGAGTGTGCTTATTTGAAAGGTATTTGGTTTTTAAGCTTAGTTTTGTCAAAAGAAACATTTTGCAACTTGAATCAGCTTCTGAGGTGGTCTAGATCATAAAAACGACTATTTTGTCGTTTTGTGAATAAGTTTGTGACTTGTTTCTGGCTTATTAAGTGGGCTTATTTGAAAATTCTTTTTGCAGAAGTCTTTGTTAGGTCAAAAGAAGGTTGTGTGTTAAATTTTAGCTTATGGCATCAGCTTATGGCTTAATGGGCCAAAAAGCCCATTAAGCATAAGCTGCTTATTATAAGTTAGCTTATTTCACATTTTCAGCTTTTGGGCCTTTGGAAAAAGTTGTTTAAAATCAAATTTTGAGTCAACCTGTGCTTTTTGGGCTTAATTTGAACACTTTTTTTATTGGGCCTTAATTAAGCCCAATAAGGGACTGTCTTGGGTTTGGCCCATTTTCTAGGCCTAATAGGGGTATTTAGGTAATTTCACTTTCATTTCTGAGTTTATTAGGTTAAATTAAGCTAGTTTGCAAGTTTTTAGAATTTTTTATAATTTTTGGATTTTTAATATTATTTTAATATTATTTTATTATTAAAAATTAAAAGTCTGATTTTCTAGGTTTTTATATTTTTCCTAGGTTCTAAACACTTAATTAGGATTTTTGCAACTTTCCAATTATTTTCTAGGTCTTTTAATTCTTTTCTATAATATTAATTTAAGATTTAATTGATTTTAGGAGTTTTTAATTGTTTAAAAATAGTTTTAATTGGTTTTAAAATTTTGAAAAATAGTTTTTAGCTTAATTAGAGTATTTTTGAGGTTTACAAACTTGAAAATCTTGTTTAGGGCTTTTTAATAATTAATTTTGATTTTTAGGGCTTTAATTAGCATTAAAAAGTCATTATCTAATTAATTAAAAGGTTTTTGCAAGTTTTGATTTTTTGTAAATTCTTAGAATATTATTAGGGATTTTTGGTAATTTTTAGAAATTTTTAGGTTAAAATTTTAATTTTTGTGGTTTTTACGACTTTACTTGTACGCCTTTTTAGACTTAGTTTAATCCGTCTTCATAACCGTCATTCTCTTCTAATCCCCTTTCTATTCTTCTTATTCAAATATAATCACAAATTAATCCATATCATTACACACATAACACACTAGCCTCCTTGAGAACGAACTTAATTGGTCATTAGTGCTTGGTTTTCCTAAACCGACACTTAATACTTGCCACTTTTGTCATCCTTTTCCTAAAGGTGTACAAAAACTCAACATCAGTGCACCTTCCAAATAAAAGAAATGTCAAGTACTTTGTGGTTTTCTTCTTCCTGTAAACAAACAAATAGAAAAGAATCACTAGTAGCATTTAGTTCAACAAGCGTGTGTGGTATTTTACAATCAAATGACCTGCCAAAGGGTCAATAACATTCAGAATTTTGTTTAAAAAACATAAAATACATAAAATACATAAAACATATTTCTGTATTCAACTTCCGTTCTGTTCAGGAACACATCACATGCCCATTCCGAAAAAAACACCACAAAACTCCTCATAAAATAAATCGTTCCGCTTCATAATTGTGATAGCTTTAGAGGTTTTCACGTATTTCTATAATGGTATACAATATAAATCCAGGCACACTGTATACAATATAAACCCAGCCAGACTATAAATTACTAGTCGAAAACAAAAAACAAACTTACAGTGGGAGGATAAGTAAATAAAATGGCATTCTTCTCCTCAGTATAAACAATCAGCTAGAATACCCCGTAAGTCACTACATACGTGTGAACAGTCAAGGATCACACAAATTCAATTTCCAAACACTAGGTACTCATTTGTACATATGTGTCACTTTTTCAATAAATGAATCATTAAAATATATCTTTGTGTACCAACCTAGTGAAAACCCGATCCTTTATATCAACAGATTCATCATTCATAAACCACATATTCAAAAGATTGCATATTAAAGAACATAATTTAAAGACTATAACAAAAACATGAAAAATCTAAGCAACAATAAGTCAAAGTAGATTTCACATAGAACCTACAGTCGGTATCACATAACTTAAGTGTAAAACGAGTACCTAAACATAAGTCCTTACATAACTTAAGTGTCAAATTGGTAGACATGAAAAATAACCCAAACTCCACCTGATGTTTTTTCACCAGGACTTAAAAGTTACGTTATCTCGCTAAGTACTATACATAGTGAAAAATAACCCAGACTCCACCTCAGGTAACTCTATTAGACAAACTTTGAAGTTATGGTGTTTCATGCATAACCAAGGGGGTGGCGACTTGAATCTTTTGAATGAGATAGAGAAATTATATGGTGAGATAAATGAAAAGGAAAGAAGAGTTAAAGTATGTGGAAAGCGTATAACAGACTCTACTTATTCAGGAACGAAAAGCTAACGATGAGCTGCAAGAGGCTCGTAAAGAGCTGATTGAAGTAAGTGATTCTAATATTTTAGAGTCTGGTTATATTTACTTTCAACTAACTTCTTAGTTATATGAATTTTCTGTGCTTATGCTAAAGGATAACTACTGGTGGGGTGACCCACAAGTCAGATGTGTACCTTCGAGATCTCAGCTAGCATCCTTTCAAAGTAATGGAAAATCAGGGGTACCCTTTCATAATTGATGAGCAGTATTATAAGATTCAATCTCTTTCAAAGTAATCACACACTCATGCTCAAGGTCATATCTATAAGACTATTTCTTAAAATATTATACAATAACTCCATCTAATGAGTTTACAAGTCAAGAATACAGCTGTTGTAAGGAGAGTAGCAGAGTATGGCGAAGTAAAAATCCATCCATTGCTGTGTAAGAATGACTATGAGTCACTGCGCGCGCACGCCTGCCTATTATTCGTTCTTATAGCAACCTAGTTCAAATGCACTAATATAGCAGATGGGAAACACAACTAATACTACCGGACTACTAAGGAGGAGCTTCATTTTCTCGCTTCATTTTGAGTTTATGGCGTAAGCCATAATCTCAAGTTGACAAGTCCATATGTCGTACAAAGTGACCTCATCAGCTAAGACAAAAATCAATTCCGATCTAAACAGTTTCTAACGGATACATCAAATATATATGTACCAAAAATAGAGTTATACCTCCTATTGAGTGCCACAACTATCACGTATCATCCGCGCATAAGAAATCATTCAATCTTTCCATCGAATCAGCAACCGCTAAATCAGTCTAATTGTTCAAAATTAGTGTAAAACCATGACGTCATTGAAATAACTGAAACGAGTATAAAGTGTGAATAACAAAAAGCTTCAATTTTACAAATCAGTTCAAATTCATCAAAACGTATATAACAACTTCAATTTTCCAAAAGTAACAAGCTGAAATCATGAACTAATAAACCAAAAGTAAACCCATTAACAAACACACCTAACAAATCAAACAATTAACAAACACACCTAACAACCATTCGAACTTGTTAGTTAAGCATTCTGATTTCAGCTTGTTACTTTTGGTTTATTACTTCCTAATCAGCTTATGTAACCGCTAAATCCATTAACAAACACACCTAACAACCAAATCCTTTAGTTTAGCCACCACGTATAGAGTGATTTATACCAAAAAATGGATTAGTCGAGCATAAAATTGAATTACTTACCGATTAGGATATGGTGATGTAAACCCTAACAATTAGCAATTTATACCATAAAATCGAAACCCTAGCCCTTCGAAAAGATAAGGATTTGATGATGTGCAAAACGATTAGGTTTTGAATGAATTTTATAAGAATTATATGATATGAATTTGGGTATGGGTGGATCTGTTAAAATTTAGTCTGTGTGTGTGTTGTGGGGTGGGGGTGGGTGGGGGGTAGTTGGGATGACACGTATGGAAAAAACTGGACGCTTTTCTGGGCGTATGCATTTGATTTTAAAAGGTCAATTTTTTATGGACGCTTTTAAGCGTTTTCATATGAAGTTTTTTACCCGTAATTTTTTACACGGTTATATGCGCGTACAATAAAATATAAATTTAGAACGTTTTTCAAACGGTCCAAAAATAAGCGTGTAGATACTTGCATTTTTTTAGTGTGTTGTACGTAGTACTCCCTAATATATAAGGTTGGTGGGAGTGGGTTCCAACCCACCCGTGAACTCCCTTCACCCACGCGCAGCTGCCACCCCAGCCGACCCAACCCGCGCACGAGTCATGTGCTGGGAAGCCAAAGTCCTTTGCAAACTCACCTAGTGAGTTTCTGACTATTGGGCCCCACCAATTTTTAATCTTACCGTTTTTTCTCAAATTAAAAAACAAAAAATTTTTTTTACCCAAAATTTACTTATAAATACCCCCATCATCTTCTTCATTTTTCACACACACAAAATCAAACATCTCATCTTCATCTCCATCTTTCATTACTCCAATGTCATCTATATTTTGGACCCCCGCGGAAGAAATAGCTTTGTGTCATGCTTGATACACGGTTGCTCAAAACACCGTGCCAAGTAACCGAACTGATACTCGGGTTTTTTGGAATTTAGTTATGCAAATGATGGAGGGTCATTTAGAAGATCCAAGGAAAAAAAAGACACCATACGCTAATCTGGAAATGGAAGGGCGTAAAGTGTGCCATGCGTAGGTTTGTTAGATGTCACAACAACGCAACGCGTGCACGGGTAATTAGTGAAAGTGATGAGGATATAATTAACAACGCTATTCGTGAATATGAAACTGAGCATAGGTGCCCATTTCAGCTTCTTCATTGTTGGGAGGTTTTGAAAACTTATCCGATGTTTCTTTCTACTGTGTTTTAATTTTCTATGTACCCGTGTTTTAATTAAATGTATGAATAAATGTTTTAATTATATGAATAAAAAATATTTAATGAAAAAATAGGGTGATGTGGAGTGAGTTTGGCCGTTTGGGTGAGTTTGATGAGTGCCATTACCTCCTGTGGTAAGTTTAAGTGAGTTTTGATAAGTTTGGTAAAAAGCTGACGTGGCGCTAAGGTGTAGATGAGTGGGTTTCACCCCACTCCCACTAGTCTAATGTAGAAACTCATTTTTGAAGTTTACACAAGAAGTGCTTATGGTATACTAGAATCTAGTAAGATAGACTGACATGTCTATAAAAAAAAGGTGACATGCTTCTTCATATGTTACTATGGCTAAATTCTTTTTTATCAACCTGCCTATAGTCACATATGATCGCTACATAAAGCAACAACTTCATTCCCTTTTTACATGTTAAATTCCATCTTTCTACATCATATTTCTCCTATTCCAAATTGCAAACTATGCTCACCAGCCAAGGATTTTTCGAAGATGAAGAAACATGTTTCTCTCCTTTCCGTGCAACTATGATACCCGTTCCATTCGATTCCAGTCAAACCAAACATGATCTCACTTCTCAGTTTAGAGCCTCTAGTTCAGTTTCCTCGCAATCTTCTAATGCAAATTACTGGTAATTATAATTAATTTTTTTATTAAAAAGAAATAGAAACAAAGGCTTTTTGACAACATAATTACATGCGCTCTTTCGACGTACATGCGATCATGGAACTGATCTAAAATGATTATAATTTATTGCAACCCCGCTGTAGTAGTAATTGATCAGCTCAAAATCATTAGGTGATACTTAATAATAATTGTCTTGAGTATTTCTTTACTTTTCGTTGTGATTGATTGTCTTTCTTAAAAATTAGGGCATGGGGTGAAGTGAGTGGTATAATAAGCAATAAGATATTAGGGATGAAAAGGGATTATGATCATCATCTAGGGGTTTCAGGAATGAATAAGTTAAAAAAGTTCAAATCAAGAAGGAAAGTAAGGGAGCCAAGGTTTTGCTTCAAAACCATGAGTGATGTTGATATATTGGATGATGGATACAAATGGAGAAAATATGGCCAAAAAGTTGTTAAGAACACACAACACCCCAGGTACTTCATCTTTTACCTTCAAGTGTTTATTTATATACATATATTTATGTGTTATTTTTTTTTTTTTTTTTAGAACGGAATTTTTTACAACTCACACAATTAATAGGCAACTCACATACCGCTAGACCAAGAGGCCTTTGGTTGTGTTATTTTATGTTATGTTAAATTTAAAATATCAAAACAAGTAATACCGCAATTAATAGGTTCATTTTTGCAGTGACAACTATCTCACATTTATATATACAAAAAATGATTCTCACATTATATAAATTCTTTTGGTTTATGCTTTTTAGCTTAATATGATCTTTTTCATGAGAATGCTTTACATTCCAACCCATTATCAAGTCAAGGTTGAAAGTTTCAAGATTAATTTCTTGAATACTGTAATAATAATTACATTTTTTATTTAACTTTTTTTATTGATGAAAACTCTATTATTTATTAACTTTATATTTCAAAGTTAACCTGCTAACACCACCATCTAAACAACCACCAATGCCCCAATTAAAATGATACACCATCACAACCACCATCGTGGCCGCCTTCGTATAGTCTGTCATTCCAACCACCATAACAGCAGCAGCAGTCTGGTCACTCATCGACTGACCACCGTTAATCCATCTTCAAAAAAAAAATCATTAAACGAAAACCATCGTTTGTTCCACTGCATGTAACCACGGATCATTTGTTTTTCTAACACCTTTTTTTTAGTTTTTGATGGGTTTGTTTTTGAATTTTTATTGGATTCATGTATGTTTGATTTCGCATGCTAGTACGATATTTGTAGTTTTGTACTAATTTAAAAGAATATGACAGAAATATGAAACTTGTAAAAAAACAAAAAATAAAAAGTAATTTTGATTAATGGTGAAGGAGAAGAATACGGGGTAAGAGAGAAAATAGGAAATAAATAACCTATTATTTTTATTCATATGCATAGGATTTAAGAAAATATTAACTATCAAATTATTATGTAATTAATAAGGTCTGGTTAGGTGATATTTAAAGGTATGTTTAGAACAACCCGAAAAAAAAGCAGTCATATTATTGAAGAAGAAAATCTGTACTTGTGAGTCGTGACAGGGAAAAAGATGCTAAAATGAGTGTCTATTTTGAGGGTATGATAATATTTATAGATGTATAAAACTTAGTGGGATTCTTACAAAAGTATTTTATCTGTAACATTACCAGCTAAAGCAGTAGCATCTAAAGAAATTATGCATAATGACGATTTATCAGACACTTAAGTTGAATGAGTTTAAAAAGTAAGAAAAATAAAATAATAAATTATATTAAAGTGTAATAAATAATACATAGAGAATATATAATTTTTAGCAAACATAAATAAACTTCCTTTAAACTATATTTATTCACTAACTCTTTCAAAGAATTTCTTTTTAAAATATTACCTTTTTATTTTTCTCTACACATCCAATATATACAACTAATAACAATCTTTTTATCATTTATAAACAACTCAACCCGATCTAATATGCATTATATAATATTACTTTTTTATATTTAATTTAATTACTTTTAGATTAAAACTATTTTTTTTCTACCGATTATCATCGAAGTTGTTTGGAAAAAAAAATACAATATCAAAGTAGGCATAATGTGAAGTTTAATACATCTTTTCAAGAATTCCTCCTACTAAGCCTCACAACTAGAGTGCTATTTACTAATTGACCCAATCACTGATTATTATTATTTTTTCATTTCTATAATTTTGTAAGATAAAATTACCACCTTTACTACCATTGACATCATTATCGCTAAACATCACAAACACTTCCTTGTCATCGACATCATCATCGCTAAACATCACAAACACTTCCTTGTCATCCAGTGTCACAACTCACAAACATTCTATAATTTCATAAAATAAAGCCACAACTTTTGTTGGAGACGGATAGTGTGAAAAACAATTACGGGCATTTGGTTTGTATGAAGGAGTTTGATTGTCATTAGTGTCACATGTGAAAATTTGGGTTTGCAATTTCAGTGTCATACAACGAACGAATCGAGTAGGTTAGACAAACATTTTTTAATATGATATAATTTATTTGTTGTTTTTATTTTTTTCAACCGATTATAAAGATGATGAATAAAAGTAGCGTTATATCTATATGTTTATAAGAAATACAATAATAATATAAACCAAAATAAAAGTTACAATAAAAAGGCCTCCACAGCAACTAAATAAATGAAACAAAAGAAAAAAGCTACATAAAACCAACAACCAACAACCATTAACCAACATAAATAAAATTTTACTACATCTATGTTATTAATAAACAGTGATGCGACACATCATATACTAATTAAAAGAAAAGAAAATCACCTACTATTGTTGTTCCTGCTGCCTTGCACGATTTCTTAGTTAAAGGGGAATATTTATCATCGACCTTTTATCATATATAAGAAATAATATTGAATTGCTTAAAAAACATATTTGAAGATAAAATACGTGATCCAATTTTTTTTTTGTAAAACGTGATTTCACACCATAATATTTTGAAAAAAATAACATGCATTCTTAGATATCCTTTGAATTGCACACCATAATATTTTGAAAAAATAACATGCATTCTTAGCTATCCTTTGAATTATTCGATCTTCACCTTAAACAGCCCATAAAATGAATGAATATAAAAGGAGGAATTAAATTGGTCAATTTATAAAACTAATATAAAAGTGAAACAAAGTAACTGACTGAAGTTCGAATCTTACTAGTTGCATTTAACTTGTTGTATTTACTTAAATGATCATACTTAAAAGAAGATTACTTATGAGCTAGTGACTTCAAAATTGTGAAAAACAAACTTGTCCAAACTGAATACATTCACTGATTTAATGAACTAGACGCGACCGATTTTCCCAAAAAAAAACTCAGCTTCTATCTAATAGAATTCTTATTTTGATCTTGTCATACACTTCATTACCACTCTATCCTCACTACTGATTCCTAGAAAATTTGAACTTCAAACAACAACTAATTCAATTTACTATGCAGTTAAATCTATCAAATGGTTTTGACCCAAACACTCTATATCAGAATGTGAAGAAAATTAAAACATCAATAATACTGGATTCAAATTACAAAGCTGAAAAAGATAACAATCATCAAGTTTCAAATCAAAACAAGCATTACTACACTACAACGATCACTAGCAAGTTTACTTTAAAACTCGCAAAAAATAAAAATAATGTCACCTCTAACTTCCAGGCCAGTCCGCTGATGCGATAACGCTAGATGAATGAAAGCTGAAAACATGCGCTAGTCCACCTAAACCCAAACTACTAAACAACACAGCTTCAACCAACTTTTATTAATAAGCCTTGTAAATGTGCAACAATAACCGTTAACGACTGGCACGCTGAATCAGCTTATTATTTAGCTAATCCCGAACACAACTTTCACAATACACACTAACGGAATCAACTCGTATTACCGATGGCAATCCTTCTATATGAATTAATTCGACTAAATGATTATTATCAATTTTCGTAAATCATAACATCAACAACGATACCGAAAACCAGAATTCGAGAAAAAATCTCAAACTCTTGACGTGAACAGTAACCACTAACCAAAATTTGACGTAACAGTAAATTTAAACAAACCTCTTGAATTTGATCTTTAGAATCAGTAGAAAAGAAGAGAGAAAAAGATTAAGAAAAATAAAACTTCAAGCTTTCATTACTGATGGATAGAAAGGACTTTGTTATAACAGAAATAACAGAATCGGTTACAAACTTGAACAAGAAATATAACAGAAAATTAAACTAGCTAAACTATGTGAAAAATACACCTAGACTAGTTGCTTACTAATGAAGCAAATAAAATATTTATAGAGGAGCTAGGGTTCTTCAAGAATCTTCCCGAAATTTGTGGGTTTCTTCTTTGGTCCTTCTTGATCTAATTCATTAGTATCAACTTGTAGAGAATGAGATTGTGAACATCTTTTCTATACTACATTATAAATGGTGTATCCCTTTGGTTGAAAGTTGAAAATGTTGAATAGTTGAAAAATATGAGTCCCACTAATCTATATCTATACTACATTATAAAGGGTGTATCCCTTTGGTTGAAAGTTGAAAACGTTGAATGGTTGAAAAATGTGGGTCCCACTAATTTATCTATACTACATTATAAAGGGCGTATCCCTTTGGTTGAAAGTTGAAAATGTTGAATGGTTCAAAAATATGGGTCCCACTAATCTATATTTATACTACATTATAAAGGGTGTATCCCTTTGGTTGAAAGTTGAAAATGTTGAATGGTTGAAAAATGTGGGTCCCACTAATCTATATCTATACTACATTATAAAGGGTGTATCACTTTGGTTGAAAGTTGAAAATATTGAATTGTTGAAAAATGTGGGTCCCACTAATCTATATCTATACTACATTTTAAAGGGTGTACCCCTTTGGTTGAAAGTTGAAAATGTTGAATGGTTGAAAAATGTAGGTCCCACTAATCTATATCTATACTACATTATAAAGGGTGTATCCTTTTGGTTGAAAGTTGAAAATGTTGAATGGTTGAAAAATGTGGGTCCCACTAATCTATATCTATATATATACTACATTATAAAGGGTGTATCACTTTGGTTGAAAGTTGAAAATATTGAATGGTTGAAAAATGTGGGTCCCACTAATCTATATCTATACTACATTATAAAGGGTGTATCACTTTGGTTGAAAGTTGAAAATGTTGAATGGTTGAAAAATGTAGGTCCTACTAATCTATATTTATACTACATTATAAATGGTGTATCCCTTTGGTTGAAAGTTAAAAATGTTGAATGGTTGAAAAATGTGGGTCCCACTAATTTATATCTATACTACATTATAAAGGGTGTATCCCTTTGGTTGAAAGTTGAAAATGTTGAATAGGTTAAAAATATGGGTCCCACTAATCTATATCTATTTTACATTATAAAGGGTATATCCCTTTGGTTGAAAGTTGAAAATGTTAAATGGTTGAAAAATGTGGGTCCCACTAATCTATATCTATACTACATTATAAAGGGTGTATCCCTTTGGTTGAAAGTTGAAAATGTTGAATGGTTGAAAAATATGGGTCCCACTAATCTATATCTATACTACATTATAAAGGGTGTATCCCTTTGGTTGAAAGTTGAAAATGTTGAATGGTTGAAAAATATGGGTCCCACTAATATATATCTATACTACATTATAAAGGGTGTATCCCTTTGGTTGAAAGTTAAAAATGTTGAATGGTTGAAAAATGTGGGTCCCACTAATCTATATCTATACTACATTATAAAGGGTGTATCCCTTTGGTTGAAAGTTGAAAATGTTGAATAGTTGAAAAATATGGGTCCCACTAATCTATATCTATACTACATTATAAAGGGTGTATCCCTTTGGTTGAAAGTTGAAAATATTGAATGGTTGGAAAATGTGGGTCCCACTAATCTATATCTATACTATATTATAAAGGGTGTATCCCTTTGGTTGAAAGTTAAAAATGTTGAATGGTTGAAAAATGTGAGTCCCACTAATGTATATCTATAGTACATTATAAAGGGTGTATCCCTTTGGTTGAAAGTTAAAAATGTTGAATGGTTGAAAAATGTGGGTCCTACTAATATATATCTATACTACATTATAAATGGTGTATCCCTTTGGTTGAAAGTTGAAAATGTTGAATGGTTGAAAAATATGGGTCCCACTAATCTATATCTATACTGCATTATAAAGGGTGTATCCCTTTGGTTGAAAGTTGAAAATGTTGAATGGTTGAAAAATATGGGTCCCACTAATCTATATCTATACTACATTATAAAGGGTGTATCCCTTTGGTTGAAAGTTGAAAATGTTGAATGGTTGAAAAATTTGGGTCCCACTAATCTATATCTATACTACATTATAAAGGGTGTATCCTTTGGTTGAAAGTTGAAAATGTTGAATGCTGGAAAAATGTGGGTCCCACTAATGTATATTTATATTACATTATAAATGGTGTATCCCTTTGGTTGAAAGTTGAAAATGTTGAATGCTTAAAAAATGTGGGTCCCATTAAAAACTACTACATGCAAATCTTATTCATTAAAAAAGATATAAACTTTGGTTAATTAAACAAATGACACCCTTTCATCCAATTGAAACATACTTATAAGATATTTTGAATTATAACATGTTACAACGCTTTGAAATAAAAGTTTAATCTTTTGACGTTATATTTTGAACTTCACCGAAACACTTACCACAATATCGCATCGTGTTAATTATCTGTTGCTAGACAATTTCCGCCGCTATGCGCGGGTACTCGTCTAGTTTTTATAAACTTCAGTTGAATCCTTCTTGATCTCCCTCGAATTATATTTAAAAGGATTTGGTGGAGAAAGTAATAAACCAAATGTTTCTTTCTCTCTCTTGGTGGAAGAAGACGCTGTGTTTTTATAAAAGATAATGACTCTTTTTTTCGTCTTTTATTATGAACAAAGGAAGTTCAATTTTAGTCCCCAAATTTCCATCTTCCATTCACTTTGTTGTTTATTCTTTTTAGCTTTAAACAAATTTGCTCTTTAAATCCATTATCTTTGTAGATTCGGCAACTTTAGTCCTTGAATGCTTTGTTTTGTCTTTTCTTCGTATTTTGTTAGATAAATCCTATGAAAACGCGTATTTGTTTCCTTTGTACCTGTTTTGCCTGCAAATACCCAAAAAGACAAAACACACGTAATTCTGATAATATTAAGCATAATCTAATATATCTGACATTGTTTTAAGTGTTTATCGGTTATTAAATGTGAGTGTTTTCATACTCTATCAAATATGTTTAAACAAACTATAACTATTGTTAGACTTTCAAATAGCAGGAGTTACTACCGATGCACGCAAGACACTTGTTATGTTAAAAAACGAGTCGAGAGACTAGTAGATGATCCAAGAATGGTGATTACAACTTATGAAGGTAGACATGGTCATTCACCATCACAAAACAAGGATGATTATTAAGCTAACTCTTCAAATGTGCCAAATTTCTTTTGGTTGTAGTCAATGTATGTGTCGTACTGTCGCTCATTTGATTCCAGCAATAAGTAGCTCATACAGATTAACTTGTGGAGCTATCGTATGTCATATTGATGTCCTTTTTCATCAGGGAAAATGGTGACTATTATAATAAGTGGATGATATTTTACGTGTTGAACTAAGTTCTAAATTTAACTCTTTGACAAAAGATGTAAAGATGAAGAGATTAATGCGTACGACTAACCTGGTGTAATGCATAATGCATGTAGTGAGTTGAGATCAATGTATATTTTTAAAATAATATATATTAAATTAATAAATTATAATCACCCATTTAAAAAGAACCTACTTCTTTTTTTTTAAAAAAAATATTAAATATTTCACGATTGGGTTATAATCAAGCAACAAAAAATACATGATTACGACCAGAATTAAATCATCTTTCTATAAAGGGGAACATGTATATACTTTCGACGAACTTCGTTTTTTATTTTTTTTAAGTCACGTCTGAGAAAATCATATATGATCCGTATCATAAATCATATATGATTTTCTGAAATCATATAATGATATATGATTCGCGATACGAATCATATATGATTACAGAAAATCATATATTATTCGTGATACAAAACATATATATACAAATTTATATGATTATCTCAGACGTTATTGAAAAAAAAGTTCGTCAAAAATATATACATGTGCCCCTCGATAGAAAGATGATTTAATTCTCATCGTAATGATATGTTTTATTTTGCGTAACGGTTAACGATTTGTGAGATTTTAACTGTTAAATAAATGAGTTCTTTTGTTAGATTAAAAAATATTGAGTGGGTATAATTAGTTCATTAAATCTATGCTATTTGATGGTCTATATTAAACTTTTGTCTGCATGTAAAATATTTCCAAATTTCCGATTTAAAAGAATACAAATTTTGTTAGAAATGGTTTTCTATGCAATCCGGTCTTTATGTATTTACGCGTTTTTAGTTTAATAGTTTTTTATAATGTTTTTTTTATCTAAGCCTAGCCCAACACGAGGCTCATTGCTGGCTACCTTATGGTGTTAGAGCAATGGGTTGGGTAATGAACATTGCTCGCCTTGTTGTATACAACACAAATTTAGAAACGTCGAATGCTCTCCTCCACCCCCACTAACATTTTAAATGTAAATTGTTTTACCTTCTTTCACTATATATATCTTTCATAGAACTCAAAATAACATACCAATTTATATCATATTCTTGTATTAACACCCATTAACCATTATCTAGCAATGTAATAGTTCTAATTATATTTTTTTTCTTTCTCAATTTGAAATTTTGTATGCTTTTATTTTGGGTATTGTATATCGTATTTCATATTGTGGTTTGTAATTTTTTATTTTAATGAAATGACTTAGTTTATGTGAAAAATGAGGTAAAAATTCAATTGTGGGTCGGTGAAACCCAAATGACATAGATTGTGTTGTGTTGTGTTGTAAGAGAGAATGTAGTTTGAGATATTTTGTTGAAATGATATGACACTCCATAAAACCTAAATAGATTACATAATGGACACTATATCCATTACTATTAGGACTATTAATAAAAACTCTCTAAAATTAGTAAGGGTGACTTCATTTGGTAATAAATCTTCCCATGATATTCATATTGCAAGTTATCACCTCTTTTTTCTCTAAAACTCCATGTGATTATGTCAATGTATAATTGGTATATGTAATGACTTACATGTGGTATGAATGAACATATGATGATAATCTAGAGTGTGTTTTGTAATGCATGAAGAGTTGTATTAAAGAACTGCTATATGTAATAACTTACATGTGGTATGAATTGCCATATGATGATAATCTAGAGTGTGTTTTGTGATGCATGCAAAGTTATGTTAAAAAACATTTTCTTCAAACCACAAAAGAGCGAGTTAGCTCTTGAACAGATTTTTATCTTTAACGCTTTTTTAAAATCTGAAAGCATACATATTTTGGTGTTATATGTCTTTAGATTTATAGTTTTACAAAAAGAATTGAATTTAAAACACAAAAACTTAGATTTTTTAATATCTTTTGTACACGTTTTTATTTGAACCCATTGTCTGTATGCATCTGTTTACTATTTCATGTAAAAGGATATAGAATCATATATTGTTGTGTCTCTTAAGGTGTAGTGAAAAGGTTTTCATAAAAAAAGAGATTGATAATGTCAAAATTATGATTTTAAGCTGTTTTTATGTTTGAAACCCTCATTGGCGAGATTGGTAGAACTCATTAGTTTTCAATTCGTTATTTATTTTATGACCTTCGTTTGCGTGTTAGGAGAAAATAATGGTAATTCAATGCTTTGTAATTAACTACGGTAGTGGTATGTCATTTTCGTAGTATTAACTCGTTGGTTTCCTTTACCTATTACAAACTTAACTCGCTAATTATATAAAAAATTTGGAACTCGCTATTTAAATCTAGTTTTATCTTTTTAGTCTATGCACAACTCATTTGTAAAACGTACTTATAACTGAAGTGGAAGAAATGATCAAGGTTTTTTGAGAAAACATTAACATTGAAAAACTATTGGACGCAGTTATGATTACTGATATTATGTGTGTTATTATGCATTCATGCGAACATTCACATCCTAGCCTACAAAATTGAGTTAGAAGGTTTAAAATTACAAGAAACAAATTTACAGAGGTGAAGTTAGGATTTTGATTTAAAGGGGACTGAATTTTGTTTAAATAGAACAATCAACAACCAGTGACATATATACTGCGGTATATCTTATAAAGAACTCGAACATTAAAAGTTATACATAATAATTTTTTTGTTACTTGTTTCTCCCTCGTTTCACTTAAATACATGACTATGAATTTGCTAAGTTATATGCCTAAGTTATTGTAATTCAATGAGAATGTGAACTCGTGACTTTTGTTTCCGTGAGCATGCGTCCCAAGTATATAAGATAACCATTATTCGTTCGAACACGGTGGATCAACCAAAAGTTTATGTTAAGAGGAGCAATAAGTAATTTGTGTAACAATGTACATGTTATAGCTTAGTTAACCGAAAGGTTAATTAGAAATAAATTTAAAACATCAAAATAATACTAACCATGGTTGTGTTTAAGTGATTGCATCAAACAATTACCATTTAAAGAACGTAGCTGTTGGAATATGTGAATGTTATAGTATATTTATAAGGTTGAAAATACGTGAGTATAGGGGGTCATACACATATACACTTAGATGGTTTTTATTAATATATGTAATAAGTATAAATGTATAACTAACGATAGTTAGTTTATAAGTTAAAAGGTTCTATTGTATAACTAACGGGAAAAATTTAAACTTAAAGGTAATAAATGTTGATGATGTATATGTTGGGAATAAAATGAAGCCAAGACACTTAAGCGCTGACAAGAGAAAATTGGACGTTTATTGGAAGAAATCAAGCGTTGTCAGATCAAGCATTGACAAGAGGAAGTCAAGCGTTGATGAGAAGAAGTCAAACACGGATAGGATACTTAGTCTATACTTTTTATGTTTCTAGTAAATATATGTTCGACAATGTATTTCTTATGTTTATCTTTACCTAAAATAGCTGATACGTAGACTCTTGTACAAGGTTCCTTAATCTATAAAAGGAGGCCTTTAGGTTTTAGTTCAATATATGTTTTACACTTTCATTGTACGGAAGTTCGATTAATCAATCATATTGAAAGTTTGGTTTATTCTGTTTGTGTGTTCTTGTTTGAGTATTAATTCCGCATAATACTTAGATTGTTTCATATACAACAAAGTTTCTCTAAGTGTTTAACTTGATTCATTCTCGTTTACACAAAGCTAAATCGATCTAAGTTTGGGATCAACAAGTGGTATCAGAGCTTGTTGAGGAACTTTGATCTAAAGAACACAAAACCCTAAAAACCCTAAATCACCAAAAACCCTAATTTTTCAAGAAACCCTAAAAACCAGACAGCATGTCTACTCCAGAGTTGACCTCTTCCTCAAGCCATAACCTAAAAATCCCCATGCTAGACCCTGACAACTTTGAGCTATGGAAGTTTAATTTTGAGAAGTACCTTCAAATCCATGACCACACCTTATGGGAAATTATTGAATATGGAAACAAATTCGATAAGGCTTCCAAGATTCAAGCTGCTATTACTTTGAGATCAACTCCAGGCTCAAGTGAAGCGGATTGAAAAGAACAACCTACAGATGGGAGAGCTGTCTCAACTAAGGACATTGTAAAGAGAAGGAACGACATGAAAACTCTAAGCATTCTCAAACATTCTTTGGGACCAGCCAATCAGCACAAGCATAGAGGTTTTGAGTCTGCCAAAGAGATTTGGGCAGCCCTTCAAGTCACTTATGGTGGGAATGATGATACTGCCTCAGAGAAAAAGAAGCAACTCTTGCATGAGTATGCTGTGTTCAAAGCTCTTCCCAATGAAAAGCTAAGTGGGGTGAGCAGCAGACTTCTTGACATCACAAGCAAATTGTCATTTATGGGAACAGTGCATGATGATGTTGATATCATTACCACTTTCCTTAAAAGTCTTGGTGATGCATGGAAGATTAAAGCAAGGTCTATTATTTCTACTAATGCTCACAAAAGTTACACTTTTGATGACGTCTACAATAAACTGAAGATTGTAGAGAGTAAAATCCTTTTGGAACAAGGAAGCAGATCTATCAATGGAAACATGGCCTTCATCTCACATAGTGAAGGTCAGTTTGATCAAAGGGAGTCATACGTACACCCCGTTACTGGATCACCTTGTGTCAACGTTGGATCAAGCTTTTTCAGTGCCCCACATTCAGACGCTGACACATACAATGTTGACTCACCAAGAATTAAGCCTACTGCTATTGATCTAGATACAGTGTGTGCATACATTGCTTCATTGCCCAATGGTTCATTGATTACATATGAGGACCTTGAGCAAATTAGTGATGAGCATTTGGAGGAGATGGACATAAAGTGGAATATGGCACTTGCAAGCATAAGGGCCAATAGATGGAATAGGAGATTCAGGAAGAAGATGACCTTTAATGCTAAAGACACTGCTGGGTTTGATAAATCCAAGGTTGAGTGTTACAATTGCCATAGAACGGGTCACTTTATGAGAGAATGCAGATCTCCAAGAATATCTGATGTTGGAAAGCCTTCAAGCCAAATTATCAAGGTTGAAGATACAAAAGCTATGGTTGCCATGCAAGAGATTGATGGTGTTGGCTGGGACTGGAGCTTTTTGGCCAAATATGTGGAAAAGAACAAAGCCTTGATTGCAAAGAAGGAAGAAGAAGAGCATGTTCACTATGCTCTCATGGCACATTCTTCATCTTCATCAGATAATGAGGTATATGATGATGCATTTTGTAGTAAAGGTTGTCGTTTAAACACTGAAAAACTTAACAAAGAAATTTTAAAGTTAAAATCGGATGTTTTTGATGAAAAATGCAAGTTATCTAATTATCAACTTGCACTTGTTCAAACTGAAAAGACTGTGGCTGAATATAAGAAAATAGAGCTTGACCTAAAAGATCAAATCAATGTTTGACTCATGACCTCAATGCTGGTATTGAAATTAGGGACATTTTGGAGAGATCCAAAGGTGTCATACAAGCTGAGTTTGATGAGGCCATTAAAAACAAAGATAATGTAGGGCTTAAAATTCAAAGATTTGATAAAGCTTCTCGAACCCTAGAAAAATGTGTTAGTGAACAAAGAGACTCTAGGGATTTAATACAAGGTTTTCACCAAGTATGAAAGTTCGTTGTTCCAGTCTTTTTGAATTGATTACTAGTTAAAAGTGCGACTCAGTCGTTCTTGGTGGAAAATAAAATGGTTTGATTATCTATTGTAAACTAAAAGCAAATATGAAAATGTCGTTGAGTAAAAATAAAAGCTTTGAAAATTAAATTAAAAATTACCAGTTAAAAATAAATGATTAAAAACTTTAAAACTTAAAAGTGAATTCAAAACTTAAGACTTTGTAAAAATAAAAACTTAAACCCGTCGGAATACCCTTGATCGAAATCCCATCGGAATGTGTCAAAAGAAATTCTGTCGGAATAATGATTAAAGTGTCAGAATAATAGTAACCCAATTCTATCAGAATGTAATTCTATCGGAATGTAATGCATAAGCTGTCACAATGTATAAACTGTCGCAATGTTTAGGCCATCGCAATACTGATCGCAAAGTTCTATCTGAAGTGAAGTCTGTCGGAATATGGCTGTTGAAATTTTGGCAGCGTTTCGTCGTAATAAGCCTTATACCCGATCGCAAAGTACGATGCCAGGAGCAATCGCAACCTACGATCGGAATAAGTGATCGGAATACTCTACCTGAATAAATGATCGCAAAGTAAAACCCTAAGGGTTATTGCGATCGCAATGAAACCGTCGGAATGTTCAGTCGCAATATGAAAACCCTAAGCTTTACGATGGAGCACAAAGTATTCGGATGGATTAGAATAAGCTAATAAACCAATAAGCACTTCCAATAAGCACTTATCAAAAACTTAACAAAATCAATATTAAGGAAAACCAAAAATAAGCTACGAATGAAGACTTATCAAAACACCAAATAAGCAAACTTTATAAGATGATCTTTAAAAAAACGAAACTTTTTATAAGACTTAAACGTTAATAAGCTAACTACAAAGTAAGCCAATAAGCATGGTAAGCTCAAAGCTTAATCCATATAAAACTTAGATAGAAACCAAAAGTTAAACTTTTTAATTAATCAAACATCAAGATTAAACAAAATCAAAGATGATTTCGGATCAAATATAAGTAAAAATCAAGAAAGGTAGAAAGAGATTTAAGATTGAAAAACTTAACTTGAACTTGTAGATTAATAATTTCAAAATACAAGAGTGAATTAAAGCTTAAACATGAAAGAAAGAAAAGATGAAATTCTAGTGAGAGAAAGTTAAACACTTTCTCTCTCTAAAAATGAAAACTACAAAAGGAAAATGAACTAGCTAACACCCTTCTAATGCGTCATTAGAAGGGTATATATAGGAGGTGGGGAGGTGCATGTGTTGCTTCCTTTTTCTTTTCTTCTCGTCTCGACTCGATTTAACTTCTTTGTCTTTCTCGACGTCGTCTCGGGATTTTTCGATATAAATTGAACTTGTCTTATAATTTTCTTCTTCTATTAGACTTGAGTTCTTCGACTTCATTAAACTTCCATCTTTAGACTTTTTCTTCGATAAATCTTCAGAATAGGCCTTGGACTTCCGTTCTTTTTACACTCTTGATCTTTTGACTTTCGTCTTTTCTCGTTTTCTTCGATAAAAGTCCGTGATAGCCCGTGTTTTCTTCCTTTTTCATATTTTTATCCTGAAACACAATAAAAACACAAACCACGCATAATTCCGACTTTTACGACATAAAATACACGTTTTGGTCTTGTTATTATTGGAAATAAGTGGTAAAAGGATAAGCGTTTTCACACTTATTAAATCCTCTACACTTGACCATTGCAATGCCCTCATGCAATGCATTAATTTCAAAGCATAGTTTACATTTTCATCATAAATAACCCACCCTGGCCTTTATTAAAAAGATAGAAATATATACAAAACAAGTAAAGAAATCAAAGACTTACATTGGGGTTTTGGCTGTCATGAATGTTTATCATCCTCAAGTTTCACGTTCCCCATACCAAGCTTAAAAACGAGATCATTGTTATTATAAGTTAGCAAACTAACACGAACTCATGTGGCCCAATTATTTACTTAGACTCCCTTATTCCTAGGTGTATCTCTTATATTCTAATTTTGTCTTGAATGATCACGAGGATACATTGTTTGACTTATTTCGATAGTTTATTTAGGCCGAAAATAAAGTGGGACGATTTAATCAATAGTTAGCTAAAGGACAAAATCTTTTAAAACTACTTCTCGGGACCTCATAAAGTTCATATCTTGGCATAACTCGCTTCACGATTTGAGACCTTTCTCGAACCGATATTTGGCAGCGACTTCATACTTCGAATCTTGAGAGACGTTCTTATAATTATGGTCTTCTCTTCATAATAGCAATTTCTTCCCTTGAAGTGTTTAAGAGATTCTTCAATTTTGGACCACGACTTCTTCATTTTTCTCTAATCTTTATTTTGGACTTTGATATACAACGATCCGCCTCCTTTTGGGACTTGGATCTATTTATCCTCATACCTTGTTAGGGCCTTTTTGGATAGACTTCTCCATGATCTTTAGGGGAGTATTTCATTTTCGTCGTGTGTCTCGATCCTTCATATTTATTTTTGATAAATGATTCTTCACATCACTTGGGATCTTTAGCAACAAAATGTAGCCCTCATGCCTTGTTAGGGCCTTTTCGGACTCGTCAATCTTCGCATCCCGCTTCAATAAGTTATGCCTTGGCTATGAACTCTAATTAATATCGAGCAACTTTTAAACGATCTTGTGCTAGAAGCTAAGTAACTTTTCAAATCGTACAACCTTATTTATTGCAAATATATTTATTAACAAGCGATGGGAGAAGAAGCTTATAATCAACTCACATAAATTCACGAAAGAATATCAAACTTATAATTGACTCTATCATCTCTCGTTCTCCACAATTTAAAATCTCAAGGAATGAGACTCGTGGATGCTTAGCCAATTAAATCAAAGTTTTGGGTTTTCAAGTCATCTATAGGATCTTGCAAATTCTTAGACTCTTTCAAGTTTAGGATTCGAATTTTAAAGTTCCCTTGATAAACGACTTTCTAGGATCAATTATAGGAACTTGCGAAAAGTTCTTGTTCTTAACCCGTGAGAGTTTAGACTTTCGCGTTTTAAAGTTTCCTATATAAAAGCCTAGCAAAACTTGACTTAAACACGTTAAGGATACTAGCTAGAGTAAACTTAGATAAGTAAACTCAGGTTGAGTCAAAAGATTCACAACGTTAAAAAATTAAAACCACTTTATGAAAAATGTATTCTAACACAGAAAGTAAATAACGATAACAAAGAAAAATACTACTATACTACTGGGCCAAAATAGATTAAAATTTTTGAAAAATGTCGAAAAATTAGATTTTCCGGTTAAAGTGAGGATAAATTCATGGAAAAGCCCACTTACTTCGATAGAAGTCCCCCTACACTTGATATAAACATTGTCCTCAATGTTTTAAGCATGGGGAAGTAAACTCCCCTACACTTAGGACATTGTGCACTTTGTTTAAATCTTGCTATGGAAAGGACAACTATGGTGATTTCAATGTGAACATATAAGATATGAAATATTGAATCACGATAGTTTAGGATAGAAACTGGAAGACGGGTACACGGGATCACGGTTCGTCAAATGTCATCAAAAGTGATCTTTGAAGCTTTAATCCCTGCACATTATAAGAAACAAGACAACAAACACATACGGGGCTCCCCTACACTTATTATGAAAACGGTAAAGGATAGATCAACGGGTCGCCTCCCGAGAAGCGCTTGTTTTTGTTAACCGAGTCACGAGCCTGACTTGACCCAGAACTAATTCAAGGGAAACATGGTGAGGGATGGAATCATCTCATGAGAGATGTCCTCACCAAAGTACAGCTTCACACGCTGGCCATTCACTTTAAAATTAGGCCCATTTGGTTGAGAAAGCTCAATGGTGCCATAAGGGAAAACTTTGGCGACGGTGAATGGACCAGACCAACGGCTCTTAAGCTTGCCCGAGAAGATCTTCAACCGAGAGTTAAAGAGTAAAACTTGATCACCAACGTGGAACTCTTGGTTTTTAATCCTTGCATCATGAATGATCATGGTCTTCTCCTTGTAGATCAATGAGTTCTCATAAGCTTGATTCCTCAGTTCATTTAGCTCGTTGAGTTGAATCTTCCGAAGATCACCGGCTTTGTTGATGTCAAAATTGGCCCACTTCAAGTCCCAGTACGCCTTATGTTCCAGCTCAATAGGGAGGTGGCATGCCTTCCCGTACACAAGACGATATGGAGTGCAACCTATTGGCGTCTTAGATGCGGTACGAAAAGCCCACAAAGCATCGTCTAACTTATCGGCCCACGAGGCACGATGCTCTCCCACAGTTCTCTCTAAAATTCTCTTTAGTCCACGGTTAGAGATTTCGGCTTGACCGTTTGTTTGGGGATGATACACAGTGGAAATACGGTTATTGACACCGTACTTATCCATGACTCGAGCAAATTGAAAATGAGTCCCGCGGTCACTGATGATAGCACGAGGAACACCGAATCGAGCAAAAAGCTGCTTCAAAAAGTTCACAACCACCCTCGCATCGTTCGTAGGCAGAGCCTTCGCTTCAACCCATTTGGATAGGTAGTCAACGGCTACGAGGATGTACTTGTTCCCTTTAGATGATGGAAATGGCCCCATAAAGTCGATGCCCCATACGTTAAAGATTTCACATTCTTGGATGAAATTTTGAGGCATATCATCTTTATGTGTGATCTTTCCTTGGCGTTGGCAAGCATCACAATTTTTAACCATTTCGTGAGCGTCATGATAAATGGTGGGTAATAAGTGTGAAAACACTTATCCTTTTACCACTTATTTCCAATAATAACAAGACCAAAACGTGTAAGTTATGTCGTAAAAGTCGGAATTATGTGTGGTTTGTGTTTTTATTGTATTTTAAGACCAAAAGATGAAAAAGGAAGAAAACACGGGCTTTCACGGGCTTTTATCGAAGAAAACGAGAAAATACGTAGTCAAAAGATCAAAAGTGCAAAAAGAACGGAAGTCCAAGGCCTATTCTGAAGATTTATCGAAGAAAAAAAGTCTAAAGACAGAAGTATAATGAAGTCGAAGAACTCAAGTCTAAATGAGTGAAGAATTTATAAGACGAGTTTAATTAATCCCGAGACGACGTCGAGAAAAGTCGAAGAACTTAAAAGACGAAGATCCGAGAAGAAAGAAAGAGGAGGCAACACATGCACCTCCCCATTTCCCTATAAATACCCTCCTAAACACATTAGGAGGGTTGGTTAGCTAGTTTCATTTTCATTTTTCTTTCTAGTTTTTAGAGAGAGAAAGTTTTAAGCTTTCTCTCACTAAGTTTTAATCTTTTCTTTCAAGTTAAGTTCTTTTTAATCTTTGTATTTGAGTTTTATTAATCAAAAGTTCTAGTTTAAGCTTTTAATCTTCAATCTTTTTCTTCCTTTCTTGATTTACTTTAATTTTTTATCCAAAAATTATATTTCATACGGTTTGATTTTGATTGATGATTTCGTGATTAAAAGATTCATCTTTTGATGCTTTTCTAAGTCTTACACGGATTAAGCTTTAAGCTATTCATGCTTATTGGTTTATTTAGTGTTTAGCTTATTACTTTTATTTTTTTCTTCTCAAAAGTTTAACCTTTTTAAAGTTCCTTTTATAAAGTTTACGAATTTCATATTTTAAAAGTTGTCAAATTTATGCTTATTGAGTTGTTTAAGATTTGGTTAAGTGAGCTTATTGAAAGTGCTTATTGAGTGTCTAGCTTAACTTCATTTTCAGATTATTTTTGTGTTCCATCGCAATGTTGGGGGTTTTACATATTCCGACGGCTGCTTGTTTGTATCACAATAACCCTTGTGGTTCTACTTTGCGATCTAGATTAACATCCCCCTTATTCCGATATGGGATTGCGATCGCTCATTGCGATCGCGTATTCCGACGGGTCTTAAGGTCATTTTAAGTCGAAACTCTTCGCGGTGAGTCCTTTATGGCAAGCTTCGAGAATGTCTAATGTTGCGGGTCCATCAACACACCGACGAATAATCAGATAAGCACATTGTTTGAAGAGATAAGGGTCATCCCAAAAGTAAGTCTTAACATCTTTAAAGAACTTCTTCTTTTGTTGGGATGTTAACCCGTCGATGAAAATACCACCCGCTAAGTAGTTTGCAATGTCCGCAAACCACGGGGTGTCATCAAGATTGGAATTGATAGACATTAAGGCCTCAAGGGGAAAAGAGTCATTGATCTCTTGATTCGGATGATCCCCTTGATAAGGATCCTCAAGTCTACTTAGATGATCCGCGGCTAGGTTTCGGCTCCCTTCTTGTCACGAATTTCAATTTTAAATTCTTGAAGGAGCAAAACCCAACGAAGAAGTCTTGGCTTAGAATCTTGCTTTGTTAACAAGTACTTCAACGCGGAATGGTCGGTATAGACAATGGTGGTGGAAAGGACAAGATAGGGGCGAAATTTTTCAAAAGCATACACTATAGCTAAAAGCTCTTTTTCGGGTAGTGGTATAATGCAATTGAGCCCCCGTCGTTGTCTTGCTAGCATAATGGATTGGTTGGAAGTGTTTGTTCACTCTTTGGCCCAAAACCGCTCCAATAGCAAAATCGCTAGCATCAAACATCAATTCAAAAGGTAACTCCCAATTAGGGGTAACCAAGACCGGTGCCTTAGTTAGTTTATCCTTAAAAAGATTGAAAGAGTCAATACACTCTTTAGAAAAGATAAAAGGAGTATCTTTTTCCAAGAGGTGGGTCATCGGGCGAGCGATCTTAGAAAAATCTTGAATGAATCGACGATAGAAGCCCGCATAACCAAGGAAACCTCTCACACCCTTCACGGTTGAAGGTGGAGGCAATTTAGCAATAACATCGACTTTAGCACGGTCGACTTCAAGACCGGCTTTGGAGATTTTATGTCCAAGAACAATGCCTTCTTTTACCATGAAATGGCATTTTCCCAATTAAGAACAAGACGAGTGTCTTCACACCGTTTGAGCATACGTTCTAAATTGGCAAGGCAAGTAGAGAAAGAATCACCATAGACCGAGAAATCATCCATGAAGACTTCCATAGTTTCTTCAACCATGTCATGGAAGATAGCCATCATACACCGTTGGAAAGTCCCAGGAGCATTGCATAAGCCGAAAGGCATTCTTTTGTAAGCAAATGTTCCATAAGGACAAGCCGAAAGGCATTCTTTTGAAAATACCCGGAGAAACCGTCTAAGAAGCAATAATAGTCATTACTCGCTAGACGTTCGAGCATTTGGTCCATAAAAGGAAGGGGAAAATGATCCTTTCTCGTAGCATCATTGAGTTTGCGATAGTCTATATTTAACACCCCCAAATTACATTGCGCAGCGGAAATACATATTTGGGTGCTAAACACAAACATCGTTACATAAGACACTTTGGACAATCTCAAAATGATAAATTTGAGTATAAAAGAATATAATTTAACCATTGTCTAAAACCTTCAATCCCAAGTAAAACAATTTTAGAAATATCAGAGTCACATTTAGGTCCCCCAAAGACTTTATCAAATCCACAAACAATTTACCAAAGCACATGGCTGTACATTATTATTTTTAAGACAAAAGGGAAAGAAATCCGTTTTAGACCAACCACCACAAAAGCAATCCGCAATCCTTCTCCAGCAAGCTCCGTAATTCATCAACTTCAATCACCTGAAATACATGCTTAAAATCATCAACACAACGGTTGAGCGAGTCTATTGGTTTTCCAAATCATCATTTGAACACAAGAGAAAAATCAATCAAGATCATTTAATAGAATTGCAGATCATTACAATCTATTAGTTAGGCATTCTAGTATATAGCAATAGCTATTGAATTGTATTAAGCTCATGACACCGACCCCTTAACTTAGTCACACATGCCTAAACCGGCATGACTAGATGAATTCCAGCGCCCCTACTAGGGTATCAGTTGCAAGTATACCACATTCTCATTCTCGTAAAATTATCCTTCCCAGCGGGTTACACAGCGTAAAGCAGTGGTCTCGGATAGGGTCGTCAGCCCGATAGTACTATTATTAGAATAAGCGGTTATTCCCAACTCACAACATCAAGTCAGAAGATAGTTAACGGCTCATGAATTTAGGTACTTTTGCAACATAGGTACTTATACAATTCAAAACAACAGAGGCAACAAAGGCAACAATCGGGTCCAAACAATCAATCATGACTTGTGTTCATTTTACTTTCAAATAGCATGTATCCCCCTCGCGGGTTTTAAAATCATTCAAAACAAATACAAAAGCGAGGCTATAGACTCACCTGGAGTAATAGCAGTAGTAAGACGATCTTCGACGATAGTTGATGCCCGATAAACACAAAAACCGCAACCTATCAAATAAGGCGCGTTCATCAATAATAAATTCGAGTAAAATCCATACTTAGTAACATCAAACTCAAAATCATAAAATCACAACCAACCCAAAATGAAAACAATACAAGTGACCTTTTACTTCATTCTATATGCTTACTATTAGTTAATTCTTTCGATAAAAATCTGCCGGTACACACCAAATGTACGAGCTCATTTACCCCACTTAAACACATCAAATACTTATGATACTAATCAGAAATGTCACTTACTATATATAGAAAGACCTGTTAAAATCCCATCAAAAGATTTTACTTTTAAAGTTCCCTGCCCGACACATCTTTGAACTACAAAAACCGGACAGTTTTACGTCAACAACTCATATAGTCTTTTTAACTTATTTATTTTACTCCGTTTACAAAACCGACACTCGACTTTGAAAATAAACTCAACATCCTCATACTTAACACTTAACATCAGTCCATGACACATTTCAAAATCCTTTTTATAGTCCCCGAGATTCGATCCAAATATCGACAACAATTATATATCGTGCCGATACTCGTCTCCCGGTACACGAATAATCAAACTAACGTAACTTCGCGCTCGTTTGGAGCTAGAAGCCCTACCTTATACCAAAACGAAGCTAAAAACATCCTCTACAACAACATCTAGTTAGTTCATCTCAATCTCAAACTCATATTTTCAGAAAATTAAGTTTAATAATCTGTTTAAAAATATATATTTAAAAATCATTCAAATTAAATTTTCACCACAATTTAACACCATTTTTACCACTATAATCATCCCTACACTACTACTTTCAATCATAACACACTAAATCATCCTAGATGATCAAATCGTAAAAACCCAACTCAAAAATTTCTATATGCAATAATTAAAGTATACATAAAACAACACTAACAACAATATACCATCATAAAAATGGATCAAACCTTCATGGATCATCATCAAAAATTTGAAGTTCTTGCATGTTGAAGAAAATTACACCAAAATGATCACCATTGAATTTTAGAGATGGGACTTTAATTGTTTTAGCTTGATTCAAGCTAAATTTTTGAAAATCAAGTGGTCTAGGGGTGTTGGGGGTGACGGATAGAACAAGGGGAGGGAGAGAGGATGTTTGATTTTGTTTACACATGCATGTATGTGTTTTTAGTTAGTGGAAAAACCTTATATAGTGGGTTGGAGGGGCTTGTTTTGCCAATTTGTGATATTTTTGGTACAAAATGCAATTAAATAGTTGTAAGGGTAGAAAATGTAAATTGTCAATTTTGAAAATATTTACGAGGCTCGGGTTTCGTAAAAATACTTTTCAAAAGTTAATACGCATAAAAATATGATGATAATATGATCCCGGTTCGACTTAATACGAACTTAAAATAAAAACGTCAAAAATATAAACATCGAGACAACAAATGATAAAACATAAAATTTCGGGCATCCGTCGATATCGTGGTCACTAATAATCCTCGCTATTAGTAAAAAGATAAAAATAAGACCTCCAACGTCGGTTTTAAATAAAACCATCAATCGTCATTTCATTCAACTCATCAAAAATTTCAAAATCATTCGTAAAATAATATTATATAATATTAAATAAATGACCTCGGGTTTGGGTTGTCACATCCTACCCTCCTAAATGAGAGCGACGTCCCGGCGCTCGGCCCCTCTTATATTCACAGTCCACACCTCCAGAACAAATGAGAACTCTTTTCCTTAAAGAAATCCTCATGCTTCTTTCACAATTCAGATTCCACTTCTGGAATTCTTGTATCTTTACAATATAATCCTTACTATGTTTCGATCTCATAAGAACTCTTCAAAGTTCTTTCTCTGAAAAGCAACTTATCTTCAAGTTGAATTCTTTCCATGTTGTTTCCAGAACAAATTTTACCCGTCATAACGACACCTTAAGCATAACCACGTTTCCAATTTCAAAACCCATCGACTTCCTTCGATTGCTAACATAAGTCTTCTGATAACTCCTTGTTACTAATGAATGATCCTTAACCCATACAATCTTATCAATATTACCAATATCACTTCTAGTCCAGTCATTCAATTCCACCTACATTTCTGCAATACACCAAGAACCTAATCTTACGTCCATAACTCACTATCTTTCACCTTCACAAATTGAAGTTCTTTATGTACCATCAGTAGTACAGCCTCATTACTAGCATGACAATCATCGCCATATAAAAATTACAACAATTTCTATGTCAATCACACACGTACAAGCATACCGTTCAATGTTCAAATCGTACTTTCACTCTATCCATCAGTCTCTGTATAACACACAGTACTCAACTCAACTTTCATCTTTACCCAAACCAAAACGTACCGATTACTTGACTTGTGAGATTCCTTCATCACTAAGTCTCGCCCTCTCAACTTAGATATGTTAGGAGTGCTCAATATACCATACCTAACTTGGCGTTACAACAAAATCCTTTCCATAAGTTCGATAAAATGTTGAAATCACTTACCTTGACATTCTTCTCAAATCAGACCACTAACTTAAAATTTCATATTCTTGCTATCAAGCCCACACTTCTTGTCATTACTAAAACTCAAATCTTAAAAGATTTTCCCCTTTTTATCCTTGATAAGTGCATTAGCTACCACATTCGCCTTTCCCGGATGGTAGCGAATCTCGTAGTCATAATCACTCACAGTCATAATCATACATACTCAAATACTCAAAATATATAACTGGTAATCCTCTACTCATTTCCTTTATCATCCCGGGAAATTAATTATGAAGCAACCTCTTATGATCCTTAATTAGTACATACTTGATTCCATACAAGTAATATTTCTACAATCTCAAAGCAAACACCACAACTACATAACCCTTACGAAACACATCGCAACAAACTACAAACTATGAATACCTCTGATCCTTTCAAAAATTACAACATCGGTGAAGAACACAACTTACCCTTCAGTGTTCAGAATACAGCTTCCCCATCTGATAAAGATCAGATCTCGAAACTTTACAATTTAGATGTATAAGTGGGACTCACACACCCAATTTTTCTTAGTTAGCTTAATCAATGGTTTAACAATCAGTGAAAACCTTTTGATAAACCTCCGATTATTCCCAGCTTAAACTAAGGAATTAACAGATTTCCGTCGGCGTCGTTGGTACCGACCAATCATTAATCGTTTCAATCTTGGCAAGATCTTCACGAATACCTTTGTTGTCAATCTACTGCCTTAAAAACACAAATATTTCAACTAACATCCACACATAGGAAACTTTACATACAGTTTCTCTTCTTCCAACCATCCCAAAACTTATCCTCGTATGCTACTTATGTTCCTCCTTTCCTCTTGGAATAAAATAGAATATCTTCAATAGATATATTGACTAACTCATCCTAATACAACTCACACATGATTCACCCAGTCCATTAATATGGTAGAAGCGTTCGTCAATTCCAAAAACACCACTTGAAACTTAAAGTACCCACATCAATTACGAAAAACAACTATAGGAATATCTTCCTCCCCATAACTCTCAGTTAACGATAACCAGGTCTCAAAGTGATCTCTGAGTACACACTGGATCCTTATTATTGGTCAAATAACTTCAATCCTCGGCAATGGATACCGGTTCTTAACAGTTAATTTGCTAAGCTCACGATAGCCGATACACATCCGAAGCAATCCATTCTTCTTGACAAACAACACAGGTGATCACTACTGCAACAAAACTTAATCTAATACATCCCTTATCCATCACTTCTCACAGTTAACCGAATAAATCATTCCACTCTAACGGTGCCAAATGATAAGGCATACAAATACTACTCAACAGAACACAGCAGCACTACACAACGAAACGCAAAAGCACTACATAATGAAACGCGGAAGTACTACACCTATCGCTCACAACACTCAATCGACACGAACTCCATTTCACAAGGCGGCAGCAACTATGCAAAACTTCAGGAAAACCTCAGAATACTCTCGAGTCATTAACAGATCTCCCAACTTTTCCTCAACTACCCTATCACTAATTACCTGAGCTAGGAATACATCATATCCCTCTTTCACATACTTCCTTGTTTCCAAACAAGATACACTTCCCAAATGGATAGTTCACTCATTACCTTTCACAGTCAACACTCAGCTTCGCAGCAAAATCTAAGCCAGCAGCTATCAATTAATAGTGAAGAATGGTTCAATCTCAAGTATCATCACTTCGCACCACTAACCAATTCATACTAATAATCTATATCCAAAGATCCCAAGTCTTTGAGCATCAAGTCGATACTAAACACCTACTTTCCTAAATTCTAGGAACACGCTCTTAGTATAGAACTAATACTAGAAACCTTTCCATCGTTTAACTCCACGTCATAGTTAATTGTCAATCTTATTAACTCTCCATTGATAAAACAACTGAATCTTTACATTTCTACAGTTCTACTCGATCTGAAACCAAACAACATACTGACATAAAGAATCTCAAGTAAGAATATACCATTTACAACGTTCAGACCTTAAGGTTTGTCAGCATCACTATTAAAACGTAAACTGGAGCGGCAACATTCCTTCCTTGTCAATTTCCCCTCCTTGGACAATTCCCTTGCTTGTGTCCTTTCTCGCCACGGCTGAAAACATATCACAATTCAAGGGTACAAATTCCAGTAACTAATCCTCTTATCCTACACTTCACAGCTTTATGACTAGGTTGTCCTAACTCTAGTCGCAATTGTGGAAAATTACCTACATGGTATAGAGTACAACAAACACACTTGAGATTTATCTTGTCACTTTTAGACACATGGCAACACGAATCCCATCATTCCTTCCATGGTTTAAATACCGATTTTGGTTCTGTCTTTGGTTATTGTTATTACTATAATCCTTACAGTTCTGACCTTGATTCTGGTTGAACTGAGTAGATGCCCACTTTCTCTTATTGTTTTCAACAATACTATCTTTCCTATCTTGAACTTTCACATCCATTAAATCATGCGCCATCTAAACAGCTTCATCAAAAGATTCAGGTTTTAAAGAAATACTCTCACTCTTGATATCACTAGTCAATCCTCTAATGTACTGCTTCCTTGCCTTTCAGTCATTCACAAAAGTATCAGAACATAGCAAATATAGCTCAGAGAATTTCCCATTAAGCAGTAATAACATCGTCCCTTAGCACTAATTATCTCAATTCAGATTCCAACTGTCCTAGTTCCTTCCTAGGACAAAACCTAGCAGTCAATAGTCCTTTCATCACGGTCCATGTCTTACCATTAGCCACAACTAATCCTAAAGTAGTCGCTTGGTTGTTCCACCATCTTAGTGTACCATCCTAAAATATAGCAGCGACAAATTTCACCTTATTAATTTCTGAACACCCGATAATCTCAAAGTACTCTCTATCTTATCAATCCAACTATGCAATTCTAATGCAGCACTAATACCACAAAACTACGCAGAACCACACTTCTGAAAACTAACATAAGTACATTCTCTTGAACTTGCAGAACAGCAGCAACACTATCATCTGGATCAACAGCATCCTCATTATTCTTAGCAGCATCGCCATTATTTTCAGCAGCATCATCATTATTCTCAGCAGCATCATCATTATTATTAGCAGCATCAACTGCAACACCATTATATCCATCACAATTAACTCCAGCATCTTGATTCCTTGCAGCACGATCAGCTTCAAATGCTCTAGCAATAACTTGTTCGATCATAGTGTTCACAGTAGCGGTCGTTAGCTTTGGAGACATATTTCAAGATACTTAGTCACGTAGCGATCTACTAATGACAGAAATATGGTTCCCCTACTCCTTCTTCCATCATCACAGGAGAAAGAAACATGATAAGTATACATATCAGGATAAAAGAAGAATTCTTTATCAGGACATCTCATGGATACTACATGCACAAACAACATAACTACAATGGTTCATCAACCAAAACTCAAAAGAGTTAATAAAGACACATCATAGATCATGAGGGTAATTTAGATTGTGTTGAGGATTCAACAGGATAGTGGCAGTGTCTGTCACTACAATCATCTACCGAACACACTTAAAAGATAATAAGTTCCATCACAACGCCATGACACAAGGTTTAAATAAGTCCGATCACAAAAAGAAAATAAGATAAAAAGAAATCCATTACGCAATTAGCTCCTTAGACACCAACTCCTCATCCACTTTAACATTGTTGTCAGCTTAATCACACTCGTCTATTTCTCCTTCGGACCTCAAGGTCAAATCCCTGACATGATGGCAGCTCATTCTCAAAATCCAAATACTCACTCCTACACGGCAGATTAATCACAAGGCAAATCTCAATACGACTTTCAACATTCCTAAACATCCAAGCTTGACTCAGAAATGATCTCACATGAGGTTCCCACTCATTCATCCTTTCAAAAATTACCTACTTCTCTTTAAACCTTTTAATTCAAACACACAAATTTATCACAATCGACCCAAGACTAGTAATCTCATCCATCTTTCAAGTCCTAACAAACTCAATTCTCCAAATACCAAATACAACCTTTAAAACAACTTTTCTTTCACATCAACCTCCTATTCACACCAATTTCAACCACATATCTATCATACATAAACTAATCAAACATCCTCATACCCGACACAAGTCGCAAGAAATCAGTTGTAAAATCGTTCATCATCTGGTCTACTATCCTAGACCCTCAGCAGTACATAAGGTCATTATTTAAAATTATATACATATGCATTACATAAAGAAAATTACGATAACAAGTAGTCAACATACTTTCAACAACATCAATACATCATCATTACATCATCAATACATCATTATATATCATTATAGTATTTACTTAATAAATACTTTAAAATCATTTCAATTATAAGGGATACATCAATTAATAAAACAATACAAAACAAATAATCTTACCGGAGCCTTGGAGAGAAGTTGCGTTGCTTTTGTAAAATATTTTCGACACCAAAGTTATAGTTTAGGACATTTTTCAAAAAGCGACCTAATTCGCTATAACTAAAAAGCTCTGATTACCAATCTTTAACACCCCCAAATTACATTGCGCAGCGGAAATACACATTTTGGTGCTAAACACGAACATCGTTACATAAGACACTTTGGACAATCTCAAAATGATAAATTTGAGTATAAAAGAATATAATTTAACCATTTTCTAAAACCTTCAATCCCAAGTAAAACAATTTTAGAAATATCAGAGTCACATTTAAGTCCCCGAAAGACTTTATCAAATCCACAAACAATTTACCAAAGCACATGGCTGTACATTATTATTTTTAAGACAAAACGGAAAGAAATCCGTTTTAGACCAACCACCACAAAAGCAATCCGCAATCCTTCTCCAGCAAGCTCCGCAATTCATCAACTTCAATCACCTGAAATACATGCTTAAAATCATCAACACAATGGTTGAGAGAGTCTATAGGTTTTTCAAATCATCATTTGAACACAAGAGAAAAATCAATCAAGATCATTTAATAGAATTACAGATCATTACAATCTATTAGTTAGGCATTCTGGTATATAGCAATAGCTATTGAAATGTATTAAGCTCATGACACCGACCCCTTAACTTAGTCACCCACGCCTAAAGCCGGCAGACTAGATGAATTCCAGTGCCCCTACTAGGGTATCAGTTGCAAGTATACCACATTCTCATTCTCGTAAAATTATCCTTCCCAGCGGGTTACTCAGCGTAAAGCCCTGGTCTCGGATAGGGTCGTCAACCCAATAGTACTATTATTAGAATAATCGGCTATTCCTAACTCACAACATCAAGTCAGAAGATAGTTAACGGCTCATGAATTTAGGGACTTTTGGAACATAGGTACTTATACAATTCAAAACAACAAAGGCAACAAAGGCAACAATCGGCTCCAAACAATCGATCATGACTTGTGTTCATTTTACTTTGAAATAGCATGTATCCCCCTCGCGGGTTTTAAAATCATTCAAAACAAATACAAAATCGAGGCTATAGACTCACCTGGAGTAATAGCATTAGTAAGACGATCTTCGACGATAGTTGATGCCCGATAAACACAAAAACGGCAACCTATCAAATAAGGCGCGTTCATCAATAATAAATTCGAGTAAAATCCATACTTTGTAACATCAAACTCAAAATCATAAAATCACAACCAACCCAAAATGAAAACAATACAAGTGACCTTTTACTTCATTCTATATGCTTACTATTAGTTAATTCTTTCGATAAAAATCTGCCGGTACACACCAAATGTACGAGCTCATTTACCCCACTTAAACACATCAAATACTTATGATACTAATCACAAATGTCACTTACTATATATAGAAAGACCTGTTAAAAGCACATCAAAATATTTTACTTTTAAAGTTCCCTGCCCGACACATCTTTGAACTACAAAAACCGGACAGTTTTACGTCAACAACTCATATAGTCTT
The DNA here is from genome assembly GCA_025667525.1 of Glebionis coronaria. Lineage (NCBI taxonomy): Eukaryota > Viridiplantae > Streptophyta > Magnoliopsida > Asterales > Asteraceae > Glebionis > Glebionis coronaria. The sequence continues at coordinate 315,178,904 of CM046875.1, read as the reverse complement.
TTTAACTTATTTATTTTACTCCGTTTACAAAACCGACACTCGAATTTGAAAATAAACTCAACATCCTCATACTTAACACTTAACATCAGTCCATGACACATTTCAAAATCCTTTTTATAGTCCCCGAGATTCGATCCAAATATCGACAACAATTATATATCGTGCCGATACACGTCTCCCAGTACACGAATAATCAAACTAACGCAACATCTAGTTAGTTCATCTCAAACTCAAACTCATATTTTCAGAAAATTAAGTTTAATAATCTGTTTAAAAATATATATTTAAAAATCATTCAAAAATAATTTTTCACCACAATTTAACACCATTTTTACCACTATAATCATCCCTACACTACTACTTTCAATCATAACACACTAAATCATCCTAGATGATCAAATCATAAAAACCTAACTAAAAAATTTCTACATGCAATAATTAAAATATACATAAAACAACACTAACAACAATATACCATCATAAAAATGGATCAAACCTTCATGGATCATCATCAAAAATTTGAAGTTCTTGCATGTTGAAGAAAATTACACCAAAATGATCAACATTGAATTTTAGAGATGGGACTTTAATAGTTTTAGCTTGATTCAAGCTAAATTTTTGAAAATCAAGTGGTCTAGGGGTGTTGGGGGTAACAGATAGAACAAGGGGAGGGAGAGAGGATGTTTGATTTTGTTTACACATGCATGTATTTGTTTTTAGTTAGTGGAAAAACCTTATATAGTGGGTTGGAGGGGCTTGTTTTGCCAATTTGTGATAGTTTTGGTCCAAAATGCAGTTAAATAGTTGTAAGGGTGGAAAATGTAAATTGTCAATTTTGAAAATATTTACGAGGCTCGGATTTCGTAAAAATACTTTTCAAAAGTTATAACGCACACAAAATATGATGATAATATGATCCTGGTTCGACTTAATACGAACTTAAAACAAAAACGTCAAAAATATAAACATCGAGACAACAAATGATAAAACATAAAATTTCGGGCATCCGTCGATATCGTGGTCACTAATAATCCTTGCTATTAGTAAAAAGACAAAAATAAGACCACCAACGTCGGTTTTAAATAAAACCATCAATCGTCATTTCATTGAACTCATCAAAAATTTCAAAATCATTCGTAAAATAATATTATATAATATTAAATAAATGACCTCGGGTTTGGGTTGTCACACTATACAAACTCTCCACCCTGTAACGAGACGAGTAGGAATCAACTCGTTGTTTTGATTGGGCACAACGGTGATTCCGCCTTTCTTAGGCACACAATGGACCGGACTAACCCATGGTCAATCCGAGATAGGGTAGATCATTCCCGCATCAAGAAGTTTGATAACCTCTTTTTTGATAACGTCATGGATCTTGGGATTCACCCTTCTTTGGTTTTGAATAGTGGGTTTAAAGTCGTCCTCCATGAGGGTTTTATGTGTGAAAAAGTGAGGATCAATTCCACGAATATCGGAGATTTTCCAAGCAATCACTTTCTTATAATTCTTCAGCACGTCGATAAGTCGAGATTTTTCGTCTTCTTTCAAATCCTTTGTGATGATGACGGGTAACTTCTTATTGTCTTCAAGGAACACGTATTCGAGATGAGACGGTAGATCCTTAAGCTCTAAATCCAGAGGATTTTCGATGGAAGGCGTAGTCAAATTCGGATCATCGATAGAGATTTCCTTAGGAGATGATGGATAAATATGGTCCTCATTGAGAAGTTTCTCAATGGTACGAATGTCTTCATCCCAATTGGAGGGAGAGTCGTCATATTGTAAGTCCACATCCCCCAAAGTTGCTTCAAATTCTTTCAAAAGGAAATCACTATCTCCAAATGGAGTTAGTGAGGGAGCAATAGAGGCAACGGTCTCAACAATGGGTAGAGAAGAAGAACCACTTTTACAAGCGTCTTTAAAATGCTCTTCACAAGCCTCATCAAGAACGTCAATGAAATTAACGCTCTCATTTTCGGAAGGCTGCTTAGAAAGTTTACCCATGTTGAAGGCGATTTTATCGTCACCAACTCTCATGATTAATTCGCCCGCGACTACATCAATGAGAGTGCGACCGGTCCTCAAGAATGGACGTCCAACGATTAATGGAACACGGGGGTCCATCTCGTAGTCAACGACAAAAAAATCCGCCGGAAAGGTTAATTTGTCGACACCGACGAAGACATCTTCGGCTATCCCCACCAGATAAGCAACCGTACGGTTAGCTAATTCCAATGTCATTCGTGTAGGGACTAGCTCGGGTAGAGATAATTGTTTCCAAACACTTAATGGCATTAATTTTATACTAGCACCTAGATCGGCTAGGGCCATACAATTCTCTACCCCGGGGAAGTTGCAAGGAATGAGAAAACGACCCGGATCACCAAGTTTAGTGGGTAATTTCCTTAAGAGCACTGCGGAGCAATTCTCATTAAGTTTAGTCTGAGCGATATCAAGAAGCTTTTCTTTGTCACTAAGAAGATCTTTAAACATTTTAGCATACTTCGGCATGTGAGCGAGAGCCTCGGAAAAGGAGATGTTGAAATTCAGTTGTTTAAACATTTTAAGAAAGTTAGAAACCTGAATATCATCCTTGTTCTTCAACTTCTCTTTCCGCAACCTTGAGGGATAAGGTATATTAGGTTGAGATGAAGTCTTGGGAATAGAATTCTCACTCACATCCTTGGGTGGTGGAGGGGTGGAAGTAGAAGGTGGAGGAATTGGAGAAGGAGAAGGTGGAAGAATCGGAGAAGGGGACTCGTTTTCCTTTGTCACAATCACCGGTGTAGGTGTAGGAAGCTCGGGTTCCTTTAAACCTTTTCCACTTCGAGTGGTGATTGCTTTCATCTACCCTCTTGGATTAGCAACGGTGTTACTCGGAAGAGAACCCGAACCAGAGGCTTGATTACTTTGGAAGAAACTAGCCATCATATCCCTTAAGTCATTCGTTTGACTGCTCAAATAGTTTCGCATATCGGCTCGAAGATCATTCCCTTGTTTCGCCATATCTCCTTTCAAGTTGATGATTTTTCGCTGAAGATTCTGCACTATCGCATCATTAGTCCTCATGTAAGTTTCAACCTCGTGATTAAATGCGGTGGGTTGGGTGGGAGGAAGAGTGTGGTAGGCAGGTGGTTGATAAGCGGGTTGTTGGTAAACTAGGTTGTTTCCTTGAGGTGGATATGGGTTTCTTTGGGTTTGATATTGATTTGGAGCTCGTGGTTGGTTTTGATTGTTACGATTGAGGTTGTTTTGGTTTTGAAGTGGAAAACCGGGTGGTGAAAGGAAGTTGTTTGAACGATAACTGAGCAAATTGCGGTCACCTTGAGGGCGTGCTTGATAGCCTCCCGTAGAAAAGTTACCGTTAGCGGCATACATATTTTCCGGATTGTCATGAGTCGAAGGACAATCGGTGTATGAATGAGAACCCCCGCATATTTTACATGACTGACTCATAGCATTAACTTACGCATTGATGCTTTTGGTATTGTTAGCGGTTTGTAGAGCAAGTGTTTCAACAATCGAAGTAAGCTTATCAATTCTTTTGTCGGCGTCACTAGTACTAGCACTAACCACATTAGCCCGAACACTCTTAGTTTGCACTTTAGACTTATTCTCAATAATAACCCATGCAGCATTAGAAGACTTAACCAAAATGTTACCCCCCGAGGCACTATTTAGTGAAGTCATTCATGCTTAAACCATTGTAAAAAGTATTAATTTGATGCACTTTTGTAAAACCATGTTGTGGACAATTTCTTAAAAGTTCCTTAAAACGGTCCCAAGATTCACTAAATGTCTCACCGTACTTTTGTTCAAAGTTAATGATTTCATTCCGCAAAGCGGTAGTACGTGAGGGTGGGAAAAAGTAGTTGAGATCTCTATATCGGACCATGTAAGAATACTTTGTGGCGGTTCCTTATCAAGCCAATGCCGGGCTTGTCCCTCTAAGGAGAAAGGAAAAAGTTGCAAGCGAATTACTTCTTGTGAAACCCCATTATACTTGACCGTATTAGTGAGTTGAAGAAACCTTTTGATATGGTCGTGAGGATCATCAAGTGTACGCCCCAAGAATGGTTGAGCAGAGACCATATGAATGAAGCCGGATTTGAGCTCAAACTTATTGGCTCCAATCTCGGGTATGACAATAGCATCAGTGTTGCCCTCTACTTGCGATTGCAAAAGCTCGATCATTGGTCGATTTTCCATGGTGACAATAGGTGGAGTTTCGACTTCGGCTTGAGTTGCTTTCTTCTTACGAGCACGGGTACGCATACACACCTACAAAAAGAAAAGAAAGATAGACAAGAAATATTTTTGGTTTTTTTAGGTTTTTCTATTTTTTTTGAATTTTTGAAAATTTTTAATTTTTATGGATTTTTGAAAATTTTTAAGCAAGAAAAATAACGTTCAAAAGTGAACGGATCCCAAAATCCAACGCGTCTCTCACTAAAAACCGTTAATCTTAACGAAAAGAGCCGGCATCGACGCCATTTAATACAAGGTTTTCACCAAGTATGAAAGTTCGTTGTTCCAGTCTTTTCGAATTGATTACTAGTTAAAAGTGTGACTCAGTCGTTCTTGGTGGAAAATAAAATGGTTTGATTATCTATTGTAAACTAAAAGCAAATATGAAAATGTCGTTGAGTAAAAATAAAAGCTTTGAAAATTAAATTAAAAATTACGAGTTAAAAATAAATGATTAAAAACTTTAAAACTTAAAAGTGAATTAAAAACTTAAAACTTTGTAAAAATAAAAACTTAAACCCGTCGGAATACCCTTGATCAAAATCCCATCGGAATGTGTCAAAAGAAATTCTGTCGGAATAATGACTAAAGTGTCGGAATAATAGTAACCCAATTCTATCGGAATGTAATGCATAAGCTGTCACAATGTATAAACTGTTGCAATGTTTAGGCCATCGCAATACTGATCACAAAGTTCTATCTGAATGTGAAGTCTGTCAGAATATGGCTGTTGAAATTTTGGCAGCGTTTCATCGCAATAAGCCTTATACCCGATCGCAAAGTACGATGCCAGGAGCAATCGCAACCTACGATCAGAATAAGTGATCGGAATACTCTATCTGAATAAACGATCGCAAAGTAGAACCCTAAGGGTTATTGCGATCGCAATGAAACCGTCGGAATGTTTAGTCGCAATATGAAAACCCTAAGCTTTACGATGGAGCACAAAGTATTCAGATGGATTAGAATAAGCTAATAAACCAATAAGCACTTCCAATAAGCACTTATCAAAAACTTAACAAAATCAATATTAAGGAAAACCAAAAATAAGCTACGAATGAAAACTTATCAAAACACTAAATAAGCAAACTTTATAAGATGAACTTTAAAAAGACGAAAATTTTTATAAGACTTAAAAGTTAATAAGATAACTACAAAGTAAGTCAATAAGCATGGTAAGCTCAAAGCTTAATCCATATAAAACTTAGATAGAAACCAAAAGTTAAACTTTTTAATCAATCAAACATCAAGATTAAACAAAATCAAAGATGATTTCAGATCAAATATAAGTAAAAATCAAGAAAGGTAGAAAGAGATTTAAGATTGAAAAACTTAACTTGAACTTGTAAATTGATAATTCCAAAATACAAGAGTGAATTAAAGCTTAAACATGAAAGAAAGAAAAGATGAAATTCTAGTGAGAGAAAGTTAAATACTGTCTCTCTCTAAAAATGAAAACTACAAAAGGAAAATGAACTAGCTAACACCCTCCTAATGTGTCATTAGGAGGGTATATATAGGAGGTGGGGAGGTGCATGTGTTGCTTCCTTTTTCTTTTCTTCTCGTCTCGACTCGATTTAAATTCTTTGTCTTTCTCGACGTCGTCTCGGGATTTGTCGATATAAATTGAACTTGTCTTATAATTTTCTTCTTCTATTAGACTTGAGTTCTTCGACTTCATTAAAATTTCGTCTTTAGACTTTTTCTTCGATAAATCTTCAGAATAGGCCTTGGACTTCCGTTCTTTTTACACTCTTGATCTTTTGACTTTCGTCTTTTCTCGTTTTCTTCGATAAAAGTCCATGATAGCCCATGTTTTCTTCATTTTTCATATTTTTATCCTGAAACACAATAAAAGCACAAACCACGCATAATTCCGACTTTTACGACATAAAATACACGTTTTGGTCTTGTTATTATTGGAAATAAGTGGTAAAAGGATAACCGTTTTCACACTTATTAGGATATGACTGGGATTGGAATGAAAGAGTATGCTGGTGTTCCACCACCTGCTGGGAACTTCTATGGTGTCCTTAGAAAGGATTTGTCTTTGACTGGTATACCAGAACTCTAAGAAAAGGAATTTATTCCTCCACCAAGAGTTCTTACTCTATTAGAGGAATATAAGCAGAAATTGACTGATTTAGACCAATGAAAGAAAGCCAATCCTACTTTGTTTGTTAAAGGTGGCATGCTACCCATAAAAGTGACCAACCCTACTACTGGAAAGACTGTTGACCTTGGCTTAAACGTTGATAGAAAACCTAGTATTAAATATGCAGAAATGTATAGAAAACCTAGGACACCAAGGAGTCAAGTTAGTGATAATAGGACAGGTTTCTTTTCATCTAGACCTAGAGTTATGTCTAGAAAAGCTTGTTATACTTATGTGAGTTTTTCACATTTGGCTTATAAGTGTGTCAATGCTTCAAAAGTCAACGCTGATAGAAAGTCAACTATGGTCAAACCCAGACCTTTTGTCCAGCAAAGTCCACAAGTCATTAGACCAGCTCCATTCTTTACTAAAGGGTCTAATGCTTATGGACAAAGACCTTTTGAAAAGACCAATACATGGTCTAACAGACAATGGGTTCCTGTAGCAAACCCTAGCTTTGGCGCTGACTAGTGTAATTTCAGCGTTGTTAAGAACAATTTTAACGTTGACAGGAATGTTTCCAACGCTGTTAGACCAAGTAATGCCAAATACTTGCAACCAAAGGGAAAGAGGTCTAAAGCTTCTTCTAGCTTAACTTGGAGACCCAAACAAGACCAAAACCCTAATTCAGATGGGATTTCTATGACCTGTAATAGATTTCATTGTATTTCAAAGGTCATAACTAAACCAATAGGGGTTAAGTGGGTGTTTAATCCAAAAAGGGATGAACAAGGGGTTGTTATAAGGACTAAGTCTGTTCTTATTGAACAATCAAATGAATCCAAGTCAGCTCAGGCTTAGGTTCCCAAATAAAACTAATTTGTTTTCTTTATGTGTAGGGCATTCAAAAGTAGGTAAATGATCATGGCTATTGGGATAGTGGATGCTCTAGGCACATGACGGGGAAGGAAGATTATTTGACCAACTTTACCCCCATTAAAGATGGTGACAAAGTGTACTTTGGAGGAGGATATGGAACCATTACTGGCATAGGCACTCTTATCACCAACAAATTACGTTTTGAAAATGTATTTCTGGTAAAGGAGCTTGATTATAATTTGTTTAGTGTATCACAAGTTTGTGATAACAAAAATATGGTTCTTTTCACTGATACTGAATGCTTGGTGTTAAGCAAAGATTTTAAAATACCTGATGAGAAGTTCACTGATTATAGAACACCTAGGCATAAGGACATTTATAATGTGAATCTTAATGGAATTAGGATGAATAATAATCTGTCATGTCTATATGCTAAGGCTTCAGTTGATGAAAGTAATCTTTGGCACAGAAGGTTAGGGCACATAAATTTTAAGAACATAAACAGACTTGTGAGACATGGTTTAGTTGATGGTTTGCCTGAAAAGGCTTTCCACAATGATCATTCTTGTGTTGCATGCCTTAAAGGCAAACATCACAAAGTCTCTTTTAAGTCTAAACTTGTGCACTCTAGTTCTAAACCACTTCACTTGCTGCATATGGAATTGTTTGGTCCAAGTAATATAGAAAGCGTAAATGGTAAATCTTTTTGTTTTGTCATAACTGATGATTTTTCTAGATTTACTTGGACTTTCTTTTTGGCTTTGAAAAGTGAAACTGCTGCTGTTTTGATTAACTTTATTACCCAAATTGAAAAGAAAACTGGGAATGAGGTTAAAATTCTTAGAAGTGATAATGGTGGTGAGTTTAGAAATAAGTTGTTAGATGACTTCTGTGTCAATAAAGGGATTATTAGGCAGTTTAGTGTAGCTAGAACCCCACAACAAAATGGGGTGGCTGAAAGGAATAATAGAACACTCATAGAAGCAGCTAGGACAATGTTGGCTGATGCTCACTTTCCCATTGCATTTTGGGATGAGGCTGTGAATACAGCCTGCTATGTTCAGAATAGGGCATTAATCAACAAAATCCACAATAAGACACCTTATGAGCTATTTTGGAATAGGAAACCTAATATTGGTTTTCTTAAACCCTTTGGATGTCATGTAGTTGTTCTTGATACTAGTGATGCCTTAGGTATGTTTAGTGCTAAAGGTGATGAAGGCTACTTTATGGGCTATTCAGTGCAGAGTAGAGGATATAGGGTTTACAGGAAGAAAGAAAAACGTATACTTGAAAAGGTACATGTTAGGTTTTTAGAAAGTAAACCTAGTGAACCTGAGAGTGGACCAAATTGGCTCTTTGATTTAGAACCTTTATCTAGAACCTTGAATTATATGCCTGTTACTAATTCAGACATTGTGAAGGTAAATTCAAATGTTGTGGAAGAACCAGTTGTTGAAATTTCAGGTATACAGGTTGATAAGGAGGTAGGATCACATGCAGACAAATCAGCTCCCATACTTGAGTATGTCACCATTCCTATTTGGACATATGGATTTGCTGCTGCTGTTGCTGGAAAGGGAAAAGATGTTCCACAAGAAACACCAGTTGGTGAAAACATGCATGAATCTTCAAGCGCTGACAAAGGAAAATCTAGCGCTGATAGGCCAAATTCAGGCATTGATGGCTCAAACGTTGACAGACCTAGTTCAAGCGTTGACAAATTTTTTGACCATTTATTCTCTTCTAGTGTTTTTGAACAAGGTGAACCTTCTACTATTCATGGAGAGGTTCATTCAGGTTATGATGGAGGAGAATTTGAAGATGATATTGGCAACTTGGAGACAGAAATTGAAGACAACACAATTATTGAAGGAGGAGTACCTACATATACTATCAAGAATCCTCCTTCTTCTCTAATTATTGGTGATGTGGTGTCTCCTGTTCAAACTAGAAGGTTTCTGATGTAGTGTTTTTACACACCTTTAGGAAAAGGAGGGCAAATTGGGTAAGTTCACAAGTGACTTAGGAAAATCACGAGTTATGACCCAAAGTGGGGATCGTTCTCAAGGAGGCTTGTGTTTTGTGTAAAGAAATGATTAACTTTGTGATTATATGATTATGAGAAAGAAAATAGAAAGGGATAAGAAGAGAATGATGGTTACGATGACGGATTACACTAAGACGAAGGAGTCGTACACCTAAAACCGTAAAAGCACCAAAATTAAAAATTTACTCTAAAAAATTCCTAAAAATTTTGCAATAAATCCTAAATAATGTATTAAGAGTTTACAAAAAATCAAAAATCACCCAAACCTTTTATTTAATTAAATAATGATTTTTTAATGCTAATTAAAGCCCTAAAATCAATTTAATTAACAAAAAGCCCAAAATGAGTTTTATCACTTTGTAAACATCTAAATTACCCTAACTTAATTTAAAACTATTTTTGAAAATTTTAAAGTTAATTAAAAATATTTAAAACAATTAAATACTATTAAATTTAAAATAATTATAAAAATTAATCTAAGAACAATAAAAAAATTCTAAAAGTTGCAAAATTCCTAATTAAGTGTCTAGAATCTAGGAAAAATATAAAAACTTAGAAAATCAGACTTTTAATTTTTAATAATAAAATAATATTAAAATATTAATAAAAATCCAAAAATCCTAAAAAATTCTAAAAAGTTGCAAACTAGCTTAATTTAACCTAAATAATACAGAAATGAAGTTGAAATTACCTAAATACCCTTAATGGGCTAAACCCAAAATAGTCACCTTAATGGGCCAAATTGAGCCCAATAAGAAAAAGTGGCCTAAATAAGCCCAAAAACCACTACTTGACTCAAAATTTGATTCTGAACAACTTTTTCCAAAGGCCTAAAAGCTGAAAATGTGAAATAAGCAAGCTTATTCCAAACAGCTTATTCTTAATGGGCTTTTTGGCCCATCAAGCTATAAGCTAATGCCATAAGCTCAAATTAGACACACAAGCTTCTTTTGAGCTAACTAAGACTTCTTTAAAAAGAAATTTGAAATAGGCCAAAGGAATAAGCCAGAAAATGCAAAAAGCAATCTACAGAAAACGACAAAATAGTTATTTTTGAGTTCTAGGCTATCCCAAGAGCTGATTCAAATTGCGAAAGCTTTTAAATGACTTAAATAAGCTAAATCAACAAAAAGTTTTCAAATAAGCTGACTCAATAAACTGGAAAAAGAAAATAAGTACTTATGAAAAAGTCAAATAAGTTGGTTTTCTAGCAAAAAGTCAAAGTCAAAGTCTAATAAGCTCCAGTTCAATCAAATGGGTCAAATAATAAAAATCTATCACAAAAATAAGTTGTTACAGGTCTGGATAAGCAAATATAGCTTATTGATAAGCTAACTTGTTGGAAACTCACTTAATGTGACGACATTTAAGAATTCCCATTTGTTATCATAGTCACACACGTTTAGACTAGACTAGGTTCTTGTACTATTAAGCGTATCGTGTGTGACTGTATATACCCCTCCTTAGCTTCCAAGGAAGGGTGTTGCTTGTGTCACTTTTGTAGTTTAATACATTTTCTATTTCTTTCACACACATTCAACCTCTCTTCTCTCTCTCTAAGCCAACAATGGCTTCCACCACCATATACCACCACATTAGACCACCGGATCCGATTTAGCATTTCTACATTTGGCATCAGAGCCACGGTTCCATCCTTGGATCGTGTTCATGTTCTTGATTTGGTGGTCTTAATTTTTTTTTTGGGGTCCGAATATATCTTTGTTGTCACGTATGGTTCTTATTTGGTCCAAAATCGGTCCAAATTTGTCACGTCTTTATATTAATGTCCAAACAGTCATAATTTATTGTCTCTTATATGGTTTGGTGTCTAAACCTGACTGGTCCAAACTCTTTTGTTCCTGGCCAAAAGTCAAATCTAAACCTGCCATTCTTAATCTGCTTATGATGTTGTGCATGGTTTCTTTCTGTTAATATCATCTGCTTTTTTATCATCTATTCTGGCTTACATAATTTTTCTTTTAAGATGGAGATAAGGACATACCCAGAAACCCAGAATTGCCAGAAAAGTACTTTTGGATAAAAGCTTTCAGATAGGCACATTCTGATGCACGCATTCCGATGGCTACTTAGATCGCATGGATTGCGATGGGGTTGTTGTTTTTTACACATTCCGATGGGTTCGACATACCCATTGAGATGGGACTCATTCCGATGAGTCACATTGCGATGGTTGGTTGGACCTGTCGCAATGGCATAAGTCATGTCGTCATGCTGCCCAATTTTTCCTCATGACATTGCGATGGAGTGTGGGTGTTTGCGATGGACTGTTTTTAATTATTATTGCGATGAATTTTTTTAAAAAAGGATCATTGCGATAAAAAGACTTGACAACATGATTCGTTTAAAACATGACCCGGGACCAAGATGTGACCAAACCATATCCATCGCAACCGAGTCAACTCGGTAATTACCGAGTTGACTCAGTTAAACTCACTGAGTCGACTCAACATTACTCCAACTTTATTTCTCCTTAAACAACACCACAAAACTACCTATAGCCCATCGTCTCCTAATCCCATCTAGACTAAATCCAAAACTGAACACATTTAAAAACCATTAAAAGATCTCAGTTTCGTTTCTTATATATCTTTTGAAGATATATTAGATCATTAAGATCTATTAGAAACGACATCATCATAGATCTATACTTAATTTTCGAGATTAAAGATCGATTAATAACAGATGTTAACAATCAATCTTTATTTTGATTTTTAAAACACAAATCAACACATGCTATCATCGACCTACCCGAGACCTTGTATATCAAGACCTTATGGCTGAGAAAATCTTTGTCAGCAACATTTAATCTTATGAGGGGTGTCGTTAGATTTTATATGTGTGTTTGATTGAGATGTAATTGATTAGATGGGAGATGAAGTTAGATTTTGGGGGGACGGAGGATACGAGATGGAGGTGTGAGAGAGGGGTTGGGGCGAATTAGTCTAGGTGACTGATTAACTATGCAATTATTTAGGGTTTGACCCCATATATTCCAAGAAACCAAATTGGTTGGACCGGGTATAGTTATGTCATTTGGGCCATGAACTCACGGGCTGAAAAGATGTGATGGACTCACATTATTTTTTTCAAAACAATGCATTAAGCCGTGTGTTTTAGTAATTTATACACACAAATTTTTTTTTAATACAAATTTTAACTAAATTTGGTGTGTGTTAAGTTTTACTTTGGTCATTATCGGGACGAGACGACAAAGTGATATGATTTAGTGACGAGATCAAGTGACGTGACAAAAAGACGAGACAACGTGATGAGAATTTATTTTGACGAGACAAGAAAAAATGGGCGATTTTTTAGTGGCTACAGATTTTTTTTTGGATCGGATATTAATTATTTGAAGACAGAGACGAATTTTTCGAAGGCGTGTATTTATTTTATCTTTTAATAGATAACTTGTTCGTGCTTAATCTTAGAATGAAGACTTGGTTATCTGGTTTCCGGGTTCGGGGTGGATGGTTGATGACTCGGATAACTATCACTCAAAGGGGTTACTTTGTTGTACTCAGTGTCACGCGCATAGTCGACGTGGATAATTTCAAGAGGGGTTGTGCTTATAGACATCTTTAGTGATGCATTGGGTACTTAAAATCTTATCCACCGTTCTTCATTCAACAATAGTGCAAGCTTAAGTCACAAGATCGAAGGATTCTTATTCAGTTTCATGTTTGATGTATCTGGTTCATTTCATCAGTGGTCACTTCAAATTGCCTTCAAGTGGGTTGGTAAAGATAGCCATGGAGAGTTTATGAGAAGAGATTTTCAATCAACAGCTGATTCTCACCGAATATAATTAAGCTTATTTATTATTCTCTCGAGATTTTCAGGTTTATGTGCTTACGATTTATTGATGGTTCCGAGTTTCGAAACCATCAAGGGGGAAGAAGAAGACACATCGAACGCACAACGAGTACACGTGATGAACTTCATACCTTCTTTTGATTTGAAGACATTCCGGGATGACATTTGTCATAGCCGCAGAGAAAATCAGTGTTTTAACTCGTGGCATTATCAATCTCTAAACGGTACACTACTGATTTGATGATTAATTGTTTGGTTGTTGTAATTATTCATCATCATTATCCTATATGCACTCCCGGGACTTAATTGACTCTGGTGCATCTCCGGAAGAAGATATGTGCATTTCCGGGACTTAACTGACTCTGGTGTTACGATGTCAACTTCATGAATGGGATAAAATGTCTACTTTAGTATTTGAGCTTCATAATGGGGATTGATTTACTTTCTTCAACCATGTGGGGGAAGAAATGTCTTGATTCTTTCTGGTATACATAACTTGAACTCTCAGGGGGAAGAAAAATTCAGAAGAATTATTCAAGCGTGAGAAGAGAAGTTGTTGATCTACTTGGTGTACCCCAAACTTTCAATCTCTCTTAGCAACATTATCATGTTATATGATGGGATTTGCTTGTTAGATTCCGCTGTGCGCTTAATCATTCTAAGCTTTATTGAAAGCTTTGAAGTTGCTTACGAGGATTGTCGATTTAGGGGGAAGCTATTTAAAAAAGCTTCTACATCAAGTTTATGTGGCATGAATTAGGGGGAAGCTAATTCAGAAGCTTCTCCTTAACCAGAAGTGTATGGGTTACTTAGCTCGTGCCGTTACAGTATTTCTACTACAAGTTAAAGATGAGTCGTTTTGGATAAGCAAATATAGCTTATTGATAAGCTAACTGAAAAATTGCACTAGTAGGGTCTAGTTTTGGGTGTTGAGTAGTGGAAACTTTTTCCCTTGCTTGACTTGTTGACTTTTTTGTCTTTAGTGACTTTTTTGGAGATTCAGGTTACACAAAGGCACCCAATTGATAAGTGGATCAAGAGGAGTCAATAAAAATCAAAAAATCACAAACACAATCACCCAATTAGCACAGTTTAATCAATTAAGCACCAGATATGACACAGACATGAACAAATAAGCAGATTAGGTTCAATAAGCACTTTTAGCAATATTCAGCCAGCCAAACTTAACCAAATGCATACACAAGCAATATTAAACTTAAATAAGCAAGTCTAAACAGGTTTCATGCATTGATTCAAAGTATTAAGCAAGATTCAAGCACTTAAAGTTACTGATGAACACAAGAACATGCAGTTTTCACTTTTGCTGATGCAATTGACCAACAAGCCAGATTCAGCCACTCAAATCTATCACATATGATATATTAATGATGTTTTAACCACTTTTAACCCTAAGCATGCATAAACTCTAGGTTTTCCCAAAATCTTAGGTAAAAAACAGTTAAAATCACTTAGATATGGCACAATGTATGATTCAAGGTTTCAAACCCAAAAACTTGCAGCAAATAGCTCTCAAACAAGTGTATGACAGATAACAAGTACAAACACAAACTTATAACAACACAATACCAAGTTATGATTTCAAACAGGTAATCCCAAACACCCCTTTAACTTTTCAAAATCAAAATTTTCAAATCAAAAGTGAGATTTAAGACCACCCAAGCCCAAATTAACACAATAACAGATGAGAATAACAGATTCAAGCAAGATTAAGCCACAAAATTCACAGGAACACAAGTCACACTTAAATATCACAAATATCCAATATTTTATCAGATTTTGAGATTAAGGGTGTGTACCTCATGGATGTACATCCACACCCACGAATTTTTGAGCTTATGTACTAGCAAGAACAAGTACAATCTTCCACAACAAAGCCTGCTAAGATTCAACAAGGTTAGAAGCAAAATAGTAAAATCAGAAAAGCGAAAAGCCTTGATTAATGCAACTCTTATCCTCCACACTTGATTATCCCCAAGTTATAAGCCTCACCACACCTTGATAACACAATATCAGGATGCTATGATCAGCCCTATAGCCCAAGATTTCCAAGATAGACCAAGAACTTAGCAAAATATCAAGCTTGAAAGGAAATATGCAAACTTTTGCACACTCCTTAAAAACATGTTTTGAGATTTAAGAATAGCAAACTAAGAACAATAATAAGCAGTAAACAACAATGGCACTTGAGATTTCTTCACAATTTTAAACACATTTCATTAAGACTGAAAATAGATTTACAGAAAAGTGAACCAAGGAAAATTCAAGACCAAGCCAAAATGTAATGAACTAAGGCCTTTATATAGGCATACAATGAACTACTGATGCTAAGAAAAACATAAAACCCTAGTTGTAGAAGTCCCAAAATGCCCTTGTAGCTTTTGAACTCTTGTGAATCATGTGACTGAATTTTGTTGTCTTGTGGTAGCTGGCAAGGAGAAAGTTGATCAAAGGGCTTGTAACATGCTTAGGATGTAAGCTGAATCCTTGGACGTTGGATGACTGGCCTCTTTTGGCAGTTTCTTCTTTGTAGTAGCAGGGGAATCTTGTGTGGGACAAAGGAGTGAGGTCGCAAGTATTTTTGAGGTTGGGATGTGATTAAGGGATGGTTAATCACTAATCTGGAGGTTTTCATGGCTTAATTTCAACACAATTAAAAATACCTAATTGTGTTCTTGGAGTGAATAGTTTAGTGTTTGATCCGGTTTTGGGTTAATTAGGATTTAAATAAGTGTTAATGGCGCCAAGGTTTAGCTAATTATTTAATCCAGGTGAGTGGAGTAGTGACATGGCCAAAGGGTGAGTTGTGATTGGCTGGATGGACGTGTCACCCCCTCATTGGTCTAGGTAACTATCTTGTTTGCCATGATTCACCCTTCATCTTTCTTCTTCTTGTCATTTCAGCTTAAAACTTTAACAACGCCAAAATCCTTTGTAACAACTTTTCCTTTTTCACACTTTTGCCCCAAAAAGTTTTGTAAAATGATTTCAGGGGTATTTCTTGCCAATTTGTAATTCTTGAAGGGCTGTTTTGGTTTTTTTCTGCAAGGATAATGGTCTTGACTTGTATGATTGACCTTTTGCAGGACTAAAATTGCCAAGTCATGATTAATGAGGGACCATTCTTGCCAAATGTTGAAAGTCAAGGGTCCTTTTTGCAAATTAACATATTTCAAGGACCAAACTTGTCTTTTCTTGTTTTTTGAAGGACTTCATGATATATTTGACTTTGTGGAGGATAATGGTTGACAATTTAGCTTTGTTGAGGGGCTAAAATTGCCAATTCTTCAAAGTGGAGGGCCCTTTTTGCAATTTTGACAAACTTTAGGGACCAATCTTGTAATTATGAAGATACAAGGGTATAAAGTGTCAATTCTTCCATATTAGAGGACCCTTCTTCATAAATCTTCAAGTCTTCAAGGGTTTGTCTGGGGAATTTCTTCATTAGGGCTTGGTTCAGTGTGCGGCTTCGTTTCCCGTGTTCGTTTTTGCATGATTCTTGTGATCTTTTGTCATTTTCTCAATATCCGTACCTAAAATACACAAGCAACAAACACAAGCATATATATGGGTATTTTCATGAAATTTAATGCATTTTAAGCCCTTTTTGGATGATGAGACTATGTATAAAAGCAGTCTCATCACTCCCCCATACTAAACCATTGCCGTGCCCTCACGCAATGCTAGAATAAAGTATCATAGCACCTCCAAAATTCATTTTTATTCACTTTATTGAACGATAAACTACCTACACTACAACTATTACTACTACTTGCGTTTTAGACATAATGTATGATTTTCATCGCAAAATGGGACGTTTAGGTTCATACAATAAGAACACGTGAATGCTTCGTTAGAAATAATTTCATCGTCCTCGAATTCCACCCCAATTCCATGCCAAGCGTGCAATGAGATCATTGTCATTATAAGTTAGTAATGCTAACACTACTCATATGCCCTAATCACGTACTTATCCTCCCAATTTCCTAAGTTGTATCTCTTATATTTTATTTTGTCTTGGATGTTTCACGAGGATACATTGTTTGACTTATGCGATAATAGAGATTTAGGTCTAAAAATAGAGTCCTAACGGTGTAACCAAGACCATAAAATCAATAACCCCTCCTAATAGACAACGATGTCAAAAAATTAAGTCAACAAGAAGGATCGATAAACACGGTTTTATAACGGTTTTGAACATGAGACTTATTACCAAGACTTTTATACGCCCCCTAACGAAAGGGCCTTATTATCTTTGGTTTACCTCCATCTTTTATTCAACTTCGCCATGAAGCTTTTATTATGACTTTGGTCTTGCCTTGCCTTTTATTATCCACCTCATCGGTAGTTTTATTAGCCAAAGACGTATATCCTCACGCTAAGGCGGATTTTGGATCTTTAAAGCTTCAAAGATTAAGGCTTGATTCACTTTCAGTTTTGCATAGATTTTTCGGCCTTGTGGGGCTTAAAATTGTTTGCTTGACTTAGGTGAGCACTTGAAATCTTATTATCGGGTGAAGCTTTTGATTATTCGGGTGCCAATACTTCAAAACCGTGACGCTGGCGATACCTTAATGTCTTTCCAATTTAATTACACAGAAGCTACTAGAAAAGACTAGAAACCCAACAATCAAGACTAAACCGCCAAGTCAATATTTATTAAGCAAAAAATATTTACATGCGAAAGGAGAATAAGAAACAACGAGAACACATGAGTTTTTGAAAGAATACGAGTATTCTACGTTTAGCATAGTAACTTATAATTAACCCTATCATTTCTCGTCCTCATTTAAGAGACTTGGCCTAATGTGAAGTTAAGGAATCAAAGCTAAGTGCTCAACATGCACGGTCGAGTCAAAAATTACTCTTATTCTCGGCATCGGAAAACCTACATTCGTGTCTTCAAACACTTATAAAACATGAGAAAAATTTTAAAATTTGGCCCTTTTTAGCCTTATTTTGCAACAAAACGATAAACAAAAAGATAAACTTTGGAAAGCGTGAAGGTTTGGCAAGGCAAGTATCTATTCACCCCTATATTAAAGTTAAACATTGTCCTCAATGTTTCGAGTCTAGGGGTGCAAACACCCCCATACTAGAGACGTAGTCGAATGCCTAATCTAGCATGGAAAGGGTGTAACCGTTAAATTTAAAGCCGTTTATGAAGTGTCCTAAAAACCTAAGGTTAGAACATCAAAGGATATATCATGGATATTGAGAAAGTCTTCAAAGCAAACGATCGAGTGCTCCCATAAAACGAACACGAGAGGCTCCAATCGTGAAGAACATGATCATCTAAAATCCGCAATTCACAAAGAACCACGGAACAAAGGTTGGAAGGGCACAAATCCCCACACGTTACTACATTAGAAAGCGATAATATGTACATAGGATAAGCATGGGACTCCCCCACGAGGCACCTCGTTTTTGATTACCGAGTCATGAGCTCGACTCGATCCCCTCAATACTAATTATCATTGGGGAAGGTGATTTGGTCGAGGTAGTTCAAGGATGGAACTTCCCCGCCAAAGTAGTGCTTCAACCTATGTCCATTCACCTTGAAATTGGGGCCATCATTTTGAGCTAGCTCGATGGTCCCATATGGAAATACTTGAGTCACGGTGAATGGACCGGACCAACGGGATTTCAACTTACCGGAAATGATTTTCAAACGAGAATTAAAAAGCAAAACTTGATCCCCAATGTTAAAAACCCGGTTTTTAATTTTTAAATCATGCAACTTTTTAGTCTTTTCTTTATAAATCAATGGATTTTCATAAGCAATATCCCTTAATTCATCCAATTCATTTAATTGCATTTTCTGGTGTTTTCCCGCGGTCTCCATGTCATCATTACAATGCTTTAGGGCCCAATAAGCCTTGTGTTCCAATTCAATTGGAAAATGACAATTTTTCCCATACACAAGCTTATAGGGAGTGCACCCAATGGGCGTCTTATGAGCGGTCCTAAAGGCCCATAAAGCATCGTCCAACTTATCCGACCAAGATTGTCGGTTTTCCCAAACGGACCTCTCCAAGATCCTTTTCAACGCTCGGTTCGAAACCTCGACTTGGCCACTCGTTTGTGGGTGATAAGCCGTAGAAAGCCGATGTGTTACCCCATATTTCCTTAGGACCCTTTCAAATTGGTCGTTACAAAAATGGGTTCCACGATCGCTTATGATCGCACGAGGGGTTCCAGACCGAGAAAACAAGCTTTTCAAAAACTTGACTACCACACGAGCATCATTGGTGGGCAAAGACTTAGCTTCCACCCACTTAGATAGGTAGTCAACCGCGACAAGGATGTACTTATTACCACGAGATGATGGGAACGGCCCCATAAAGTCAATGCCCCAAACGTCAAAGATCTCACACACTTGGATTATATTTTGTGGCATTTCATCTTTTTGTGAGGCTTTTCCTTGTCGTTGGCATGAATCACATGACTTCACAAGATCTTGTGCATCTCGGTAAATAGTAGGCCAAAAGAAGCCGGCATCAAAAACCTTCTTAGCCGTGAGATTAGCACCGTGGTGACCACCCGTGGGTTCCTCGTGACAAGCTCTAAGGATATTAGAAGCTTCAGTACCAAAGACACAACGTCGTATGATTTGATCCGCACAAGTTCAAAACAAGTAAGGGTCGTTCCAAAAGTAGAACTTGACGTCACGAAAGAATTTTCGTTTTTCTTAAGTCGTCATACCCTTGATGATGAAATTTCCCGCATGGTAATTTGAAAAGTCCACAAACCATGGGGTGGAAGAATCAAGCTTAGAATTCACTACACTAAGCGTCTCGAGCGGAAATGTTTCGGTGATTTCCTTGGGCTCGTAAACACTTTGGTGAGGATCTTCTAAACGAGAAAGATGATCGGCCGCTAGATTCTCGGCTCCTTTTTTGTCAACAATTTTGTGATCAAATTATTGAAGGAGGAGAATCTAACGAAGTAATCTCGGATTTGCATCTTGTTTAGCCATGAGATACTTGATAGCCGAATGATCCGTATACACTATGCATTTCGTCAAGACGAGATAAGGTCGAAATTTCTCAAATGAATACACCACGGCAATGAACTCCTTCTTCGTTGTAGTGTATTTAAGTTGAGCCTCGGTCATCGTATTGCTAGCATAGTGAATAGGCAAGAAGTGCTTTTCATGACGTTGCCCCAACACGGCCCCAATAGCGTAGTCACTAGCATCACACATGAGCTCAAAGGGGAGGTTCCAATTGGGAGCAACAAGAATGGGAGCTTCGGTAAGTTTCATCTTAAGGATTTCAAAGGCTCGTACACAATCTTCGTCAAAGACAAAACGTGCCTCTTTTTCAAGAAGATGTGTAATAGGTCGAGAGATCTTTGAAAAATCCTTGATGAATCGACGATAAAAGCCCGCGTGGCCTAGGAAACTCCTAACTCCCTTAACGGTTTTGGGATGAGGTAATTTGGCGATGACGTCTACCTTAGCTTGATCTACCTCAATCCTGGCTTTCGAGACCTTGTGCCCTAAGACAATTCCACTTTTAACCATAAAATGACATTTTTCCCAATTGAGCACAAGGTTGGTTTCCTCACAGCGCTTCAACATTCTCTCGAGATTCGACAAACACGAAGTGAACGAATTACCAAACACGGAAAAGTCATCCATGAAGACTTCCATCGTCTTCTCGATCATGTCATGAAAAATAGCCATGATACACCTTTGAAAGGTTCCCGATGCATTGCAAAGTCCGAATGGCATTCTACGATAGGCAACTGTTCCATATGGACATGTAAACGTAGTTTTTTCTTGATCACGAGGATCGATGGGTGTTTGGAAGTAACCGGAAAAACCATCTAAAAAGCAATAGAAATCATTTCCCGCAAGACGCTCCAACATTTGGTCCATGAAGGGCAAGGGAAAATGGTATTTTCGAGTGGCTTCATTCAACTTACGATAGTCAATGCACACTCTCCATCCGGTCATGAGTCTAGTGGGAATTAACTCGTTGGAATCGTTTGGCACAACGGTCATTCCTCCCTTTTTAGGGACACAATGAATAGGACTCACCCAAGGGCTATCGGAAATAGGGTAAATCATTCCCGCGTCAAGGAGTTTAAGGACTTCCTTTTTGATGACGTCGTGAATTTTGGGGTTCACCCTCCTTTAACATTGGATTGCGGGCTTGTAATCCTCCTCCATTAAGATTTTGTGAGTACAAAATTTGGGATCGATTCCCTTAATGTCGGATAACTTCCACGCAATTGCCCCTTTGTGATCCTTTAGAATATCGAAAAGTGCCGTTTTTTCATCATCCGAAAGTTCTTTCGCAATAATAACCGGCAACTTGTCGCCCTCCTCCAAATAGACATATTCGAGATGAGGAGGTAAATCTTTCAACTCGAGGATAGGTGGTTCCTCAATTGAAGATTTGGGCTCGATACTCATAACCTCCTCGGGTGGAGGAAATGGGAAATCGTTAAGAAAATCCTTGATAATCGAGAAGTCCTCATCGTTGTCGAGGTCTTCTTTACAAGTACGTGGAACATCGAATTCTTCCAACGTAAAACCACCACCTTCAAATGGAGTGAAGGTTGGTGTGGAATTATCAAGAATGGGATCTAACATAGTGGGATTGCCACTATTTTCATCATCACCAAAACCTAGAACTTCTTGTGAAAATTCCTCACAAACCACGTCAATCATATCAACGAGGTTTATGGTTGCAACAGAATAAACATGAGAAATTTGAGAGTTTTGAGTTGCGTTTATAACAAGTTCCTCGTCGTTGAAACGTAAGGTGATCTTTCTAGCATGAACATCGATCAAAGCCATAGACGCATCTAGAAATGAACGTCCTAAAATGAGAGGAACTTGAGGATCCGTGGGAATATCGACAACGATAAAGTCTACGGGATAGTAGAACTTTCCCACTTTCACAAAAACGTCTTCCGCCAATCTACATGCGGGAATCGTGGAATGGTCGGCTAACTCGATAGACATTAGTGAAGGAGTAAGATTAGGAAGATTGAGCGACTTGAAGATTGCAAGTGGCATCAAGTTAATGCTAGCACCAATATCGGCTAAGGCAAAGCATTCTTCTATATCTTGGATTGCACAAGGGATCAAAAATTTACCGGGATCACCGACTTTTTGAGGTATGCGATTAAGATAAACCGATGAACAACTAGACAATTGATGCAATTTCTCCTTGTTTTTCAACATACTCTTAAAGTTAGCGGCAAATCGAGGCATCATGACCAAAGAATCGGCGAAACTCACATTAAAGTGCAAATCACGAAACATTTTCATAAAAAGCTCAAATTGGTAATTGTCGCGCTCTTGACGTTTCTCCTTTCTAAGTCTCGATGGATAGGGCAAAGGTGGTGTGGGTTGAGGCATAGGCATAGCCTTTGGAATCTCGGGTTCCAATGTTGGTAATGGGTCAACCGTAGGTGTGGCATGAGCGGTACATCGTGGGATTAGAACATGCTCCTTTTGGACCACCACCTCGGGTTCTTCCTCAATTGCTTCCTCCGTAAGAGCAATTGGTTGAGGAGTCGGTTCCTTAAGTGTCTTACCACTAGGTGTGGTAATCACTTTCATCTCACCCTTAAGGTTTGATATGTGTTGCTAGGAAGACTACTCGAAGACGGTTTACACATAATTGCCTCAAACATAGATGAAATTTTATCTTCAAACATTGATTGCCACTTCTCGGCTTTAATCATCTCTTGCTTAATTTCATGTTGCCCTTGTTCAATTTTTTGTTGGTTTTGTTGTAACCTTGTTGCATTTCCTTCCATCTTGTTGGTATGGATTTTAAGCTCATTTGCTAACTCATTTTTCAACTCTTTCTTCAAGTCGTTCTTAAACTCGGATCTTAGGCTAATGATCTCTCTTTGAATGTTGTCAAACCTAGCATCGTTCCCATTAGCGTATTCAACAAATGCATTTGGAAGATCTTTCAACGTTTGCAAACTTTTGTTATTTTGAAAATCATTTTGATTTTTCTTTGAAACTTGATTATTAGCCCCTTGATTACCATAGTTTCCTTTGTTGTAATTGTTTTTGAAACCAACTTGATTGTTGCGATAGTTGTTGTTAGCATTTTGATTTGAACCAAAACCCGGTGGAGTCAATTGATTAGAGCGGGTAACTTGACCGTTTTGGTTGTAAGTTCCCGTGGCCGCGTAGGCACTCGAAGTGTTACCACCGTTGGTAATGCACTCGGAGAAATCATGACCTCCACTACAATACATGCATGAAACCTCAACCGCTTTAGCCGTAGCGGGAGCACTTGGTTCTCCAACTTTGAACTCTTTCAAAAGACCCTTAAGCTTATCAAAGATTTTGTTTTCCAAGTTCGCCTCAATTTGGCAAGCATCGATGGTAGTAGACAAAGAAGGTGAAGCCGAAGACGAAGCCTTACGAACACTAGACGTGCTACGAGGACTATACACCTTAGATCTATTCTCAATTATCACCAAAGCTTCCTCAACCGTTTTACACAAAAATTACCACTCGCGGCGGCATTAAGATAATCCCTTTCATGATCATTAAGTCCATTGTAAAACGTGTCAATTTGATGCAAGTCGGAAAAACCGTGATGAGGACACTCATGTAACATTTCCTTAAACCTATTCCAAGCCGTTGAAAAACTTTCATTAAACTCTTGTGAAAATTTTGAAATCTCGTTTTTCAAATGCGTAGTCTTAGAGGGCTGAAAAAATTGGTTCACAAACTTAGACACGAGATCCTTCCACGTCAATTTAGAATTGGGTGGCTCTTTCTCTACCCAAATTTTAGCGGGCCCCGCTAAGGAATACGGAAAAAGCATCATCTTAATTGAGTCATTAGAGACATCCTTAAACTTGCAAGTGGCGGTAAGACGATTGAATTGGTGGATATGGTTGTGTGGATTGTCCTTCTCATCACCACGGAATTTGTTGTTTTGGATCATCGACAACAAACCCGTTTTAACCTCAAAATTCTCCGCAAGGATAGCGGGAATCACAATAGCCTCTCTATAACCCTCGGTGGGTGCTTGAAGTAACTCCATCATAGTACGATTTGCCATGGTTGGTTCTTTCTCTACAATGGGAGATTCTTCACTAGAAGATGTTTGGTTTCCTTCCTTTTGACGACGTTTACGTGCACGTCTTGCTTTGGAGTGAGTTTGCATAAACGTCACGTACAACGAGGGGATGAGCAAAGAAGATTCTTTTTGGTGTTTTGTATTTTTCCAATTATTTTTGTGGTTTTTGATTGTTTTTACTTTTTTTAGATTTTGTGATTGTATTAAGTAGACCAAAATCTACAAATCTCCTCCTTAATCAAATCTCTTGATTACAGAAGCCTCAAGGAATGAAAACGATCACGTGAAGTGAGCGCCTTCGATGACTTTAGAACGTTGGTGGAACACCAAAACGTTCAAGTGGGTTTAATCAAATAAAACCAAGAAAGTATATAGGATACTTAATAATACTTTGGGCGGAAAAACCCTCGATTAGCTCTCAAAATCAAATACTCACAAGCAAGCGGGGAAACGAGGCGGCGCGAAGCACTTAAGAGCCTTTTTCCTTAGGATATATTTTATAATATCCGCCTTATACCCACCTTATAGTTTGTATTTTTCAAAATTGAGCTTCACGAAAGTATTTATCTATTTTTGCCTTTTTCTTTGGTTTGAGATTCGAATACAATGATTGGGTAATGACCTCCCAAGTCAAGGTTGCGATTTCTCACTTTTGGAGTACTTGTGTATTTATTGTTCTACGTATACAATATAGTAATAATATTCACACAAAAAAACGAAAAACCGATAATACGTATTAGTAGAGTGCTACTAATACAAATACTATTATGGTTAGTATATAAAAACAACAATGTCAAAATCAAAACACAACACGCCTCCCCGGCAGCGACGCCAAAATGATGTAGTGTTTTTACACACCTTTAGGAAAAGGAGGGAAAATTGGGTATGTACATAAGTGACTTAGGAAAATCACGAGTTATGACCCAAAGTGGGGATCGTTCTCAAGGAGGCTTGTGTGTTGTGTAAAGAAATGATTAACTTTGTGATTATATGATTAGGAGAAAGAAAATAGAAAGGGGATAAGAAGAGAATGATGGTTACGATGACGGATTACACTAAGACGAAGGAGTCGTACACGTAAAACCGTAAAAGCACCAAAATTAAAAATTTACTCTAAAAAATTCCTAAACTTTTTGCAATAAATCCTAAATAATGTATTAAGAGTTTACAAAAAATCAAAAATCACCCAAACCTTTTATTTAATTAAATAATGATTTTTTAATGCTAATTAAAGCCCTAAAAATCAATTTAATTAACAAAAAGCCCAAAATGAGTTTTATCACTTTGTAAACCTCTAAATTACCCTAACTTAATTTAAAGCTACTTTTGAAAATTTTAAAATTAATTAAAACTATTTAAAAACAATTAAAAACTATTAAAATTTAAAATAATTATAAAAATTAATCTAAGAACAATAAAAAATTCTAAAAGTTGCAAAATTCCTAATTAAGTGTCTAGAATCTAGGAAAAATATAAAACTTAGAAAATCAGACTTTTAATTTTTAATAATAAAATAATATTAAAATATTAATAAAAATCCAAAAATCCTAAAAAATTCTAAAAAGTTGCAAACTAGCTTAATTTAACCTAAATAATACAGAAATGAAGTTGAAATTACCTAAATACCCTTAATGAGCCTAGAAAATGGGCTAAACCCAAAACAGTCACCTTAATGGGCCAAATTGAGCCCAATAAGAAAAAGTGGCCCAAATAAGCCCAAAAACCACTACTTGACTCAAAATTTGATTCTGAACAACTTTTTCCAAAGGCCCAAAAGCTGAAAATGTGAAATAAGCAAGCTTATACCAAACAGCTTATTCTCAATGGGCTTTTTGGCCCATTAAGCTATAAGCTAATGCCATAAACTCAAACTAGACACACAAGCTTCTTTTGAGCTAACTAAGACTTATGTAAAAAGAAATTTGTAATAAGCCAAAGGAATAAGCCTGAAAATGCAAAAAGCAATCTACAAAAAACAACAAAATAGTCGTTTTTGAGTTCTAGGCTATCCCAAGAGCTGATTCAAATTGCAAAAGCTTTTAAATGACTTAAATAAGCTAAATCAATAAAAAGTTTTCAAATAAGCTGACTCAATAAGCTGGAAAAAGCAAATAAGCACTTATGAAAAAGTCAAATAAGTTGGTTTTCTAGCAAAAAGTCAAAGTCAAAGTCTAATAAGCTCCAGTTCAATCAAATGGGTCAAATAATGAAGATCTATCACAAAAAATAAGTTGTTGCAGGTCTGGATAAGCAAATATATCTTATTGAGAAGCTAACTGAAAAATTGCACTAACAGGGGCTAGTTTTGGGTGTTGAGCAGTGGAAACTTTTTCCACTGCTTGACTTGTTGACTTTTTTGTCTTTAGTGATCAAGAGTAGTCAATAACAATCAAAAAATCACAAACACAATCACCCAATTAGCACAGTTTAATCAATTAAGCACCAGATATGACACAGACATGAACAAATAAGCAGATTAGGTTCAATAAGCACTTTTAGCAATATTCAGCCAGCCGAACTTAACCAAATGCATACACAAGCAATATTAAACTTAAATAAGCAAGTCTAAACAGGTTTCATGCATTGATTCAAAGTATTAAGCAAGATTCAAGCACTTAAAGTTACTTATGAGCACAAGAACATGCAGTTTTCACTTTTGCTGATGCAATTGACCAACAAGCCAGATTCAACCACTCAAATCTATCACATATGATATATTAATGATGTTTTAACAACTTTTAACCCTAAGCATGCATAAACTATAGGTTTTCCCAAAATCTTAGGTCAAAAATAGTTAAAATCACTTAGATATGGTACAATGTATGATTCAAGGTTTCAAACCCAAAAACTTGCAGCAAATAGCTCTCAAACAAGTGTATGACAGATAACAAGTACAAACACAAACTTATAACAACACAATACCAAGTTATGATTTCAAACAGGTAATCCCAAACACCCCTTTAACTTTTCAAAATAAAAATTTTCAAATCAAAAGTGAGATTTAAGACCACCCAAGCCTAAATTAACACAATAACAGATGAGAATAACAGATTCAAGCAAGATTAAGCCACACAATTCACAGGAACACAAGTCACACTCAAATATCACAAATATCCAATATTTTATCAGATTTTGAGATTAAGGGTGTGTACCTCATGGATGTACATCCACACCCACGAACTTTTGAGCTTATGTACTAGCAAGAACAAGTACAAGCTTCCACAAGAAATCCTGCTAAGATTCAACAAGGTTAGAAGCAAAATAGTAAAATCAGAAAAGTGAAAAGCCTTGATTAATGCAACTCTTTTCCTCCACACTTGATTATCCCCAAGTTATAAGCCTCACCACACCTTGATAACACAATATCATGATGCTATGATCAGCCCTATAGCCCAAGAATTCCAAGATAGACCAAGAACTTAGCAAAATATCTAGCTTAAAAGGAAATATGCAAACTTTTGCACACTCCTTAAAAACAGGTTTTGAGATTTAAGAATAGCAAACTAAGAACAATAATAAGCAGTAAACAACAATGGCACTTGAGCTTTCTTTATAATTTCAAACACATTTCATTAAGACTGAAAATGGATTTACAGAAAAGTGAACCAAGGAAAATTCAAGAGCAAGCTAAAATGTAATGAACTAAGGCCTTTATATAGGCATACAATGAACTACTGATGCTAAGAAAAACGTAAAACCCTAGTTGTAGAAGTCCCAAAATACCCTTGTAGCTTTTTGAACTCTTGTGAATCATGTGACTGAATTTTGTTGTCTTGTGGTAGCTGGCAAGGAGAAAGTTGATCAAAGGGCTTGTAACAAGCTTAGGATGTAAGCTGAATCCTTGGACGTTGGATGACTGGCCTCTTTTGGCAGTTTCTTCTTTGTAGTAGCAGGGGAATCTTGTGTGGGACAAAGGAGTGAGGTGGCAAGTATTTTTGAGGTTGGGATGTGATTAAGGGATGGTTAATCACTAATCTAGAGGTTTTCATGGCTTAATTTCAACACAATTTAAAATGCCAAATTGTGTTCTTGGAGTGAATAGTTTAGTGTTTGATCCGGTTTTGGGTTAATTAGGATTTAAATAAGTGTTAATGGCGCCAAGGTTTAGCTAATTATTTAATCCAGGTGAGTGGAGTAGTGACATGGCCAAAGGGTGAGTTGTGATTGGCTGGATGGACGTGTCACCCCCTCACTGGTCTAGGTAACTATCTTGTCTGCCATGATTCACCCTTCATCTTTCTTCTTCTTGTCATTTCAGCTTAAAACTTTAACAACGCCAAAATCCTTTGTAACGACTTTTCCTTTTTCACACTTTTGCCCCAAAAAGTTTTGTAAAATGATTTCAGGGGTATTTCTTGTCAATTTGTAATTCTTGAAGGGATGTTTTGGTTTTTTCTTCAAGGATAATGGTCTTGACTTGTATGATTGACCTTTTGGAGGACTAAAATTGCCAAGTCATGATTAATGAGGGACCATTCTTGCCAAATGTTGAAAGTCAAGGGTCCTTTTTGCAAATTAACATATTTCAAGGACCAAACTTGTCTTTTCTTGTTCTTTGAAGGACTTCATGATATATTTGACTTTGTGGAGGATAATGGTTGACAATTTATCTTTGTTGAGGGGCTAAAATTGCCAATTCTTCAAAGTGGAGGGCCCTTTTTACAATTTTGACAAACTTTAGGGACCAATCTTGTAATTATGAAGATACAAGGGTATAAAGTGTCAATTCTTCCATATTGGAGGACCATTCTTCATAAATCTTCAAGTCTTCAAGGGTTTGTCTTGGGAATTTCTTCATTAGGGCTTGGTTCAGTATGCGGCTTCGTTTCCCGTGTTCATTTTTGCATGATTCTTGTGATCTTTTGTCATTTTCTCAATATCCGTACCTAAAATACACAAGCAACAAACACAAGCATATATATGGGTATTTTCATGATATTTAATGCATTTTAAGCCCTTTTTGGACGATGAGACTATGTATAAAAGTAGTCTCATCAGAATCATAGAGGATTTATTGCCAATATCTACAAGAAGGTTGATACCCCTCTTGTTCAGGCATGTTTGTTTGCTTGTTTTCTGTCACAACAGGAACCCAAGAAGATATTTGATGCTCTCAAAGAACCAAGTTGGGTGGAAGCAATGCAAGATGAGCTTCACCAATTTGCTATTCAAGATGTTTGGGAGTTAGTTGATTGTCCCAGATATGTCAGACCTATTGGGACAAGATGGGTTCTTAGAAACAAAAAGGATGAGAGAGGAATTGTGGTCAGAAACTAGGCACGTTTAGTTGCTCAAGGCTATATACAAGAGGGGGGGGGGGATAGACTATGAAGAGGTTTTTGCACCTGTTGCAAGGATTGAAGCAATAAGGATTTTCCTAGCTTATGCTTCTTACATGGGCTTCACAGTTTATCAAATGGATGTGAAGAGTGATTTTATTTATGACACAATTGCAGAGGAGGTTTATGTGATGCAGCCTCCTGGTTTTGAAGATTCTGAACATCCAGACAAGGTGTATAGGGTGAAGAAAGCAATGTATGGACTTCATCAAGCTCCAAGAGCATGGTATGGTACATTGTCCACATATCTGGTGGAAAATGGATTCAAGAGGAGCACCATAGATCAGACTTTGTTTACCAAGAAGACGAGTAAGGACTTTTTACTTGTTCATGTCTATGTGGATGATATCATCTTTGGCTCTTCAAGCCCAAAGATGAGTGAAGACTTTTCCAAGCTCATGACAAACAAATTCAAGATGATTGCAATGGGGGAGATGAACTTCTTTCTAGGGTTACAAGTTCAGCAGAAAGAAGATGGTATGTTCATCTCTCAAGACAAATATGTAGCAGAGATCTTGAAGAAGTTTAGTTTTTCTCCACATGAAAAACGGGTTAGCACACCCATGGATAGGGAACACCCTTGGGGAAAGATAGGAGATGGAAAAGAGGTGGATGTCAGGCATTATAGATCAATGATTGGGTCATTGATGTATCTTACGGCTTCTAGACCTGACATTATGTTTGCTGTGTGTGCATGTGCACGCCATCAAGTGACTCCCAAAGATTGTCATCTTCATGCTGTCAAGAGGATTTTTAGATACCTTAGGTGCTATCCCACCTTGGGATTATGGTATCGAAAGGACTCTTCATTGGAGCTCATTTCTTATTCAGACAGTGATTATGGAGGTGACAAGTTTGATAGAAAATCCACAACTGGTGGATGCGAATTTCTTGGGAGTAGGTTGATATCTTGGCAATGAAAGAAACAAACAGTGGTGGCCAACTCTACAACTGAAGCAGAATATGTAGCTGCAGCTGCTTGTTGTAGACAAGTCTTATGGATTCAGAACCAGCTGTTGGATTATGGCTATAATTTCATGCATACCAAGATTTTTGTAGACAATAACAGTACTTTATGCATTATTAAAAATCCTGTACATCATTCTAAAACAAAACACATAAAAATTAGACATCATTTTATGAGAGATTGTTTTGAAAAAGGTTTAATACAACCAGATAGGGTTGACACAGAAGAAAATGTGGCAGATTTATTAACTAAACCTTTTGATACTGGGAGATTTCAATACTTGGTAACAAGTATTGGAATGATTAATCTTACCTAATATGTGTTTCTAGAACTTATTGTAAAAGTATGTACAAGATATGCATTGTTATTAGTCTTTGTACAAAATTAGGTTTCCACTTTATTTGTCCTAACAAAGGTTATTTTAACACTGATAAGTGTTAAAATGACGTTGACAACAATATGTTAGTTTTGTGGTTTTTGATCTAATTATGCATGCATTATAAGCATTGTACAAATGGATACAGAGTTGCTTATGGATCCTTGGAGCTTACTTGGAGTGTGTTCAAGTTTATGGATGATGGTTGGAATATTTATATTTCTATCTTGACATAAATTTTTATTGCATGTATTATGTTTGGCAACTTGTGTATAATAGTTTTAGGGGAGGTTTAGGAAACCTTTAGGGCTGTTTGGGTATTCATATAATACTCTTATCACAATTCTAGATTGTGTCCACTGGTGAGTACGAGTTAGTTTACTAAATCGTGAGGCACTGTAGCATGCAAAGTTGATATACTTTGCACGCTGCCAAGACTTTTTGAACTAGAATTAGATGTGGTCTGTTGGGAGACTTGGGTATGATTTTTATTGGGCTTACCTGGGAAGTTACAAAGGGTTTTATAAGATAACTTCATTGTTAAGAACTTTGGTTAGCAAAGGACACTTGAGGTCAATTATGTCTATCTTGCTTAAGCAAGTGTGCATGATTGGACAGTGCTTGCCACCCTATGGTAATTTTTAGTCTATAAGTTATCTTCACTAGGATAAATTACTTCGTTAAGGTCCTTTTTCTTTTATATTATTTTTATTTTTGGACGGTGACAGTTTTATTTCCAAATGTTGTTAGGACCAATTTTGACGTTGACATGGCAGAATCCAACGTTGACAAGAATATAACAGTTGGGCGTTGATAAGTTATTTTTGACCGTTGATAAACATTGGGTCCTACCCAGTTGTTACTTTTGACAAAAATTTGGGCCGTAATTTTAGGAGTTGGTAACTTTTTATTAATGCAAGAGATAAGTTATATGTTTTTCAAAATTTTCATCATTATACTTTGAATATAACTGCCTCATGCTTTGACCAATCACATGTTTTCACCTCTCCTATATATTTGGCTCATTCCTTTGAAACAGGGTAACTGCTTATTCTTGTCTAACTAAATTTTCACAAACCTTCATCTTTCATAACATTTATAACAGCTTTATATATTAATGGTGCCTAAGTTTAAACCAAGAGATTTGGAATTGGGGTTCAGAAGTCAGCATAACATGGTTGCTTATTTAGAAGCTGATGATGCTGTGTTTCCCCAATATACTCAGATGGTGGAGTATTTAAATGCATCCCCTTTAAGGTATGCACTTTCTCATGCTCCTCTTATCCCTGTCACACATATTAAACAGTTTTGGAATACTGTCACTTCCTCAACAGTTAATAATGTGACTACATTGACTGCTACTGTCCATGGGCTTTCATGGGGGGTTACTGAAGCTTTGGTTCGCCAAGCTTTGCATCTTAATGATGCAGATGGTATAACCACCCTACCCATTGGTGAGCTAGAACAAGGACTCCAAGCTTTGGGTTATCCTTTGCCAGAAGATGGCCATTTAAACAAATATACAAATGAGGAATTTCCCCCCAGCTTGGAAGTACTTGATACATGTTATTCTTCAATGTTTGAGTCCCAAATGTACTGCACACAATGAAATTAACCGATCAATTGGGAGTGCTATTGTGTATATTGCTACTGGGCAAAAATATAATTTTTCAAAAATGATTTTTGATGGCATGTGTAATAATAAGGGTAGCAAGATGACTCTTGCTTATCCAAGGTTTTTACAAATGGTGTTTGATGAACAAAGATACTGCAATAGGGATCACAATGATTTTTATACGATCCTTGTTCAAAAGAAAGCACTTTTTGGGAAGATGGATTCACCCCCTAATAGAGACTTACCCCTTACCCAAGCCATGCTTGCTGTTATTGCAACATCACAACCATAACAAGACCCTCAACCTCAACCAGACCCATTGCCTGAACAACCACCATCACCCTAGCAAATGGACATTGACCAAGAACCCATCAACGCTGACACATTAAATGTTGGCGTTGACACTCCAAATCCAAACGCTGACACCCTTTTACAACACATCCAAACACCCATTAACCTTCAAACAGACACCCAATCCACATCATCTTCTACACCCCCTAATTTTAGGTTGGAAAAACACCAAAGGACTACTGGAGTGTTCTCCTCTAGTGGTCCTAGCCATGTTGGAGAGAGAACTACCACCACAAGTGTGGTTGGTGCCATGGGTGGGGCTAGGACTATTGGTACTAGCTTAGATGCAGGCCAAGGCAGTCCTAACATCATTAAGACCCCATCTATGCCCTATGACTCTACTTTGGGAGGTCAAATTCCCACTCTCGAGGAGGGCAGATTGGAACCATACACAATATTGGAATTGACGGCTGTCTGCATTAGCTTGCAAAAGCAAAATGCAGACCTTGTACATACTGTCTCTACACAAGGCCTTGAACTCAAGAAATTGAGGGAGAGGATTGTTGTTTTGGAAGCTGCTGAGACTAGGAGAAGGCAGACAAGAGTCCTTTCATCAGGGGATGATTCTTACAAAGGGGAGGAAGCTGCTACTGAGCCATTTATTTAAGTGACAAAGGTTCAGGTGGTTCTATTGGTGTGGAGATGGCTGAAGCTTTGACTAGTTTGAAGGAGAGGCCAGTTATTGATGTGTCCCTGTTAACTCCAATAAAGATATCATTTATGGAGATGCTGGAACAGGTTTCTAAGCCAGGCGTTGACACACAGAGTTTAAGCTTTGATAGGAGTAAGTTAGGCGTTGACAAGCAGATTTTGGACGCTAATAGACTTGCAGGTGTGATTGATGTATCCCAGTCATCAGCTATCATCAAGGATGTGTCTACACAGGTACTATCATCGATTTCATTACCTACCATTGATGTTTTAGATAAAGGTAAAGGGATTTTGGTAGAAACAATAGTTCCCATGGATGCAGCCCAAGTAAAGTTTGATTCCATGTTGGATGCACAACTTGAGGAAAAAGAGAAGAAGAAGATTGCTGCTATTGAGTCACCATTTGTGGCTACTTTTGAGAGCAATAAAGGAGGTAGTGATGATGAGAGTATAGATTAAAGTGTGATGATTATTGAAGAACTAGAGAGACTTGAATATGGTGGTGAGTTGGCAAAGGAAAGGATTGTAGAGTTGAAAAATCAGGTGGATTATGAGATGCCTGAAGTAGCTCAGATGTACTTTGCATGGGAGAATAAGGTAATGGAGAATCCAGACATGACACTATCAGATCAAATTTGCGGTTTAGAGATTCTACTAAGAGTTCAAAGGGATTACAAGGTGATTTTGAAGTATAAGGCTAGCAAGGTTCTTGCACAGTCTAAAAAGGATAGAAGGGAGCTCTACTACATGCTTCTCAGATGTCATCAAGGAGGTTGGACTTTTAAGAAGTTGAAGGGTTTGTCCTTTGATAAGTTGGAATATAAAGCTTATCATATATGGGCAAGTGTGCAAGAGCAGAACACTATCAGACTTCTTTCAGATGAAAGAAAAGAAGAACTTGCAGAAGAGATGCAGATCCAACAGGCTTTAATTGCACCAAGACCTTTGAAGAATGGAGTTCCACTTGAGTTCCTATAAAATTTGGATAGAGTGAATCCTAGTGAAGCTGTTATTAGAAGGAGTATTAAGCTCTCACCCTTGGAAGCTTCACATATGGTAGAAGTGTTACCTCATGATTCCAGAAACCCTATAGTTCACTATGAGGAAGATGCAAGTGGGTTTTGGATGATTGGCAGATATGGGAAAGAGGTACATACTTTTACTACTCTTATGTCTTTGTTTGCAAGCCTGGAT
Source organism: Glebionis coronaria (assembly GCA_025667525.1). Lineage (NCBI taxonomy): Eukaryota > Viridiplantae > Streptophyta > Magnoliopsida > Asterales > Asteraceae > Glebionis > Glebionis coronaria. The sequence goes on along the minus strand of CM046875.1, from coordinate 315,144,206 downwards.
AGGGAAGACTTGGCAGATCTTTAGAGATTGATGCAGGCCAAGTATGAGATTAAAGCACCTACTTTAGTCAATGGAATAAAGATTTGGTCCACATTCAAGAGGATGTGTGAGCAAAATGATGAAGATCCAGTATGGAAGGATCTTGATGATGCCAGTGGACTTCAATGACGTCTACATTCAACAGCTGGTGTGTATCATTTGAGTACTACAAAGTTTTGTGAATATCTTCTTGTGGATGTTGAATATCCCATGTCTAAGGAAGTTTTGAAGAAAATGGTGTCAACACAGCTGGAGATGGATTATACAAGTGACGTTCGCAAAGATTTAATTAGGTTAATTTATTTCCAAATTAACAAGTGATGTGTATTTGTAAGAATCCTCCTTGTACTTAGTTTTTATTTAGAAACTTGATTACTAGATTAGATATCAAGTTTAGGGGAGGTTTGTTGGGAATAAAATGAAGCCAAGACACTTAGACGCTGACAAGAGGAAATTGGACGTTGATAGGAAGAAATCAAGCGTTGTAAGATCAAGCGTTGACAAGAGGAAGTCAAGCGTTGATGAGAATAAGTCAAGCACTGATAGGATACTTAGTCTACACGTTTTATGTTTCTAGGAAAGATATGTTCGAGAATGTATTTCTTATGTTTATCTTTACCTAAATTAGCTGATACGCAGAATCTTGTACAAGGTTCCTTAATCTATAAAAGGAGGCCTTTAGGTTTTAGTTCAATATACGTTTTACACCTTCATTGTACGCAAGTTCGATTAATCAATCAAAGTGAAAGTTTGGTTTATTCTGTTTGTGTGTTCTTGTTTGAGTATTAATTCTATATAATACTTAGATTGTTTCATATATAACAAAGTTTCTCTAAGTGTTTAACTTGATTCATTCTCGTTTACACAAAGCTAAATCGATCTAAGTTTGGGATCAAGAGTATAGTCCCTAGTCGAGCTATGGGTCTGACCTACAGGTACTACCCGTATCTAATCCATTACTAATGGGTTGTGGTAGACAGCGCTGAAGCGCGCGAGGCCTAATAAGCCGTTGTCGCACTCGGCTTCACAAAAGACACACTCTGGCCGCACGCGATGGAGTCAAACAGAATCATAGTCTAAATAGGATTATGATTCACCTAAGTTAAAAGGATTACATTCACATTAGTTACGTGATAAGGATCTCGTTGTATATGGTAATTATCTATTATTTAGGCCGCAAGATTAGGGAAGCCCAACTAGGGTTTCATCGGGTATAAAAGGAACCCTAGAGATTCCACAAACGTACGATCTGCGATACACTTAAACCTTTACTAACCTTCTCAAACCGATTACTTACTATCACACCGGAGTCTAATCATGGGCTACTTTCCCACGGTAAGCCTAACGGTGTCTGTTCTTTAGTGTGTAGGGTCTTCATACAAGTTCACTTGGTGCAAGAGCCGGAGTCCTCAACACCCAAGTTTAGTCTAATTTCGGTCAAGCATGGTCCATCCAACTTTTGTATCAACAAGTTGGCGCCATCCGTGGGACCCTACACCAAACTCCTAATATAAAAAAGGGCGGTACGTTTAACCAGAAAGCAGGAAGCAAGAAAGCGTCAACGACTGAACCACATATCGTGTGTGCCGAACTAACCACTGGAACAGCCAGTGGGACGAACAGTAGGACGTTGCAAACAGGATATGGAGGAATACGTCACTCTGAATTTTGACGATCTTATTCCACTCGCCACCGCACACATAAGGGTTGAGCAAAAAAAGACCAAGTCATGGTGGACCTGGAAGAAAGGAAGCCAGCCTCAGATCACCAGGATGGATCTCAAGGAGCTCCAAAAACTCTCGCGGAAAAAGATATCATCAAGAAGCCACAAAGAGGGAGGTACAAAAGAAACCGCCGTAGCAAGTCCAGGCGAGGAAGACGATCTCCAAGCGACGACTCGCCTAGCTTTGACTCCGATGACCATCACCGTAGACGTCGTAGACCAAGGTACTCTTCCGTAAAACCCTCTGACAACGAGAGGGAACATCGGAGGTACTCCCATAAGCTTTTCCAGCGTAACAAAAGAATCTATCCCTCCCGTGGCGTCCAAAGAAGGTGGATACCTTTACTTGACGTATCTGAAATTATTCAGAAGACAAGAAGCGACGTATGCCATCAAACGTCAATAATTACGAAGGTACTACGGATCCGGATGACCACCTAAAGGTTTTTGAGTTGCAGCGTGGATTGGGCGATGGCCGGAACTCATGTGGTGCCACATGTTCAATTCCACCTAAATTTGCAATGCGTGGAATTGGTTCGACAAATTACCACATCGAAGTATCGACGGGTTTGAGGATCTGCAAATAGCTTTCCGACGAAACTATACGCAACAAAAGAAGTGCGACAAGAGCCCTGTTTCACTCGTAAGGGTCAAACAAAAACAGGGAGAATCCTTGGAAGAATTCGTAGAACGCTTCATGAGCGAATGTAATCACATTAGAGAATGTCCAGAGATCCTAAAAATTTCTGGTTTCATTGCTGGAATAGTGAATCAGGACTTCATAAGAAAGCTAAATGATAGGACCCCTGCAAACTTTGATGAGCTAATGCGAAGGGTCATATCCATTATCTAAGAGGAAGTAGCAGTTGCTGACAACAGAAGAGGGAACTCGGCTTACAGATCAGCCAAAGCAACAACCATATAACCAGAATTATGGCCGAAGCACCGACTATCGAGCGGTCTCAAAGACAGTGAGTGACAAGTTCACGCCCCTAAAAATGATGCCTAGAGAAATATTATTGTCAGAAGGCGCGAACTTCCCGAAACCCCCGAGAATGACCATTCTGACGGAAAGATGCATATGAACTAGGCACTATGAATACCACGGCGAAAACGGGCATGGAACGGATAAAAGCATTCAGCTAAAAAGGCACATTTAAAGCTTGGTAAAATCAGGAAAGTTGAGTCATCTCGTCAGGGATGGAGAGAAGAACGAGACAAAGAAAGATAAGCCAAAAGATAAGCCCACGACAATCTATATGGTACAGTTGTAAAACCCGCTAATTTGTATGATCTTTTCAAGTTTGTATTTCCCAACTCACGACAAATTGAAAGTCCACTTAACCTCAAGTTTTTAATTGTTTTTGGTTTTCAATAATGATTTGGTATCTAGGTCTAATTCAAACAATCACGTAAAAAGGGTAAAAATATTATAGCTACTTAACCGTAAAACAAGTTGCAATTACCGCAATTAATGCAAAGAGTACAAGACTTTAATGCACAATAGTAAAAATTAACCAAAATGTAAAGTAAGTAAAAGTGCAAGGACTAATTATGTAAATTCAGAAAGAATAGGGACCTAAAGTATAAAATGTAACAAACTATATCAACAAACTAACAAAACTCCAAAACTGAATAACCAAAACATAACAAACTGAAAATATAAGGACTAATAAATGCAAACCCTAAAACTTGATTTTACAAAGCTGATTAACAAATCTGTAAAGTCTAAGGACCTAAATGCAATTAAAACTAAAATTATAACAAAAATGGGCAACAATGTATCAATAAGCTCGTGTGAGCTTATTATCTGATTGTGGTAAAATACGACCTTTTAGGAAAAAGGCGTAAAAGCGGCAAGTATTAAGTGTTGGTTTAGGAAAACCAAACACTAATGACCCTTAAAGGTGAAAAAGTTCGTTTCCCAAGGAGGCAAGTGTGTTGTGTAAAGAAATGATTAAGTGTTTGTGATTATAATTATAAGAAAAGAAGAGAGAAAAGGATGACGGTTACGATAAAATTACACTAAGACGAAAAGTCGTGCACGTAAAACCGTAAAATATGACTAAATTTAAAAATTAACCTAACAATTCCTAGAATATTGCAATAAATCCGAAAAAAGGTAATTAGAGTTTACAAGAAATCAAAATTCACTCAAACCATTTATTTAACTAAATATTAATTTTTTAATGCTAATTAAAGCCCCAAAAAATAAATTTAATCAACAAAAAGCCCAAAATATGATTTTTCACTTTGTAAACCTCTAAAATGACTTAACTACATTAAAAACTATTTTTGAAAAATTTAAAATTGATTAAAACTATTTAAAAATGATTAAAAATTATAAAAACCTTAAAATAATTCTAAAAATTATTTAAATGACAACAAAATTAATCTAAAAGTTTTGAAATTCCAAACTTAATGTATTTAAACTAGGAAAAATGAAAAAGTTGCAAAAATCTTAAATTTAATTTTTAATAATAAAATAATAATTAAATGTTAATAAAAATCCAAAATTTATAAAAAATTCTAAATAGTTGCAAACTAGTTTATTTTAACCTAACTAAACAGAAAATAAACTTGAAATTACCAAAATACCCCTAATGGGCCTCCAAATGGGCCAAAAGTCCAAAAAGAACCCTTAATGTGCTTTTTATGGCCCAATATGACAAATGTTGTCCAAATAAGCCAAAAATCTCCTATCTGACTCAAATTCAACTTTAAACACAAAATTTCAAAAGTTCAAAAGCTGAAAGTGAGCTTATCACAGCTTATTCCAAAGCAGCTTATTCTTAATGGGCTTTTTGGCCCATTAAGCTATAAGCTGATGCCATAAGCTGAAATTTGACACACAACCTTCTCTTGAACTAATTAAGATGTTTGTAAAAAGAATTTTGGAATAAGCCCAAGAAATAAGCCTGAAATAAGCAAAAGCTCTCTATTGAAAACGACAAAATAGTCGTTTTTGAGTTCTAGACCACTTCAAGGGCTGATTCAACTTGCAAAAGATTTTAAATGACAAAACTAAGCTTAATAATAAAAAAGATTTCAAATAAGCACAATGAATAAGCTAGAAAAACAATAAGCAGTTATGTTAAAAGTCAACTTAGTTGGTTTTCTAGTCAAACCTAAAAGTCAAACCCTAATATGCTCCAGATTAGTTCAATGGGTCAAATAAGGAAGATTGATTACAAAATCAAAGTTGTTGCAAGTCTGAATAAGCTAAAATAGCTTATGAATAAGCTGTTTGATAATTAACACTAGTAGGGGCTAGTTTTGGGTGTCCAGCAGTGGGTAAAGTTGCCACTGCTTGACTTCTTTGACTTTTTGTCTTTTGTGGATATTTGTTGGATTCAAGGCACAAAAAGGCACCCTTATAACCAGTGGGTTATAAGGAGTCAATTACAATCGAACAACACACAAATCCTAACAACCAATTGATACATTTAATTCAAAAGATCACCAGACATTGCACAGACATGAACATAAGCAGTAATGAACAAGATAAGCAGTTTTAGCAAAATAAGCCAACCAAATTGAACCAAATGCACACAACAGCTTAGATAAATTCAAATGAACATAAATCAACTAGTTTCATCAATGATTCAAGGTTTAGAACAAGATTCAAGCTAAAATATGTTACTGATGAACAAAGAACAAGCAGAATATGAACTTTACTGATGTACTTGACCACAAATCCAATTTCAAACACTCAAATCTTCTAAGCAGGTTACACAAACTTTGATTTAACACTTGTTAGCCCTAAACATGCATACACTCTAGGTGTTTCCAAAATCTTAGGTCAAAATATGCAAAATCAAGTGAGTTATAGCACAATATAGGATTTGATGTTTAAAAGCTGAAAACTTACAGATAATAGCACACAACCAAGTAATAAGTAGATACAAGCACTTAACAACCTAAAACCCTAACTCAAATAACATTCAAAACTTAAACAGGTAAACCCAAACACCCCTTAAACTTTTTAATCAAAGATTTAAACAAGTAAATGTGTGATTCAGTTTTACCCAAGCCTAATCTAGCATAATAACAACAATATCATGTAGTATCAAGCAAATTCAAGCCACAAGAACACTTCATACAACAACAGAACTCAAATTCACAAAATATCAATTTTTTAATAGATTTTTTGTAAGAAGACTCAAACCTCATGAATGTACATCCACACTCACGAATTATTGAGCTTATGTGCCTAGCTTAACAAGGCACAAGCTTCCACAAAGCTGCTAGGAGTAACAAGGTTAGAACAAGCAATATATAAAAGTGAAAATTGAAAAACAGAGCTGATTAATGCAACCTTTGTACACACTCCTTGATTATCCCCAAACCTTAAGATCACAACACATTGATCATATTCTTATCCGGGTTCTATGATCATTTTTAATCCAAAAATTCCAAGGATGTACCAAAGAACTTAGCAAAATATCAGTTTTGAGAAAACTTGGCAATTTCTTGCACAAGGTTTAAAAACAGGTTTTGAGATTCAACAAACACAAACATGTAACAATAATAAGCAAGGAATAAAGTTGGCACTTGGATTTCTTCAACAATTCAAACACGTTTTCATTTAACTTGAAAAAGGCTTTACATAAAGTTGAACAAGGAAAAACCAAGAGCAATTGTAAATGTGAGACCCTATACCATTTATATAGAGGGTGTACATGGTCTGTATAAGCTAAAAACTCAAAACCCTAACTTGTAGAAGTCCCAAAATTCCCTTGCTGAATTTTGAATATTGACTGATCATGTGAAGTTCTTAGACGTTTGTGAAGCTGTAAAGAGTGATGGAATTTGATCAATGGCTCACAATGAGCTTAAAATGTAAGCTTCATTTTGGTATGTAGATTCTCTGCATGGTTTTGGACTTTTCCCCAAAAATGTGTACATGGTGAGTATCATGTGAACTTTGAGGTGATGATGTGGCAGGTTTAGGAGTTGGGTTATGATTATGGCCATCTTAATCATAATTCTGGAGAGTTTCAAGGGTTAATTCAAACTAATTAAGAAATACCCAAATCGGATTATGAACTTGAAGAATAGGCTTTTGATCTGTTTTGGGTTTAAAAATTGGTATTTAGCGCGAAATTAATAACTAATTATTATTAGTTATAAACCCGGCTTGGTGGATTGGTGATATGGCAAAATGGGATGTTGTGATTGGAGGTGAGTGGTTAGTGGGGCACGTGTCATGCTACCATAGGTCTAGGTAAGTATCTTGTCTACCCAAATTAAGCCCCTCTTCTTTCTTATTTCTTTCATTTCAGTTTTAAATGCACAAAACTGAATTCCCTCTATAATCAAAGTTTCATTTTTCATACTTTTGCCACAAAATGTTTTGGAAAAGTATTTCAAGGGTATTTCATGCCAATTCATGATATTTGAAGGGTTGTTTTGTCATTTTCTTCATTCTTCAAGGTGTTGAATTGTATTGTTGACTTCTTTGAGGACTAATAATGTAAATTCTTCATAAATGAGGGACCATTCTTGCCAGTTCTTCAAAGTGGAGGGTCCTTTTGGTAATTTGACAAACTTTAAGGACCAAACTTGTAATTATGAATAAACAAGGGTTTAAAGTGTCAATTCTTCAATATTGGAGGACCCTTCTTGTACAATCTTCAATTCTTCAAGGGTTATTCTTGGAAAATCAACTCTAGGGCCCGGTTCATTTTGCGGATTCGTTTCCCGTGTTCGTTTTTGCTTGTTTCTTGTGATCTTTTGCCATTTTCTCAATATTCGTACCTAAAATACACATGGTACAAACACAAGCATATATTTGACATATTTCTTGATATTTTATGCATTTTAAGCCCATTTTGGACGATGAGACTGTGTATAAAAGCAGTCTCATCACTCCCCATACTAAACCATTGCCGTGCCCTCATGCAATGCTAGAATAAATTATTGTAGCATCTCCAAAATTCATTTTTATGCACTTTTATTGAATAATTAACTTGCTACACTACTACTACTTGCACTACTTGCGTTTTAGACATAATGTATGATTTTCATCGCAATATGGGACGTTTAGGTTCATAGAACAAGAACACGTGAATGCTTCGTTAGAAATAATTTCGTCGTCCTCGATTTTCACCCCAATTCCAAGCCAAGCGTGCAACGAGATCATTGTCATTATAAGTTAGTAATGCTAACACTATTCATATGCCCTAATCACGTACTTAGACTCCCATTTTCCTAAGTGGTATCTCTTATATTTTATTTTTGTGTTGAATGTTCACGAGGATACATTTTTGACTTATGCGATGATAGAGATTTAGGTCTAAAAATCGAGTCATAACGGTGTAACCAAGACCATCGAATTAATAACCCCCCCTAATAGACAACGATTTCAAAAAATTAAGTCAACAAGAAGGATCGATAAACACGGTTTTATAACGGTTTTAAACATGAGACTTATTACCAAGACTTTTATGGCCAAAGACGTATATCCTCACGCTAAAAGCGAATTTTGGATCTTTAAAGCTTCAAAGATTAAGGCATAATTCACTTTCAATTTCGCATAGATTTTTCGGCCTTGTGAGCTTCAAATTGTTTGCTTGATTTAGGTGAGTACTTGAAATCTTATTATTAGGTGAAGCTTTCGTTTAGCATAGTAACTTATAATTAACTCTATCATTTCTCGTCCTCATTTAAGAGACTTAGCCTAATATAAAGTTAAGGAATCGAAGCCAAGTGCTCAACACGCACAGTCAAGTAAAAAATTACTCTTATTCTCGCCATCGGAAAATCTATATTCGTGTCTTCAGACACTTATAAAACATGAGAAAATTTTAAAATTTGGCAATTTTTAGCCTTATTTTGCAAAAAACGATAAACAAAAAGATAAACTTTGGAAAGCGTGAAAGTTTCGCAAGGCAAGTATCTATTCACCCCCATACTAAAGTTAAACATTGTCCTTAATGTTTCGAGTCTAAGGGTAGGATACCCCCATACTAGAGACGTAGTCGAATGCATAATCTAGCATGGAAAGGGTGTAACCGTTAAATTTAAAGCCGTTTATGAAGTGTGCTATAAACCTAAGGTTATAACATAAGAGGATATATCATGTGTGGATATCGAGAAATTCTTCAAAGCAAACGATCGAGTGCTCCCATAAAACGAACACGAGATGCTCCAATCGTGAAGATCATGATCATCTAAAAACCACATATCACAAACAACCATGGAACAAAGGTTGGAAGGGCACAAATCCCCTCACGTAAGCTACATTAGAAAGAGATAATATGTACATGGATAAGCATGGGACTCCCCCACGAGGCACCTCGTTTTTGATTACCAATTCATGAGCTTGACTCGATCCCCTCAATACTAATTATCATCAGGGAAGGTGACTTGGTCGAGGTAGTTCAAAGAGGGAACTTCCCCACCAAAGTAGTGCTTCAACCTATGTCCATTCACCTTGAAATTGGGGCCATCCTTTTGAGCTAGCTCGATGGTCACATATGGAAAAACTTGGGTAACGGTAAATGGACCCGACCAACGAGATTTCAACTTGCCGGAAAAGATTTTCAAACGTGAGTTAAAAAGTAACACTTGATCTCCAATGTTAAAAACCCGGTTTTTAATTTTAGAATCATGAAACTTTTTAGTTTTTTCTTTGTAAATCAATGAATGTTCATAAGCAATATCCCTCAATTCAGCCATTTCATTTAATTGCATTTTCCGGTGTTTTCTCGCGGTCTGAATGTCATCATTACAATGCTTATGGGCCCAATAAGCTTTGTGTTTGAGTTCAATTGGCAAGTGACAATTCTTCCCATACACGAGCTTATAAGGAGTGCACCCGATGGGCGTCTTATGAGCGGTACGAAAGGCACATAAAGCATCGTTTAACTTATCTGACCACGATTGTCATTTTTCTCCAATCGATCCCTCCAAGATCCTCTTCAACGCTCGGTTTGAAACCTCGACTTGCCCACTCGTTTGTGGGTGATAAGCCGTAGAAAGCCGATGTGTAACCCCATATTTCCTTAGGACCCTTTTGAATTGGTCATTACAAAAATGGGTTCCACGATCGTTTATAATCCCACGAGGGGTTCCAAACCGAGAAAACAAGCTCTTCAAAAACTTGACTACCACACGAGCATCGTTCGTGGGCAAAGCCTTTGCTTCCACCCACTTGGATAGGTAGTCAACGGAGACAAGGATGTACTTATTACCATGAGATGATGGGAACGACCCCATAAAATAAATTCCCCAAACATCAAAGATCTCACACACTTGGATAATGTTTTGTGGCATTTCATCGTTTTGTGAGGCTTTGCCGTGACGTTGGCATGAGTCACACGACTTCACAAGTGCATGTGCATCTCGGTAAATAGTAGGCCAAAATAAACCGGCATCAAAGACCTTCTTTGCCGTGAGATTAGCACCATGGTGACCACCTGTGGGTCCCTCGTGACAAGCTCTAAGGATATTAAAAGATTCGGTGCCAAATACACAACTTCGAATAATTTGATCCGTACAAGTACGAAAGAGGTAAGGGTCGTTCCAAAAGTAGAACTTGGCGTCACGAAAGAATTTTCGTTTTTGTTGAGTCGTCATAACCTTAATGATGAAGTTCCCCGCAGGGTAATTTGCGATGTCCGCAAACCATGGGGTGGATGAGTCAAGCTTAGAATTCACTACACCAAGTCTCTCGAGAGGAAATTTTCGGTAATTTCCTTGTTCTCGTACACACTTTGGTGAGGATCCTCCAAACGAGAAAGATGATCGGTCGCTAGATTCTCGGCTCCATTTTTGTCAAGGATTTTGACATCAAGTTCTTATAGGATGAGAATCCAACGAAGCAATCTCGGCTTTGCATCTTGTTTAGCAATGAGATACTTGATTTCCGAGTGATCCGTATACACTATGCATTGGGTCAAGACGAGGTAAGGTCGGAATTTCTCAAATGCATACACCACGGCAAGGAATTATTTTTCCGTTGTGGTATACTTAAGTTGAGCCTCGGTCATCGTCTTGCTACCATAGTGAATAAGCAAGAAATGCTTATCATGACGTTGCCCCAAAACGGCCCCAATAGCGTAATCACTAGCATCACACATGAGCTCAAGGGGAGATTACAATTGGGAGCAACAAGAATGGGAGCTTCGGTAAGTTTCCTCTTAAGGATTTCAAAGGCTCGTACACAATTTTCGTTAAAGACAAAAGGAGCATCTTTTTCGAGGAGATGTGTAATAGGTCGAGAAATCTTTAAAAAAATCCTTGATGAATCGACGATAAAAGCCCGCGTGGCCTAGGAATCTCCTAACTCCCTTGACGGTTTTGGGATGAGGTAATTTGGCGATGACGTCTACCTTAGCTTTGTGTACCTTAATCCCCGCTTTCGAGACATTGTGCCCTAAGACGATTCCTTCCTTAACCATAAAATGACATTTTTCCCAATTGAACACTAGGTTGGTTTCCTCACAACGTTTCAACATTCTCTCAAGATTCGACAAACACGAAGTGAACGAACAACCAAACATGGAAAAATCATCCATAAAGACTTCCATCGTCTTCTCGATATGTCATGAAAAATAGCCATCATGCACAGTTGAAAAGTTCTCGGTGCATTGCAAAGCCCGAATGGCATTCTACGATAGGCAAACGTTCCATATGGACACGTAAACGTAGTTTTTTCTTGATCACGAGGATCGATGGGTATTTGGAAGTAGCCGGAAAAACCATCTAAAAAGCAATAGAAATCGTTTCCCGCAAGACGCTCCAACATTTGGTCCATGAAGGGCAAGGGAAAATGGTCTTTACGTGTGGCATCATTCAACTTACGATAGTTGATGCACACCCTCCAACCGGTCACGAGTCGAGTTGGAATTAACTCGTTGGCATCGTTTAGCACAACTGTCATTCCACCCTTCTTAGGGACACAATGAATAGGACTCACCCAAGGGCTATCGGAAATAAGGTAAATCATTCCCGCGTCAAGGAGTTTAAGGACTTCCTTTTTGATGAAGTCGTGAATTTTGGGGTTCACCCTCCTTTGGCATTGGATTGCAGGTTTGTAGTCCTCTTCCATTAAGATTTGTGGGTATAAAATTTGGGATCGATCCCCTTAATGTCGGATAATTTCCACGCAATTGCCCCTTTGTGGTCCTTTAGAACATCGACAAGCGCGGTTTTTTCATCATTCGAAAGATCTTTCGCAATAATAACCGGCAACTTATCGTCTCCTTCCAAGAATACGTATTCAAGATGAGGAGGTAAATCTTTCAACTCGGGGATTGGTGGTTCCTCAATTGAAGATTTGGGCTCGATACTCATAACCTCCTCGGGTGGAGGAAATGGGAAATCGTTAAGAAAATACTTGATAATCGAGAAGTCCTCATCGTTGTTGAGGTCTTCGTTACAAGTACGAGGAACATCAAAATCTTCCAACGTAAAACCACCACCTTCAAATGGAGTGAAGGATCGTGTCGAATTATCAAGAATGGAATCAAGCATAGTGGGATTGCCACTATTTTTATAGTCACCAAAACCTAAAACTTCTTGTGAAAATTCCTCGCAAACGACATCGATCATATCAACGAGGTTTATGGTCGCGACGGGATAAACATGAGAAATTGGAGAGTTTTGTGTTGCGTTTATAACAAGTTCCTCGCCGTTGAAACGTAAGGTGATTTTTCTAGCATGCACGTCAATCAACGCCATCGACGTATCCAAAAACGAACGACCTAAAATAAGAGGAAGTTGAGGATCCATGGGAATATCGACAATGATAAAGTCTACCGGATAATAGAACTTTCCCACTTTCACAAAAACGTCTTCGGCCAATCCTGTTGGAAATACGTTTTACGTATTAAGAAGGATCGGTCACTCCAACGATAGTCCATGTAATAGCTCGTAGTTTAGTTACTTATCTTTATTTAAGAAACACACCCAAGCCTAGCCTACAACATGTGTAGGCCGGCCCAAATGTAAGCCCAAGCCCATGACAAGGGCTTGGGTATATAAACCCTCTCCTTAGATGGAGAGGGTGTGTGGTTTTTCATTTTTACACATAGTAAACTTTTGTTTCTATCTCTAGAATTTTGTGAGTTCCACCATCTCTCTATCTCTTTCTCTCTCTAAAACATAAGCAAGATTTACATATCCTACAAATGGTATCAAGAGCCATGGGATGGGTGTATTGTTTATGTGTTTGTTTTCATAGAAATTCGTGTGTTTTTTATCTCTATTTCCCACGTCCAATTTTTTTTTTTGGTGTTTTTTGTGGTTTGATCTTCACCAATATCATCTAGATATACGTATTAGTGATTTGGGTTACTTGGATCGCTCAAAAACGCAAAATTTTTGAGTGTTTGGATTCATTTTTGGCATCAAGATTCGTATTTTTTATGTACAATACGAATTCCTTGGTTTTCTCACAAATTCGCAATAACTGGTATAAATTCGCAATTGTTTGTTATATTGCGAAATCTTGCACTTTGCTAAGTTGCGAAATCTTCTTAATTGCGAATTCTTGCAAATTGCGAAATCTTGGATTTTTTGAAAATTGCGGAATCTTGCAATTAGTATTGCGGAATTGAGTGCAAACAGAATTGCGAAATCTTGCAATTAGTATTGCGGAATTGAGTGCAAACAGAATTGCGAAATCTTCAATCTTGAGTATTGAGGAAATGTCACTTCATTGCGGAATTGTGCTAAGTTGCGAATTCTTGTGAATTGCAGAATCTTTAGAGTGATTACGAAATCAAATCCACAAAGGGATTACGAAATCTATTGGTTTGAGTAATTGCGAATTTGTATCAATTTTAGGATTGCGAATTTGAATCAACTCTAGCATTGCGAAATCTTTGGAATTTTTCAAGATTTTTCAAGATTGCGAAATTGTGAGTAATTTGGCAGTGGAATTTTTGGTTTCTCAAGAAGATAATTTTAGGGGACTTTAACATAGTTTCTCGACTCCAACACACGACAACAAGCACATTTACTTTCTCTCATTGTTCGATCATCGTTTGTAAATCTTAACGTATCAAAATGGAGTACACATCTCTTACGGATAAGTCCATCCTCTCGGGTACGGATAATCGTCCACCAATGTTGGAAAAATCTATGTACGAGGATTGGACTTCCCGAATGGAACTTTACATGTTGAACAAAGAGAATGGACATCTCATTTGGGCATCGGTGATCAATGGACCATTAGATTATGGTACAGTGACGGAAGGTACGACCACTCGTCCTCGCACAACGGGTGAGTTGACTGGAGATATGAAGATTCAAGACAAATGTGATAAGTATGCTACAAACATCATTCTCCAAGCCCTTCCTCCAGATGTCTACAAACTCGTCAGCAAACATAAAGTTGCCAAAGAGTTATGGGATAGAATTCGTGTTCTAATGCAAGGCACCTCGTTAACTAAACAAGAATGAGAGTGTAAGCTTTATGATACTTTTGATAAGTTTGCCTATGTGCCAGGAGAGACTCTCAGTGACTACTATATGAGATTTACCCTATTGTTGAATAGGCTAAATATCTATGGCATGGAAATTCCTACATTTCAATTGAACACCAAGTATTTGAACACTCTTCCTTCAGAATGGAAAAAGTACGTGACGGATGTTAAATTGGCCAAGGACTTGCATAATACCAATGTGGATCAACTTCAAGCTTTTCTTCCACAACACGAATGCCATGTGATCGAGGCTCGGTTGTCTAAACCTCAAGTTCATGATCCACTAGCCATGTATGCTTCTCAACAAAACATGGCTTATACTTATCAACAACCATCATACTTGCAGCAGCCAACACCACACACCTATCAGCAACCACAACAACCATCTTATCCACCACCAATGATGTCACAGCAAGCATTTTAACAAAGTGTTCATCAACAATCTTTTCCACAGCAACCACCATATCAGACATCACCATCACAAGCCAACACTTCTCCAATGGGCTATACTCCTCAGCAAGGATATTTTCAAATAGAAGTGCAACCAGCACAAGCTTTCTACTCTAATGAACTTCCACCAATCCAAGCACTAGTCTTACTCCAAATGATACGCCAGCTGATGTTCTAAACCATCTCACTGCCTACTTGTCAAAACTTGTTGCAACTAGAGGATTTCCACCAACAAACAATCAGCTCCGCACCTCTTCAAATCCTCGACAACAAGCTACTGTTCAAGATGGTCAAGTAACAGTGCAACCTATTCGGGGAAGACAAAATTCATATGGACCTCCTACAAGGACTGTGAATGCTCAAGCTGTGAATTCTCAAGCTAATGGAAATGGAAGCCCCATTAGTCCTCAAAAGGTTGTGACTTGCTACAATTGCCAAGGACAAGGTCATATGGCTAGGCAATGCACTCAACCGAAAAGGAGAAGGGATGAAGCGTGGTTTCGTGAGAAGATGTATTTTGTTGATGCTCAGTCTAAGGGAAAGATTTTGGATTCAGGGGAGTTAGCATTTCTTGCAGACCCAGGGGCAGTAGATACTGAAGGCATTGCAGTCGTTTCCACTTCTAATGCAACTTATCAAGTAGATGATCTTGACGCATATGATTCGGATTGTGATGACATTTACTCTGCCCAAGCTGCTCTCGTTGCTAATCTCTCTCACTACGGTTCTAATGTCGTCAGTGAGGTACCAAACACATCTAATAATATTGATGATAACCAAAATCAAGTTGGGCATGAAAATGACAACCTCGAACAGCATTTGGGAACTAGTAACTCAAATGATGTGGTACCCAATCCTACACATTTGAGTGAACCTCAACCAAATGCTATGACGGGTATTGAATCTTATGCTCAACATGATTTGGTCATGGTACCTAAACATATTACTGATAAAATGCATATCACCCTCAGACAATCCGTAGATACCAATTCCACCCTAACTGCTGAGCTTGCGTTGCATAAAGAAAAGGTCAAAACTTTTGAAATGGTCCCTCAAGCAGAGAAAATAACATGTTCTGAATTTGACCAATTTCGTTTTGAAAAGATTGAACACTTGAAAGAAATAGAATCATTAAAAGCTAATCTTTCCAATGAATTAAAAGCAAAAGAGTCGGTTGTCAATGATTTTCAGAAACTTAAAATGGATTTTGAAACTCTCGAGTCTAAAAAGTTTGAATCGGAAATTAATGCTACCAAACTTCTTAAATTCAAAGAACAACAACTTTTAAAACAATACGCTTCCATAGAAAAGGTTCATCTTTTAACTAAATCATTTAAAGAACTCGAACTTAAGCGTCTTCAAGATTTACCACCTAATCCCGGTTATGCAAAACAAGCTCAGGAATATATTCCGTGTCTTTATGATATGACCATAATTGGCAAATCGAAAGAAGCACCTTTTGTTCGTAGTACTAAGGAGACATAGTCACTTGCGGAAGAAACTCATTCTAAAATGCTTTCAAAATTCCATACGATTGATCATGATCAGTATAACAAAGATCAATTGTCTAAAAAGACCCGCATTCGCTTACAAAAGGAATTAGCTGAATTGACAGTTCTTGTGCCCCTAAGTTTGTCAAATGAAAACACTCCTAGTACGTCTCCTACACTTGTCAAAACGGATTTAACGAAGTTAATTCCACCGGTAAGTAAGGAGTCCGTTGACTAAAATGCGGTACACCAACACTTAGCCGATTTTGACAAGGTCATTTTGGAACGTACGACGGCTTCGGCCATAAAGGAAGGTGAATGGAATTTTGAGCACACTAGAGCTGCGTTTCGAGACGAAATTGTTCCGTTTGTAAAGAATGTTAAAGCTTGTCTTAGTAATCTTGATCAAGATTTGATTTTGGAAATAGAAGAAGTTAGACGTGTTTTCAGTGAAATGGATGATGCTTATGAAAATAGTTTACTTGAAATAGAACGGGTTTCACTCCAAAATGATCAGCTTCTGAAGCAAGTGATGTCTCATGATATAGTTTCCGTCTGTGTGAATAAAAGTGTTGATAATGATTCTATTGTGCATAATGTTGAATCTGTGGATCATGTGGTAGATAGTACTTGTCACGAATCTGACACTGAATTTTTAAAGCTTCAAGATTCATATTCTTTGCTTTCAAAACGTTTTTATGAGATTAAAACACATTGTATTTCGCTTGAATGCAAGCAACAATTTATTCAAGAAATCTTTGAAACGTCATTCGAAGGTGTTAATATCGATGATGCAAACTTTGAAAAGAATTTTCGATGGAATTTACAATCAGAACAACGTCAGCCAAGTGAAAAAGTTGCTAAATCTTTGTCGATAGAAATAAAGAAATCTAAGGAGCTTAACTGTGTGAACGTACTTGAGGCCGCTGAGAATTTTAAACTTGATCTAGATAATCGAGTTTCCAAGATTTTGTCCAAAGTTGATAACTTAAAACAGAAAAATACACGACTCTTCGATTCAGTAAAGCCCGCATGTGTTGATACCACTGCACAGAATCAATCATTGATTGAACAATTGGATCGAAAGTCGGCGGAAATATCTGATTTGAGGGAACAAATTTGTGATAAGAATCTGGTCTTGGCTGAGTTAAAGGGAATACTTCGTACTCTAAAAGGTAAGAATGTTGTGGATAACGCAGCCACTGTCTCAGCATTGTCCTCTAGTGCAATCAAAAGGACCCTTATAGCCGTCACACCATTTAATAAGGGCCCTTGGACTAAACCATCTCAAACTTTGGCCACTAAAGATAAGGCGGAATCAAAACCAGCTTCTAATATTCCCGTGTTGCCTTCTACAGGAGTAATCACCACTACTAAGGCTCAAAGATATAAGCTTAAAAGAAACAAGAAGAATGTCAAGAGACGAAGAAAGTAGAAGCCCATCCTAGGAATGTTATTTCTGTTTTGAATAAAAAGAATCATATAGCTAAACCTAAAGGCTCTACGGTTGTGCAGCGTTCTAAGCCTACTGTGAATTCTAATTTGAAATGTTGGAATTGCAATGAATGTATGTTTTCTAGTCGTCATGATTCTTGCCTTGTTGACCATGTGAATGAGATGAATGCCCGGAAAAATTGACTAGAATGGAAACCGACTGGGAATGTGTTAACCCAATTTGGTTGGTTGTGGCGCCCCACTGGTAGAACTTTCACTATAGTTGCAAATATGTGCCCTTTAACTAGGATCACTCCCACTGAAGCGAAGAAAGCGTGCCCTTTAACTAGGAGTACCAAGACTACCAAAACACAAGCGTGTCCTTTAACTAGGAACACTGACACTACTGTAGGAACCAAGTGCCCTTTAAATAGGTCTACTCCCACTGTAGTGCCCGCGAATAATCCAAAACCTAAGAAAGTTGGAACAGTAAAACCTGTTAGTGCTAAAACTCACATTAGAAAACGCAGGAAATCTAAAGGTCTCATAAATGCTAGCAATTCTGATAATCTTATATCTCTATCTACTAACACTCCAGAACCAATAGTTTCCAATGCATTGTCTAATGTTGTTATTGAAAATAGGTGGTCCAAATTGTTCTCTGGTATTTGGACTCTGGTTGCTCCAAGCATATGACCGGAGATCGCTCTCAGCTCAGAAATTTCGTCAACAAGTTTCTTGGTACGGTTCGATTTGGTAATGATCATATTGCAAAGATAATGGGTTATGGTGAATATAATATTGGGAATGTTATAATTTCAAAAGTGTATTACGTGGAAGGTCTCGGTCACAACTTATTTACTGTGGGACAATTTTGTGATGCAAACCTAGAAGTTGCTTTTCGAGAGCATACCTGCTTCATACGCAATTTGGAAGGGGTTGATTTATTGAAAGGTACTCGAGAAAATAATTTGTACACTTTGTCTCTACAAGACATGATGGTCGCTTCTCCCGTATGTCTTCTCTCCAAAGCATCAAAGACTAAGTCATGGTTATGGCATCGACGGTTATCTCATCTTAACTTTGACGCTATTAATCATTTGGCGAAAAACAAACTTGTTCGTGGTCTTCCTAAACTTTCATTTCACAAGGATCATTTGTGTTCCGCGTGTACAATGGGGAAAAGCACTAAGAAATCTTACAAACCCAAGACGGAAGACACCAACCAAGAGAAACTTTATCTGTTGCATATGGATCTTTGTGGGACAATGCGTGTTGAAAGTATTAGTGGTAAAAGGTACATCCTCGTTATTGTGGATGATTACTCTCGGTTTACATGGGTGAAATTTCTTACAACAAAAAATGAGGCACCGAAATTCATCATCGGATTTCTCAAGATGATTCAAGTGCGTCTCAACACTACTGTCTGACGCATTCGTACAGATAATAGAACCGAATTTGTGAATCAAATCTTGCGTGATTATTATGAAGAAGTTGGCATATCTCATGAAACATCCGTTGCACGCACTCCACAACAAAACGGTATCATTGAAAGGCGAAATCGCACACTTATGGAAGCTGCTCAAACGATGTTAATTTACGCAAAGGCTCCATTGTTTTTATGGGCAGAAGCAGTATCTACAGCAGTGTACACCCAAAACCGGTCACTAATTCGTAAACGCCATGGTAAAACACCTTATGAGCTTCTCCATGGAAAAGTACCAGATTTATCATATCTTCATGTATTTGGTTCTCTATGCTATCCAAATAATGATGGTGACAATTTGGGAAAACTTCAACCAAAGGCTGATATTGGTATTTTCATTGGTTACGCACCTGTAAAGAAGGCATACCGAATCTACAAACGTAAGTCTCGTAAGATCCTGGAAACTATGAATGTTGATTTTGATGAGCTGACAACAATGGCTTCTGAGCAAAGCAGCTCTGAACCCGCACTTCATGAAATGGGACCCAGTAACATTAGCTCTCGTCTTGTCCCAAATAACCCTATTTCATCATCATTTACGCCACCTTCTAAGACTGAATGGGATACGTTGTTTCAACTGTTCTTTGATGAATTCTTTACTCCTCCAAGTATTGTTGCTCCAGAACCTGAGGTAATAGCTCCAGTAACCGAAGTTGTCGCTCCAGCAATCGTTGCACAATCAGATACGTCTGCACCTACAATTGGTTAAGATATACCATCAACAAGTAATTCTCAACCAACACCTGTTTCAACTACCCATGTCATGCCTACTGATGATGAAAAGGATGATCACGATTTGGAATTCGCTCAAATGCGTGAACTTCCATTCTTTGGTGTACCAATTCCCGACCCTAATCAAGCCAGGTCGTCCACCTCAGAGGAAGCTCCTCCTACGGTCTACTCCAATCCACGGATTCGTGAACATGACAGCAAGTGGACAAAGGATCATCCTATAGATTCTATTATTGGTGACCCTAATCGTCCGGTATCCACACGAAGTCAGTTACAAGAAAATGCAATGTTTTGTCATTTTGATGCTTTTCTCACTGAAGTTGAACCTAAGACATGGCAAGAAGCTTTTACTCAATCCTGTTGGATAGAAGCTATGCAAGAAGAACTTAATGAATTTATACGTCTGGAAGTATGGGAACTAGTCCCATGCCCGGATCAAGTGCAGTTACTCACTTTAAAATGGGTTTACAAGGTGAAACTCGATGAGTTAGGCGGAATATTGAAGAACAAAGCTCGACTAGTAGCTCGTGGATACAAGCAATTATTGGGCATCGACTTTATGGAATCCTTTGCACCTGTTTCCCGTTTGGAAGCTATTAGACTATTCCTCGCTTATGTAGCCCACATGAATATGATCGTCTATCAGATGGATGTGAAGAAGGCATTTCTTAATGGTGAAATCAAGGAAGAGGTCTATGTTCAACAGTCGGATGGTTTTGTGAATCCTAAATATCCTAATCATGTGTACAAGCTTAAGAAGGCTCTTTATGGGTTGAAGCAAGCTCCACGCGCATGGTATGATCTATTGTCACAATTCCTCATTACACAAGGCTTCGCTAAAGGCAAGGTGGATCCCACGTTGTTCATTCAGAAACAAGGTAAAGATATGATTATGGTACAAATATATGTTGATGATATTATATTTGCAGCCTCGACCCAAACCTTATCCGACGAATTTGGGACACTCATGTCTTCCAAGTTTAAGATGTCAATGATGGGAAAGGTATCATTCTTCTTAGGCCTTCAGATATCTCAGAGTCCCAGAGGCATCTTTATCAATCAATCCAAGTATGCCCTTGAATCGCTAAAGAAGTATAAGATGAAATCTTGCGACCCTGTGGATACTCCAATGGTGGAACGAACTAAGCTTGATGCAGATCCACATGGAGTTGCCGTTGATCTGACACTTTACTGTGGAATGATCGCTACTCTTCTGTATATCACATCTAGTCGACCTAATCTTCAGTTTGCTATATGTATGTGTGCTCGGTATCAAACTAGGCCTACTGAGTTACACTTGGCTACTGTGAAACGGATCTTTCGATATCTGAAAGGAACCATTAATCGGGGAATTTGGTATTCGAAGGACTCTTCGATTGCACTTATGGCATATGCAGATGCGGATCACGCGGGTTGTCAAGATACAAGGCGTAGTACGAGTGGAACTTTGCAACTACTAGGAGATCGACTAATCAGTTGGGCATCGAAAAGGCAGAAAAGTGCTGCAATTTCAAGTACGGAAGCAGAATACATAGCTATGTCCGGTTACTGTGCTCAAATTCTTTGGATGAGATCGCAATTAACCGACTACGGTCTAGGTTTCATCAAAATTCCGATGTACTGTGACAACAAAAGTGCAATTGCCTTATGCTGCAACAATGTTCAATTCTCTCGGTCGAAGCATATTGACATTCGCTACCACTTCATCAAGGAGCAAGTGGAAAATGGAGTGATCGAGCTTTACTTTGTCCGATCTGAGTATCAATTGGCGGATATTTTTCACGAAGGCTTTAGATCGCGCTCGAATTGAATTTTTAGCCGACAAGCTAGGAATGAGAACCTTCTCGCCTGAGACTCTTAAGGAATTGGCAGATGAAGCGAAAGAATAGTGATGGTAAACTATTCTCCGTATCCTTGGTGATCATCTGTATATATTGTTTATATTTTTATCCACAAAAGCAAAATACAAAAATATAAAACCATATAAAAACCATAAAAATTGAAAAATCTAGAAAAATCCAAAAATATTTTTACTTTATTTTTCAAAGGCATGTCTTTTGGTACAATAATATTTACGGACTTAGATATGTTGATTAATATTGACACGGCACCATAAATAGAGTTCGTACAAAAGTTGTAAATATTTCATAGAACATGCCTATATGGGTTGTAGTTATTTCTGACTGCAACCCGGTTTTCACATTAAAGTCAAGTATTTCTTATGAAAGCTTTGGCTTACAATGGGAATTAATTTTCTCGGGCAAGGTTTACTTTAAAACCTCGTAAGGGATCAAGTTTACTTTATAACTTGTTCTAACACAAATCTATGTACGTTTCAGTGCATTTATTTGTTAAAACAACAGAAGTCTTGTTTTATATGAAGCTATCATCTCTACAACCATAGCAATCTACAATTGGTATCTACATACTCGACGATGCGACTAATCAACCGACGACTACAACTCTTTCAATAGAACACGGGTCAACAATTGAGGGGGAGCAATTATCAAGCATTCGAAATCTTCGATGCCGAACATGCCAAGTTCACAAGTTGGTGTCAAGACAACAATACCAATCGTACATGTGGTGTCAAGAGATGACTTCAGACGTGACGAGGCGACCAACATATGCTGACAAGAACCATCTGATCTTATCATATGATGTTCTCATCTATCAGATCCAACCATGTCAATTCTTTTCTAATATGGTGAATATGTGATCATGTTACAAATCGGTATCATATCTCATACATTTGATATCATGAAGATAAAACGAACTTGCATTTTTCTTCCCAACCTTTGTTAAAACTTCATTAAATCAATTGATATTAAAAACATCGATTGGGTTAATATTGTTAATATGGGGGAGAAAATGTGATTTAATATGGGAAATTATCAAAAATGGTTTGACTTAGCGTGATGGCTCATCCCGACATATGCGAAATGTTTTCGGATATCGTGGTATATGTTAAGGGGGAGCAAAACGGATTTGCATATCAAAATGGATTTTCATGGTGACATATACTTACCCAAAACCCATTTATTTCACGACGATGAAGATTGTGGTGACATAAGGATGGTAGGATAGGTTAAGTCCTATGATTCTGCTCGATATTGAAGATAGACATCATGGACCCAGTGATGCAATGCACAACCCATCCCAGCTAACTCAGATATCTCTCAAAAGATATTTGTTTTAATCACACGGAGACAACGCATTATCTATTGATTTATTCACTCCGAATAAATTGGTGTTGAAATGGTGGCACTCTTCTCCAGCCTCCGATCGCTAAAATCCAAAGTGCACGATCGAGTCTAGAGCCATTTGAGATCATCAAATATCTCATTAGGACACACTTTCATAATTCCTTGCTTTTTCACACACTGTGAAAAGTAAGAAAGACATTAAGAGTCCTATGCAAAATCTTCATGATCTGTCCCGAAGTCTGACCTTGAAGCTCGGGATGTGAACTTCTATGCTGAGAGGCCATACCCGAGAGTTCATCAAAGGTAACGTTCATAGTCTCCATTACCTTTCTTGTCCTTCGATTATAAACCCTGTAAGCACAAGCAGTTGAAGAATAACCAATGAAAAAGCCAATATCACCTTTGGGTTCAAGTTTACCGATATCTTCACGATCATTCTTCGGATAACATAATGCACCAAAGACATGTAAAAATGAAATATCCGGTTTTCTTCCATTAATGATCTCATAAGGTGTTTTGTTGAAACGGGTGTGAATAATGGAGCGGTTTTGAGTATAACATGCAGTTGCTATAGCATCGGCCCAAAGAAATAACGGTGCACTGGAGGAGAGAAGCATCGTTCGAGCAGCTTCAACTAACGTACGATTCCTCCGTTCCACAACTCCATTCTGCTCTGGAGTTCTTACAGCCGAAGTTTGATGAGAAATCCCAACTTCGTCAAAATAAGCTTTCAATTTCTGATTGGTGAATTCTGTACCGTTATCCGTTCTCACAATAATGACAGGGGCTTGCAGTAGTACTGATGTTTTCTTCAAGAAGTTAATAATTACATCAGGGGTTTCATCTTTTGAAGCAAGAAAATGAACCCATGTGTAACGAGAATAGTCATCCACAATGACAAGGACATACCGCTTTCCATTAATACTTTTGATTCTCATTGGGCCACACAAATCCATATGTAAGAGATGTAACCTATTCGTTGAGTTGGGAACAGGTTTGGGTTTGTGAGGCTTCTTCTTACTTTTACCTTGCTCACATGAAGGACAAAGATGGTCTTTGGTATATTTGAACTTTGGAAGACCGGTAACGAGATCATCTTTCGCGAGATGGGTGATGGCATCGAAATTGAGATGAGATAACCGTTGATGCCATAACCACGACTTTGTTGATGTGGCTCAGGCCATGAGACAAATTGGAGAAGCAACAGACATTTGAAAAAGATCAATGGTGTAAAGGTTGGTGGTACGATTTCCTTTCAACAGATCAATTCCTTCAAGATCTCTTACAAAACATGTATGACTTCTGAAAGCGACCTCCAAGTCTGAATCATAAAATTGCCCAACCGAGAACAAGTTATGTCCCAAGCCATCAACAAAAGAGACTCTGGTGATGATTATATTTCCCCAATGAAGATCACCATAGCCTAGAATTGCCGCAACATGATCATTTCCAAATCGAACAGTTCCCATGAAACGCCATACAAAGTTCTTGAGAAGGCTTCGATTCCCAGTCATATGTTTGGAACAGCCCGAGTCCACGCACCAGAGACAAATTTCAACAGCCTGCCAATGATAAGAGAAACAAATATTTTGGCAACCGATGAAATAGGCTCCTGTAGGGTTAGAAGATAATTAAGCCGTATCACATACCGACGTTTCACTATCAGTATGAGATCTACTAGTGTTGATAATTTTGCCACTACAGTCAAAATTTCTACCAGTAGGCAACCATTTAGAGGTGAGTCTAGGGCTACTAGGCTTAGCAAGACTTTCTGTGGACCCTACATGCGTACTTTTTGGAACATACACCTTAGCCTTAGGAGTGCGTTGTTGTTCACTGACTGACAGCTTGTCAATTCGAGTGTAACCACCATAATTCAAACCATTCATAGTCAAACCACAAGCATCATGACTAAAAGTAAAGAAACATTTATTACATTTAGCACAAATAACTTCAGATTTTTCATTCCGAATAGCAAGCTTAAAGTCATTACATTCAGATGAATTAGGTTTCTGATTATGATTAAAAAGTGGTAAATTCCTAGAGTGTTCTTCTACTTCCACATTATTGATCTTGGGGCGACTACTTCTAGAGGCAAAAGGGACCCTATCATTCCTTGTATTGCTCGTGGGCTGTGGCCTTCTGCTCTTAGTGTAGTTGTTTATTCCCGTAGAAGAAGACACGCGTCTATTAGAATTAGCACTTTTTAAATCAATAACTTGTGGTTGAGTTATAGTGATCGGTTTTGTCCTAACGCTTGCTGTACGTTGTTTGCTAGGCACAAAGGGAGAACTAACACGAAAAATTCCTGGGGCAATCACAGCAGTTTTCGTTCCAGCAACCTTGGGAAAAGGTGTCACAGCAATACGAGTCGGTCCCGAGGTTGCTGGTTTCTGGATCATCGTATCCACAATCGAGCTAGGTTCAGAAGACTTATCTTTTAACAAGGCCTTTAACTTACAGTTCTCACAGATTTTATCAATAAGTTTCTGATAGACAGACTTACTTTGTTCAACAGCCCGCTTATATGAAACAACAACAGATTGTAAATCTGCAATCTTAGCCTTAAGCTTCTGAACATTACCACCACTAGCACTCTCTAACCCTGACGAGGCCAAATTCGTTTCTGAAACCCCTCCTAACTGAGCCTGCAACCATGCGATAGTTTGTTGCATTTCCATGTGAGCTTTTGCATACGAAATCTTATCATATTTGCATTCATCACATTTTTTGACAAATTTATTCCAAAGATCGGTGAATTCTTTATCTTTTTTAATGACATAAGATTCCATTTTCTCTTTCATAAGATCAAGCTCAGTTTGGAGGTTTTCATTATGCGACATAGAGGTACCTAACTCAACAGGGCTACTATCAATACAATCACGAGCTTTAGAGAGGCGTTCAAGATCGTTTTCCAAAACTTTAATTTTATCAAGAGATTCATCAGCTTCCTTCGTCAATGATTTAAAGTCTTCAACAAAGTTGGCTAATTCTTTTAGAAAAGCGTTTTCTAAATTTCCTAACCGAGCATCAACTTGATTAATAATCGGATTAATATCGTTTTGAAGAATTTTCTGAACCTCAATCTGAATAGGTGATGT
The DNA here is from genome assembly GCA_025667525.1 of Glebionis coronaria. Lineage (NCBI taxonomy): Eukaryota > Viridiplantae > Streptophyta > Magnoliopsida > Asterales > Asteraceae > Glebionis > Glebionis coronaria. Next base: position 315,118,108 of record CM046875.1, on the reverse strand, counting down.
AAAATTACCTCCAGTTATTTTTGAATTAACAACACGTTTAAGGATGACAAAGTTATCTTTAAGCTCGTTTAGAAATCGGCGAGTGATACTCGGTTTAGGAGGGTCATCAGACAATTCCTCACTTGGTAGCAAAAGCATTTCAGTACTCGTTTTAGACCGAACAAAAACAGTTGGAGGATTAACTTTCGGATAATAAACGGGTATCACTTCTTTATCAAGCTTTTTCATTCTTAAACGAGACTCTACAGCAAGTTCAGTAGTTTCCTCGGAATCATGCACACTAGGAGGATCATGCTCATCAGACAATAGCACACTACCATTATATAAAGTTTCATTAGTGGCCTGAACTTGCTTAAGGTATCCTGGATTAGCGGGAAGAGGACAACCTAAAGCCATTTTGTATCGAGTGTAATTTATCTCATTTACTTTTGGTGCGAGCATATTTATCGTCTGCATAGTTTGGCCACGTTTTACTAAAAGGTTGTCTAATTCTCTAATCCTATCCTGCGCTTTGCAAAAATCCTCAAGAAGCCCATCTTCTCGAATTTTGAAATCATGTTTTAGCTGTTTTCGTTCTTCTTTTAATTCCACAATAATAGATTTTTCAGTTGAAAGCTGTTTATTAAGAGAAGTGATTTCATCATTCAATTCGCTTATCTTTTTAGCACTACTTAAGTGTAAGGCATTTAATTTCTTAGTGGTGCATTTTTCTTGATAAACCGATGTAGCATGAGCTTGTTCAAGTTCCTTGATTTTAGCATGATAAATCTCAAAACTTTTCTCCCGTTCCTTATATCCCGCAAGCTCAGTGGTCAATTTGGCATTAGTTTCTCTAAACTTATTATTAACCACCGTAGCATGATCTACATACTTAGCAAGCTTATCAAATAGAGATTTATAATACGCATGTGTCTCATCAGGAAGGGTTGTAGGCTGAACAACTTGATCCACACTAAGGTCCACACTAGGCTCATTTGAAATAATATTACTATTATTCGTTTGATCCTCGTGTGTCTCAATGTAGGGCTCAAGCATCTCAGTATACTCTTCATCCTGATTAGACATATTATATATATCATTATCATCAAAACTTGGGTGTACCTCAGAGGGACCGTCGGCATCATAGACGGGAGCTCTGTCATCATGCATTCCTGAGGTTGATGCTTGCTGTAAGTTTGCCATCAAGATGTAGTTGGCATTCACCTCTTCTTCCTCGTCATATTCTGCAGCAGAAGCCATAAGATCAAATTCCTCAGCTTGAAGTGGGATTACTGCCTCTTCTTTTTGTGCTATGAGAAGCTGAGTCTGAAGATAAGCAACATCCCTCTTCTTTTTGGCTGTGCAATCTCTAGCATAATGACCAAATCCCCTGCAGTTGTAGCACTGAACCTGACGATTGTTGTTTCCATTTCCCGTACCAGTATTCTCAGCCCTTGCAGCCACAATGTTTCCCATCTGGTTACCAACCGCTGGCACAACTATTAACCCATTCTGATTACCCGCATTCGGAACACCCGGATTTGGACCACGGTTTTGCCCATACTGATTTCCTGCATTGCCAACGGTCTGCCCAACATTCTGACCATATTGTTGAAATTGAGTCCCCGTGTTTCCAGCAACTACCAATTTGCGATCTTGATTCGCATTCATGAAAGGTTGAGCAATCTGCCTATTTCTAGTATTCGAGGAGATTCTCTGATTGTTGTTGGTGGGGTTAATGGTGATTTTGAATGCCTTTGCAAGAAGGGCAAGACCAGTATTAATAGCATGAGTAGGATCGGTAATGTCATCAAAACAGGCAATGGGTTGTTGTAAGTAATTCATAGCAGCAGGGTGTTGATATCCATAAGCGGTGAGTTGTTGTTGTTGTTGTTGTGGCAGGAAGTTACTTGATGAGGGTTGATGGTAGGGTACCATGGGATATGACATAGATGATGGAGAGTTTGCCATAAAAGCCAATGGATCTTGTGTCTTGGCACGTCTTTCTGCCCTAACTTCGTTAGCTTCATCTTGATTCATCTTCAAATAGTCATAAACTTGAGTGTAGTCCACAACATGAAGATCCTTGGTTTGATTGACAAGAGTGACATATCGTGACCATTCAGAAGGAAGATTATCAAGAAATTTGATGTTGGCAGCAATTTGTGCAGGTTCATGTTTGTTTCTTCTAAGATGGTTCATGAGGGTTGAAAACCGATGATAATAAGGTTCAATTTGTTCCCCTTCAGTAGACGTAAATTTCTCCCATTCACGAAGCAACTTAGTTTCCTTTTCTTGTAAACCGATTTCACTGCCCTTCATCATTTTCTGAATCCTAAGCCACATCTCGTGTGCGGTTTCACAACTATCGACAGCAGCATAAACATCTTCAGGAAGTCCCATAAGAATGACTTGAATTGCTTGATCATCAGCGTCGAGTTGTTTGGATTCAGCTTCAGTTAATTCTTCATATGTTTGCTCATGACTAGAGTCAGCCACTGGGTTAGCATTCGTAGGATCTCCAGGTACAATAATTGTTCTTCTAACATACGGACCCTTTTGAATCGAGTTGACAATCAACTTTCCCAGAGGTTTACATTTTGCATAACGAAGGAGACGACTAGCCCATGTAGTGTAGTTCTCCTTGGTAAGCATTGGTGGACGATTCTCAGTACCCGCAGCATAAATATCTTGTTGAGACGTCATCGTAGAAGTCGTGTGAACAACATGATCTCAATTCGTAGAAAGCGTGTGGTGATGTTGAAATTCCGAAACTTCGGATTTTTTCTTCTCAGTCCGACAATAAATTCCTCAGTCCGACAAAACGGTAAGCTGAAAAAATTGTGTATCGCCAAATTTTGAAATTGAGTTCGAGATAGCAAAAAATTAGTAGGGATAAAATTTGATTTTACTTGACCTAAAAATTTTAACTCTTTTTATTTTTTTTTTTGATCTTCGTGTAAACTATGTTCTAAAACTAGTCTAGATGGTGGCTAAGATTAAAAATTACTCAAACAAAATTTCCATCGGAATGCCCATCGGAATATTCTATCGGAATGTGCTTCTATCGGAATGTCCTACGATCGGAATGTCCTTCTATCGGAATCTTAGATCGCAATGATGACCTGTCGGAATGCTTAGATCGGAATAACTTCAGATCGGAATATGTTCAGATCGGAATATTTTCAGATCGGAATAACTTCATATCGGAATATGTTCAGATCGGAATAACTTCAGATCGGAATGCTGACAAAATTTAAGCAGAGTAACGGCTTAAAAACATTCCTTATACCCGTCGGAATCCTAGATCGCAAAGTACGATCGGAATGTCCAGATCGGAATAAGTAATAAAATCCAACTATCGCAATGTAGAACAAAACCCTTTGCGATGGTAATGGTTATTGCGATGGAAGCCCACGTGTAACTTGTACTTTCCGATAGAAGTTTCTGCAAGAATTTCGGAAAGATGAAAAAACAAGAAATTTCTCAACTTTTGATCCAAAATACTTGTTTTTAAGCCAAAACCAAGATGCCCAAATCACTACTACACGATTTAAAGAAGTTATACGACTTAGAAACACAAACAACCACGAAAATGTTTCGATGTTTTGGCGAAAAACAATCAAAATCACACGAAATGCTTAAATACGAATCCCTTGGCTCTGATACCACTTGTTTGATTGTAACACACGACTTATAATGATATAGAAATGTAGATGAAGAAAAAACCAAAAAAGAAAGATTAGATTAGATGAAGGAAAAGAGAAAAACAAAGTTGTGAATTCCTAGTGAGAGAAACACATACGTTTCTCTCTCTACAAAACAAATGAAATGGAAAACACACACACAAATGAGGCTTAGGAGGCCTTTTATACTAAGTACTAAGTGTTTAGGAGGCCTTCCTCATTTGTGTGTTCGGGACTAATTCCCGTTACATAAACATTAATAACTAAGAACTCTCGACACCGTTGAATATTATTTTTCACGAGCTTCGCAACGGTATATTATATGACCATCACTTTAAATACGGCTAACAGAAAGTATTTACAATGAAGATGGAAATCCTTCTTGAGCGAATATCAAAAAGCTCATGGTAGGTGAGTTGTGCGATTATTTATGAATCAAACTTGTGATAACTGGAAAGCAACCGTGGTTTAATTCTTAGCTGAACTTAAACACGTTCCAGGCATCTACGCAATATCTTAGTAATCTTGCCAGAACACTCAGAGAGATACCTTAGTGTTCACAGTGATGAGTGGAAATCCTTCTAGTGTTAACCTCAAACAGCACTTGGTAGGTAACTTGCAAGATTCAATATGATTTAAGCTCGTGACAACTGGAAAGCAATGATGGTGCGGTTCTTTAATGAATCAAACTTGTTCCAGGAATCAGAATTAACGACTTCAATCATGCGGATAATTTTATCCAAATGATTCACTCTTTAGGTTCGCAGTCAGCTTTGGACGGTCGAGTAAAGAGAACGGGTTTACCCGCGAAATCTTGTCAAGGAGATTTTTAATTAAATCTACCTGCCATAAGTACGATATTTTATATCGTCCAACGATCTTCACCGACCGGAGGTAAAATGCTACCAAATTAGAATGAAATGTTCAAAGTCATTTCATTCGTGTCTACTTATGTTGCGGCATTTGAAGACGGTGGCGTTGCGGGATCCAAGAAGAAGTAGTCCCGGCATGCTTATACTTTATGCACTTAATACCTCATCTAATTCAAGAAAGCCTAAAACTTAAGACTTCCGCTGTATCGAACTCTGAAGCTTTCAAGAATTACAAAGGTATAAGTATGTGCGACGTAAGGTCACGAAGAGGCGAAGATCACAAGTGATGGATGCACAAGATCAAGGCAAGAGATTAATGCTTAAGATTGATATCAATGATCACATCAGCATGGTCACCTGAAAAGAAAAAAGAAAAGAAAGACGAAGACTACGAGCTCAAGATAAGCATAGTATGTTAGGTTTACCTTATTATTGTAACTTGGGTAATGCCCTTGTTTGGAGTGACCTCCCTTAGGGGGAGATTGTTGGAAATACGTTTTACGTATTAAGAAGGATCGGTCACTCCAACGATAGTCCATGTAATAGCTCGTAGTTTAGTTACTTATCTTTATTTAACAAACAAACCCAAGCCTAGCCTACAACATGTGTAGGCCGGCCCAAATGTAAGCCCAAGCCCATGACAAGGGCTTGGGTATATAAACCCTCTCCTTAGATGGAGAGGGTGTGTGGTTCTTCATTTTTACACATAGTAAACTTTTGTTTCTCTCTCTAGAATTGTGTGAGTTCCACCATCTCTCTATCTCTTTCTCTCTCTAAAACATAAGCAAGATTTTACATATCCTACAAATCCACATGCGGGAATAGTGGAATGATCGGCCAACTCGATAGACATTAGTGAAGGAGTAATATTAGGAAGATTGAGCGACTTGAAGATTGCAAGAGGCATCAAGTTAATACTAGCACCAAGATTGGCCAAGGCATAGCATTCTTCCATATCTTGAATTTCACTTGGAATCAAGAATTTACCGGGATCACCGACTTTTTGAGGTATGCGGTTAAGATAAACCGATGAACAACTAGACAATTGTTGCAATTTCTCCTTGTTGTTTAACATACTCTTAAATTTAGCGGCAAATCGAGGCATCATGACCAAAGCGTCGGAAAAACTTACATTGAAATGCACATCACAATTTTTTTTCATAAAAAGCTCAAATTGGTAATTGTCGCGCTCTTGACGTTTCTCCTTACGAAGTCTCGATGGGTAGGACAAAGGTGGTGTGGGTTGAGGCATAGGCATAGCCTTTGGAATCTCGGGTTCCAATTGTGGTAATGGGTCAACCGTAGGTGTGGCTTGAGCGGTACTTCGTGGGATTGGGATGCTCCTTTTCGACCACCACCTCGGATTCTTCCTCAATTTCCTCCATCTTTGGAGTAATTGGTTGAGGAGTCAGTTCCTTAAGTGTCTTACCACTTCGTGTGGTAATCACTTTCATCTCTCCCTTAGGGTTCGATATGGTGTTGCTAGGAAGACTACTCGAAGACGTTTTACACATTATAGCCTCAAACATGGATGCCATTTTATCCTCAAACATAGATTGCCTCTTATCGGCCTTTAGCATCTCCTGTTCTATTTCATGTTGCCCTTGTTCCATCTTTTGTTGGTTTTGTTGTAACCTAGTCACATGACCCTCCATTTTGTTGGTGTGGATCTTAAGCTCATTTGCTAACTCATTTTTCAACTCCTCTTTAAAGTCATTCTTAAACTCGGATCTTAGGCTAATGATCTATCTTTGAATATTATCAAACCTAGCATCATTTCCATTAGTATATTCAACAAATTCATTTGGAAGATCTTTCAAGTTTTGCAAAATTTTGTTGTTGTTTTAAAAATCATTGTTTTGATTTTTGTTTGAAACTTGATTGTTATTAGCCCCTTGATTCCCATAGTTGTTACCCTTGTAATTTGTTTTGTAACCAACTTGATTGTTTCGATAGTTGTTAGCATTTTGATTTGGAGCAAAACCCGGTGGAGTCATTTGATTAGAGCGAGTAACTTGACCGTTTTGGTTGTAAGTTCCCGTGGCCACATAGGAACTCGAAGTGTTACCACCGTTGGTAATGCACTCGGAGAAATCATGACCTCCACCACAATACATGAAAGAAACCTCAACTGCTTTAGCCGTAGCGGGAGCACTTTGTTCACCAACTTTAAATTCAATCAAAAGTCCTTTAAGCTTATCAATGATTTTGTTCTCCAAATTTGCCTCAATTTGGCAAGCATCGATGGTATTGGATAATGAAGGTGAACCGAAGATGAAGCCTTACGAACACTCGACGTGCTACGAGAACTATAGACCTTAGACCTGTTCTCAATAGTCAACAACGCTTCCTCGACGGTTTTACACAAAAAATTACCACCCACGGCGGCATTAAGATAATCTCTCTCATGATCGTTCAATCCATTGTAAAACGTGTCAATTTGATGCAAGTCGGAAAAACCATGATGAGGACACTCGTGCAACATTTCCTTAAACCGATTCCAAGCCGTAGAAAAACTCTCATTAAATTCTTGTGAAAATTTTGAAATCTCGTTTTTCAAATGCGTAGTCGTAGAGGGCGGGAAAAATTAGTTCACGAACTTCGAAACAAGATCCTTCCACGTCAATATAGAATTGGGTCCTTTCTCTAACCAAATTTTAGAGGGCCCCGCTAAGGAATACGGAGAAAGCATCATCCTAATCGAGTCATTAGCAACGTCCTTAAACTTGCAAGTGGCGGTAAGACGATTGAATTGGCGGATATGGTTGTGCGGGTTGTCCTTTTCATCACCACGGAATTTTTTGTTTTGGATCATTGACAAGAAACCCGTCTTAACTTCAAAATTCTCCGCAAGGATGGCGGGAATCACAATAGCCTCTCCATAACCCTCGGTGGGTGCTTGAAGTAACTCCATCATGGTTCGATTAGCCATGGTTTCTTCTTGTTCTACGATAGGTTCGTCAATAGGAGACTGTTCACTTGAAAGGTTAGGTGTGGTTTCCTTTCGGTTTCTTCGTTTACGTGAACGTCTAGCTTGGTTGCGAGTTTGCATAAACGTCACGTTCAACGTGGGGATGCGCAAAGAAGATTCTTTTTGGTGTTTTTGACTTTTTCAATTTTTTTGTGGTTTTTGATTGTTTTTACTTTTTTCGGATTTTGGTGATGTATTACGTAGAAAAAAATCAACAAATCTATCAAATCTCTTGATTAAAGGAGCCTCAAGGAATGAAAACAATCACGTGAAGTGAACGCCTTCGATGACTTTAGAACGTTGGTGGAACACCAAAACGTTCAAGAGGGTTTAATCAATTGAAACCAAAAAAATATATATGATATATAGATAATACTTTGGTTGGCAAACCCTCGTTTAGCCCTTTTTATCTAAACACGCACAAGAAAGTGGAGAAACGAGGCGGCGCGAAGCACTTAAGAGCCTTTTTCTTTAGGGTATTTTTTATAATACCCGCCTTATACCCACCTTATAGTTTGTGTTTTTCAAAATAAAGCTTCACGAAAGTAATTATCTATTTTTTCTTTTTTCTTTGTTTGAGATTCGAATACCATGATCGAGTGATGAAATCCCGAATCAAGGTTGTGTTTTCACACTTTTGGAGTACTTGTGAATTTATTGTTCTACGAATACAATATAGTAATAATATTCACACAAAAAACGAAAAACAAATAATACGTATTAGTAGACTTCTACTAATACAATTATATTTATGGATAATATAAAAACAACAATTGTTCAAATCAAAACACAACACGCCTCCCCGGCAGCGGCGCCAAAATGATTGTGGTAAAATACGACCTTTTAAGTTCGTTTCCCAAGGAGGCAAGTGTGTTGTGTAAAGAAATGATTAAGTATTTGTGATTATAATTATGAGAAAAGAAAAGAAAAAAGAAAAGAGAAAAGAAAAGAGAAAAGAAAAGAGAAAAGGATGACGGTTATGATAAAATTACACTAAGACGAAAAGTCGTGCACGTAAACCCGTAAAATATGACTAAATTTAAAAATTAACCTAAAAATACCTAGAAAATGGCAATAAATCCTAAAAAAGGTAATTAGAGTTTATAAAAAAATCAAAATTCACTCAAACCTTTTATTTAATGAAATATAAATTTTTAATGCTAAATAAAGCCTAAAAAATAAATTTAGTTAACAAAAAGCCCAAAATGAAATTTCTCACTTTGTAAACTCTAAAATGACTAACTAAATTAAAAACTATTTTTAAAAAATTTATAATAGATTAAAACTATTTAAAAATGATTAGAAATTATAAAAACCTTAAAATAATTCTAAAAATTATTTAAATGACAAAAAATTAATCTAAAAGTTTTAAATTTCTAACTTAATGTATTTAAACTAGGAAAAATGAAAAAGTTGCAAAAATCTTAAATTTAATTTTTAATAATAAAATAATAATAAAATATTAATAAAAATCCAAAATTTATAAAAAAATCTAAAAAGTTTCAAACTAGTTTATTTTAACCTAATTAAACAGAAAATGAACTTGAAATTACCAAAATACCCCTAACAGGCCTCCAAATGGGCCAAAAGTCCAAACAGAACCCTTAATGGGCTTCTTATGGCCCAATAAGAAAAATGTTTTCCAAATAAGCCCAAAATCTCCTATCAGACTCAAAATTCATTTTTAAAGACAAAATTTCAACGGCCCAAAAGCTGAAAGTGAGCTTATCACAGCTTATTTCAAAGCAGCTTATTCTTAATGGGCTTTTTGGCCTATTAAACTATAAGCTGATGCCATAAGCTGAAATTTGACACACAACCTTCTCTTGACCTAATTAAGATGTTTGTAAAAAGAAATTTGGAATAAGCCCAAGAAATAAGCCTGAAATAAGCAAAAGCTCTCTACAGAAAACGACAAAATAGTCGTTTTTGAGTTCTAGACCACTTCAAGGGCTGATTCAACTTGGAAAAGATTTTAAATGACAAAACTAAGCTTAATAATCAAAAAGATTTCAAATAAGCACAATGAATAAGCTGGAAAAATCAATAAGCACTTATGTTAAAAGTTAAATTAGTTGGTTTTCTAGTCAAACCTAAAAGTCAAACCCTAATATGCTCCAGATTAGTTCAATGTGTCAAATAAGGAAGATTGATTACAAAATCAAAGTTGTTGAAAGTCTGGATAAGCTAAAATAGCTTATGAATAAGCTGTTTGATAAGTAACACTAGTAGGGGCTAGTTTTGGGTGTCCAGCAGTGGGTAAAGTTGCCACTGATTGACTTCTTTGGCTTTTTGTCTTTTGTGGATTTTTGTTGGATTCAAGGCACAAAAAGGCACCCTTATAACCAGTGGGTTATAAGGAGTCAATCACAATCAAACAAACACAAATCCTAACAGCCAGTTGATACAGTTAATTCAAAAGATCACAAGACATTGCACAGACATGAACATAAGCAGCAATAAACAAGATAAGCAATTTTAGCAAGAATAAGCTAACCAAATTGAACCAAATGCACACAATAGCTTAGATAAATTCAAATGAACATAAATCAACTAGTTTCATACAATGATTCAAGGTTTAGAACAAGATTCAAGCTAAAATATGTTACTGATGAACAAAAAACAAGCAGAATATGAACTTTACTGATGTACTTGACCATAAATCCAATTTCAAACACTCAAATATTCTAAGCAGGTTACACAAACTTTGATTTAACACTTGCTAGCCCTAAACATGCATACACTCTAGGTGTTTCCAAAATCTTAGGTAAAAATATGCAAAATCAAGTGAGTTATAACACAATATAGGATTTGATGTTTAAAAGCAGAAAACTTGCAGATAATAGCATACAACCAAGTAATAAGCAGACACAAGCACTTAACAACCTAAAACCCTAACTCAAAATAGCATTCAAAACTTAAACAGATAAACCCAAACACCCATTAAACTTTTTAATCAAAGATTTAAACAAGTAAATGTGTGATTCAGTTTTACCCAAGCCTAATCTAGCATAATAACAACAATATCATGTAGTATCAAGCAAATTCAAGCCACAAGAACACTTCATACAACAACAGAACTCAAATTCACAAAATATCACCTTTTTAACAGATTTTGGGTAAGAAGACTCAAACCTCATGAATGTACATCCACATTCACGAATTTTTTAGCTTATGTGCCTAGCTTAACAAGGCACAAGCTTCCACAAAGCTGCTAAGAGTAACAAGGTTAGAACAAGCAATATATAAAACTGAAAATTAAAAAACAAAGCTGATTAATGCAACCTTTGTACCCACTCCTTGATTATCCCCAAACCACAAGCTCACAATACCTTGATAATCTTCTTATCAGGGTGCTATGATCACTTGTAATCCAAAAATTCCAAGGATGTACCAAAGAACTTAGCAAAATATCAGTTTTGAGAAAACTTGGCAATTTCTTGCACAAGGTTTAAAAATAGGTTTTGAGATTCAACAAACACAAACATGTAACAATAATAAGCAAGGAATAAAGTTGGCACTTGGATTTATTCAACAATTCAAACACGTGTTCATTAAACTTGAAAAAGGCTTTACAGAAAGTTGAACAAGGAAAAACCAAGAGCAATTGTAAATGTGAGACCCTATACCCTTTATATAGAGGGTGTACTTGGTCTGCATAAGCTAAAAAATCAAAACCCTAACTTGTAGAAGTCCCAAAATACCCTTGCTGAATTTTGAATATTGACTGATCATGTGAAGTTCTTGGACGTTTGTGAAGCTGTAAAGGGTGATGGAATTTGACCAAGGGCTCACAATGAACTTAAAATGTAAGCTTCATTTTGGTATGTAGATTCTCTGCATTGTTTTGGACTTTTCCCCAAAAACGTGTACATGGTGAGTATCATGTGAACTTTGAGGTGATGATGTGGCAGGTTTAGGAGTTGGGTAATGATTATGTCCATCTTAATCATAATTCTTGAGAGTTTCAAGGGTTAATTCAAACTAATTAAGAAATACCCAAATCTGATTATGAACTTGAAGAACAGGCTTTTGATCTGTTTTGGGTTTAAAATGGGTGTTTAGCACGAAATTAATAACTAATTATTATTAGTTATAAACCCGGCTTGGTGGATTGGTGACATGGCAAAATGGGATGTTGTGATTGGAGGAGAGTGGTTAGTGGGGCACTTGTCATGCTACCACATGTCTAGGTAAGTATCTTGTCTGTCCAAATTAAGCCCCTCTTCTTTCTTCTTTCTTTCATTTCAGTTTTAAATGCACAAAACTGAATTCCCTCTATAATCAAAGTTTCATTTTTCATACTTTTGCCACAAAAGGTTTTGGAAAATTATTTCAAGGGTATTTCTTGCCAATTCATGATATTTGAAGGGTTGTTTTGGCATTTTCTTCATTCTTCAAGGTGTTGACTTGTATTGTTGACTTATTGGAGGACTAATAATGTCAAGTCTTCATAAATGAGGGACCATTCTTGCCAATTCTTCAAAGTAGAGGGTCCTTTTTGTAATTTGACAAACTTTAAGGACGAAACTTGTAATTATGAATAAACAAGGGTTTAAAGTGTCAATTCTTCAATATTGGAGGACACTTCTTGTACAATCTTCAATTCTTCAAGGGTTATTCTTGGAAAACCAACTCTAGGGCCCGGTTCATTGTGCGGCTTCGTTTCCCGTGTTCGTTTTTGCTTGTTTCTTGTGATCTTTTGCCATTTTCTCAATATCCGTACCTAAAATACACATGGAACAAACACAAGCATATATTTGGCATATTTCTTGATATTTTCTGCATTTTAAGCCCATTTGGACGATGAGACTATGTATAAAAGCAGTCTCATCACTCCCCCATACTAAACCATTGCCGTGCCCTCACGCAATGCTAGAATAAAGTATCATAGCTTCTCCAAAATTCATTTTTATGCACTTTTATTGAATAATAAACTTGCTACACTACTACTACTTGCACTACTTGTGTTTTAGACATAATGTATGATTTTCATCGCAATATGAGACGTTTAGGTTCATAGAACAAGAACATGTGAATGCTTCGTTAGAAATAATTTCGTCGTCCTCAATTTTCACCCCAATTCCAAGCCAAGCGTGCAACGAGATCATTGTCATTATAAGTTAGTAATGCTAACACTACTCATATGCCCTAATCACGTACTTAGACTCCCATTTTCCTAAGTGGTATCTCTTATATTTTATTTTTGTCTTGAATGTTCACGAGGATACATTTTTTACTTATGCGATGATAGAGATTTAGGTCTAAAAATAGAGTCATAACGGTGTAACCAAGACCATCGAATTAATAACCCCCCCCCCCCTAATAGACGACGATGTCAAAAAATTAAGTCAACAAGAAGGATCGATAAACACGGTTTTATAACTGTTTTGAACATGAGACTTATTACCAAGACATTTATACGCCCCCTAACGGATGGGCCTTATTATCATAGGTTTACCTCCATCTTTTATTCAACTTCGCCATGAAGCTTTTATTATGACTTCGGTCTTGCCTTGCCTTTTATTTAACTTCGCCATGAGGTGTTTATTATGGCCAAAGACGTATATCCTCACGCTAAAAGCGAATTTTGGATCTTTAAAGCTTCAAAGATTAAGGAATAATTCACTTTCAATTTCACATATATTTTTTGGCCTTGTGAGCTTCAAATTGTTTGCTTGATTTAGGGGAGCACTTGAAATCTTATTATTAGGTTAAGCTTTCGATTATTCGGGTTGCCAATACTTCAAAACCGTGACGCTGGCGATACCTTAATGTCTTCCCAATTTAATTACATGGAAGCGACTAGAAAAGACTAGAAACCAACAATCAAGACTAAACCGCTAAGCCAATATTTATTAAGCAAAATATATATACAAGCGAAGGGAGAATAAGCAAACAATGAGAACACATAAGTTTTTGAAAGAATACGAATACTCTACGTTTAGCATAGTAACTTATAATTAACTCTATCATTTCTCGTCCTCATTTAAGAGACTTAGCCTAATATAAAGTTAAGGAATCGAGGCTAAGTTCTCAACACGCATGGTCGAGTAAAAAATTACTCTTATTCTTGCCATCGGAAAATCTACATTCGTGTCTTCAAACACTTATAAAACATGAGAAATCTTTTAAAATTTGGCCATTTTTAGCCTTATTTTGCAACAAAACGATAAACAAAAAGATAAACTTTGGAAAGCGTGAAGGTTTGGCAAGGCAAGTATCTATTCACCCCCCATACTAAATTTAAACATTGTCCTAAATGTTTCGAGTCTAAGGGTAGGATACCCCCATACTAGAGACGTAGTCGAATGCATAATCTAGCATGGAAAGGGTACCGTAAAATTTAAAGCCGTTTATGAAGTGTGCTATAAACCTAAGGTTAGAACATAAGAGGATATATCATGTGTGGATATCGAGAAATTCTTCAAAGCAAATGATCGAGTGGTCCCATAAAACGAACACGAGAGGCTCTAATCGTGAACATCATGATCATCTAAAAACCACATATCACAAACAACCATGGAATAAAGGTTGGAAGGACACAAATGCCCTCACGTAAGCTACATTAGAAAGCGATAATATGTACATGGATAAGCATGGGACTCCCCTACGAGGAACCTCGTTTTTGATTACCGAGTCATGAGGTCGACTCGATCCCCTCAATACTAATTATCATTGGGGAAGGTAACTTGGTCGAGGTAGTTCAAAGAGGGAACTTCCCCACCAAAGTAGTGCTTCAACCTATGTCCATTCACCTTGAAATTGGGGCCATCATTTTGAGCTAGCTCGATGATCCCATACGGAAAAACTTGGGTAACGGTGAATGGACCCGACCAACGGGATTTCAACTTGCCGGAAAAGATTTTCAAACGTGAGATAAAAGGTAACACTTGATCTCTAATGTTAAAAACCCGGTTTAAATTTTTAGAATCATGAAAATTTTTAGTTTTTTCTTTGTAAATCAATGAATTTTCATAAGCAATATCCCTCAATTCATCCTATTCATTTAATTGCATTTTACGGTGTTTTCCCGCGGTCTCAATGTCATCATTACAATGCTTAAAGGCCCAATAAGCTTTGTGTTCGAGTTCAATTGGCTAGTGACAATTCTTCCCATACACGAGCTTATAAGGAGTGCACCCGATGGGCGTCTTATGAGCAGTATGAAAGGACCATAAAGCATCGTCTAACTTATTCGACCATGATTGTCGGTTTTCTCCAATCGATCTCTCCGAGATCCTGTTCAACGCTTGGTTTGAAACCTTGACTTGACCACTCGTTTGTGTGTGATATGCCGTAGAAAGCCGATGTGTAACCCCATATTTCCTTAGGACCCTTTCGAATTGGTCATTACAAAAATGGGTTCCACAATCACTTATAATCACACGAGGGGTTCCAAACCGAGAAAACAAGCTCTTCAAAAACTTGACTACCACACGAGCATCGTTCGTGGGCAAAGCCTTAGCTTCCACCCACTTGGATAGGTAGTCAACGGCGACAAGGATGTACTTATTACCACGAGATGATGGGAACGGCCCCATAAAATCAATTCCCCAAATGTTAAAGATCTCACACACTTGGATGATGTTTTGTGGCATTTCATCGTTTTATGAGGCTTTGACTTGACGTTGGCATGAGTAACACGACTTCACAAGTGCATGTGCATCTCGGTAAATAGTAGGCCAAAAGAAACCGGCATCAAAGACCTTATTTGCCGTGAGATTAGCACCATGGTGACCACCCGTGGGTCCCTCGTGACAAGCTCTAAGGATATTAGAAGCTTCGGTGCCAAATACACAACGTTGAGTAATTTGATCCGCACAAGTCCGAAAGAGGTAAGGGTCGTTCCAAAAGTAGAACTTGACGTCACGAAAGAATTTTCGTTTTTGTTGAGTCGTCATACCCTTAATGATGAAGTTCCCCGCATGGTAATTTGCGATGTCTGCAAACCATGGGGTGGATGAGTCAAGCTTAGAATTCACTACACCAAGTGACTCGAGAGGAAATGTTTCAGTAATTTCTTTGTTCTCGTACACACTTTGGTGAGGATCTTCCAAACGATAAAGATGATTGGCCGCTAGATTCTCGGTTCCTTTTTTGTCAAGGATTTCGACATCAAATTTTTGTAGGAGGAGAATCCAACGAAGCAATCTCGGCTTTGCATCTTGTTTATCAATGAGATACTTTATTACCGAGTGATCCGTATACACTATGCATTGGGTTAAGACGAGGTAAGGTCGGAATTTATCAAATGCATACACCACGACAAGGAATTCCTTTTCCGTTGTGGTGTACTTAAGTTGAGCCTCGGTCATCGTCTTGCTAGCATAGTGAATAGGCAAGAAATGCTTATCATGACGTTGCCCCAAAACGGCCCCAATAGCGTAATCACTAGCATCACATATGAGCTCAAAGGGGAGGTTCCAATTGGGAGCAACAAGAATGGGATCTTCGGTAAGTTTCCTCTTAAGGATTTCAAAGGCTCGTACACAATCTTTGTTGAAGACAAAAGGAGCATATTTTTCGAGGAGATGTGTAATAGGTCGAGATATCTTTGAAAAATCCTTGATGAATCGACGATAAAAGCCCGCGTGGCCTAGGAAACTCCTAACTACCTTGACGGTTTTGGGATGAGGTAATTTGGCGATGACGTCTACCTTAGCTTTGTCTACCTCAATCCCCGCTTTTGAGAATTTGTGCCCTAAGACGATTCATTCCTTAACCATAAAATGACATTTTTTCCCAATTGAGCACAAGGTTGGTTTCCTCACAACGTTTCAACATTCTCTCAAGATTCGACAAACACGAAGTGAACAAAAAACCAAACACGGAAAAATCATCCATAAAGACTTCCATCTTCTTCTCGATCATGTCATGAAAAATAGCCATCATGCACCGTTGAAAAGTTTCCGGTGCATTGCGAAGTCCGAATGGCATTCTACGATAGGCAAATGTTACATATGGACACGTAAACGTAGTTTTTTCTTGATCACGAGGATCGACGGGTATTTGGAAGTAGCCGGAAAAACCATCTAAAAAGAAAAAGAAATCGTTTCCCGCAAGACGCTCCAACATTTGGTCCATGAAGGGCAAGGGAAAATGGTCTTTACGAGTGACATCATTCAACTTACGATAGTCGATGCACACCCTCCAACCGGTCACGAGTCGAGTTGGAATTAACTCGTTGGCATCGTTTGGCACAACGGTCATTCCTCCCTTCTTAGGGACACAATGAATAGGACTCACCCAAGGGCTATCAGAAATAGGGTAAATCATTCCCGCGTCAAGGAGTTTAAGGACTTCCTTTTTTACGACGTCATGTATTTTGGGGTTCACCCTCCTTTGGAATTGGATTGCGGGTTTGTAGTCCTCCTCCATTAAGATTTTATGGGTACAAAATTTGGGATCGATCCCCTTAATGTCGGACAATTTCCATGCAATTTCCCCTTTGTGGTCCTTTAGAACATCGACAAGCGCGGTTTTTTCATCATTCGAAAGATCTTTCGCAATAATAACCAGCAACTTATCGTCTCCTTCCAAGAATACGTATTCAAGATTTGGAGGTGAATCTTTCAACTCGAGGATTGGTGGTTCCTCAATTGAAGATTTGGGCTCGATACTCATAACCTCCTCGGGTAGAGGAAATGGGAAATCGTTAAGAAAATACTTGATAATAGAGAAGTCCTCATCGTTGTCGAGGTCTTGGTTACAAGTACGGGGAACATCAAATTCTTCCAACGTAAAACCACCACCTTCAAATGGAGTGAAGGATGGTGTCGAATTATCAAGAATGGGATCAAGCATAGTGGGATTGCCACTATTTTCATCGTCACCAAAACCTAAAACTTCTTGTGAAAATTCCTCGCAAACGACATCGATCATATCAACGAGGTTTATGGCCGCGACGGAATAAACATGAGAAATTGCAGACTTTTGTGTTGCGTTTATAACAAGTTCCTCGTCGCTGAAACGTAAGGTGATTTTTCTAGCATGCACATCAATCAACACAATCGACGTATCAAAAAATGAACAATCTAAAATAAGAGGAACTTGAGGATCCATGGGAATATCGACAACGATAAAGTCTACCGGATAATAGAACTTTCCCACATTCAAAAAACGTCTTCGGCCAATCCACATGTGGGAATAGTGGAATGATCGGCCAACTCGATAGACATTAGTGAAGGAGTAAGATTAGGAAGATTGAGCGACTTGAAGATTGCAAGAGGCATCAAGTTAATACTAGCACCAAGATCGGCCAAGGCATAGCATTCTTCCATATCTTGAATTGCACATGGAATTAAGAATTTACCGGGATCACCGACTTTTTGAGGTATGCGGTTAAGCTAAATCGATGAACAACTAGCGACAATTGTTGCAATTTCTCCTTGTTGTTTAACATACTCTTAAATTTAGCGACAAATCGAGGCATCATGACTAAAGCGTCGACAAAACTTACATTGAAATGCACATCATGAAACATTTTCATAAATATCTCAAATTGGTAATTGTCGCGTTCTTGACGTTTCTCCTTACGAAGTCTCGATGGGTAGGGCAAAGGTGGTGTGGGTTGAGGCATAGGCATAACCTTTGGAATCTCGGGTTCCAATTGTGGTAATGGGTCAACCGTAGGTGTGGCATGAGCGGTACTTCGTGGGATTGGGATATGCTCCTTTTACACCACCACCTCGGATTCTTCCTCAATTTCCTCCACCGTTGGAGTAATTGGTTGAGGATTCGGTTCTGTAAGTGTCGTACCACTTCGTGTGGTAATCACTTTCATCTCTCCCTTAGGGTTCGATATGGTGTTGCTAGGAAGACTACTCGAAGACGGTTTACACATTATAGCCTAAAACATGGATGAAATTTTATCCTCAAACATAGATTGCCTCTTATCGGCCTTTAGCATCTCTTGTTTTATTTCATGTTGCCCTTGTTCCATCTTTTGTTGGTTTTGTTGTAACCTAGTCACATTACTGATACTAGCTTTTTGTGTGGGTTCAGATTTCTCGGAATCCTCTCGAATTGATCTCAGTTAAAAGTAGAATGATTTGTTCTTGGTGACAAAAAGTGGATTTGGTTTTCTAATCTACTAAACAGATAAGTGAGTATAATGGTAATGAAGTAAACTTAAAACAAGTAACAAATAATAAGTAAAACTGAAAAATAACCCTTACTGAAGAATACCCTATGCGGAATAAAACTCCATTCGGAAAGACAGCTCTATTCGGAATGTTTTGTTACTCGGAAAGAAATCTCTATGCGGAAAATATTGCTCTATTCGGAAAATATGCTTATGCGGAATGAAATGCCTATTCGGAAAAATGTTCCGAATAGGGAAACAAAGATTGGCTATTCGGAATATTCAAAATATTCCGAGTAAGAGAAAAATGAAAATCTCTATTCGGAATATAAGGTCCTATTCGGAATATTAGGAAAGTTCCGAATAGGAAAACAACAATTGACTATGCGGAAAATTATAAAAGTTCCGAATAGGGAAACGTGGAAACCCCTATTCGGAATAAAACTCTATTCAGAAAATGTGACTATTCGGAAAATGTTCCGAATAAGCAAACACGAACAATCCTATTCGGAATGTATGGAATGTTCCGAATAGAAGGAAATTAACACCCTTATTCGGAATATCAAAAATTCCGAATAAGGGAACAAAAATATGGCTATTCGGAAAGATCAAGACTGGGCAGTAACAGCAGCAGAAGAAAGAAGATAGACACGAAATTTAATCCAAATCGACTTAAATACTCAAAAAGGTTTTACCAAATTAAACACAAATCATTTAAACATCATAAGAAACAAATCCCACCAATAAAAACACTAAATCAATAACTTTTTAAGATCAAACTAAAATCAAATAAAAACTTAAGAACTTGTCATAGATGATGATGAAGAACAAAATAAATAGAAAGATGGAATGGATTGATTAAAGGAAAAGTAACAAGAGTATTGAATCAAACTTACAAGATGAAAAGAAAAAGATGAAAATCACCAAACTCCCTAATGGAGTTTGTGATGAGACGAACTACAAAGCCTGGGAAAAAGGAAAATGAAAAACTCTCTCCTTTCAATGTGAAGGGAGTGATCTATTTATAGTCCTAATGGTTGGTTGGTGAGTGGGCTTTCTCCTCTTCTTCTTGTCTTCTCGTCTTTTCAGAAAAGTTGACGTTTTCGATTCTGATTCGGGATTTGTTGTCGATTAAATCCAACTCGTCTTTTAATTTCTTCGTTAAATAGACTCGAGTTTCTTCGACTTATGAAAATCTTCCGTCTTTAGTCCTTTTCTTCAATAAATCTTCGAATAGGCCTTAGTGACTTCAAATCTTTTGCACGTCTTGGACCATAGACTTTATCTTGAGTCTTTTTCCTTGATAAAACCCGTGCAATCCCATGTTTTCTTTAATATTCATCCGGTTAGCTCTGAAAACACAATAAACACAAAAACCACGCATAATTCCAAACAAATGATATTAATTACGTGTTTTGGTCTTGTTTTAGCCAGAATTAAGTGGTAAAAGGATGGGTGTTTACACACCTATCAAATCCCCTACACTTAACCATTGCCATGCCCTCATGCAATGCTTAGTGATAAAGCAATTTTACATTTTTCTCATAATAAATCAACCTTAGCCTTATTTAAATTCTACTAAACAACAATTAAAATACTAAGAGAACTTAAAACCTTAAAGTAAGCAGAAGAATGAAAATAACTTGTAAAGAAATCAAGGACTTACATTAGGGCTTTGTTGTTGCGAAGATTTATCACCCTCAAGTTTCACGTTCCCCAAACTAAGCTTAAAAACGAGATCATTGTTATTATAAGTTAGTAAATCAAACACTTACACACATGGCTTAATTAAATGCTTAAACTCCCTTATTCCTAGTTGTATCTCTTATATTTTATTTTTGTCTTAGAATGATCATGAAGATGCATTTTTGGACTTATTTCGATAGTTTATTAAGGCTGAAAGCAAAGTAGGACGATTTGATCAATAGTTAGCTAAAGGACAAAATCTCTTAAAACTGCTTCTCGGGATATCAAAAAGTTCATATCTTGGCATAACTTGGTTCACGATTTGAGACCTTTCTCGGGCCGATATTTGGCATGTACTTCATACTTCATATCTTCGAGAGACGTTCTTGAGATAATGGTCTTCTCATCATAATAGAGTTTCTTCACTTGGAGACTTTTGAGGGGTACTCCAACTTTGTTGACCACGACTTCATGATTATTTCTTCAATCTCTATTTGGGATTTTGAGATACAACGATCCGCCTCCTTTTCGGACTTGGATCTATTTATCCTCATACCTTGTTAGGGTCTTTTCGGATAGACTTCTCCATGATCTTTATGGGAGTTGATTGCTTTTCGTCGTGAGTCTTGATCCTTCATATTGACTTTAGGAATAATGCTTTTCACATCACTTTGGATCTTCAGCAATAAAATTGAATCCTCATGCCTTGTTAGGGCCTTTTCGGACTCGCCAATCTTCGCGCCCCGCTTCATAAGTTATGCCTTGGCTATGAACTCTTATCATTACCGAGCAACTTTTAAACGATCTTGGGCTAGAAGCTAAGTAACTTTTCAAATCGTAAGACCTTACTTATTGCAGATAAATATTAGCAAGTGATGGGAGAATAGGCAAATAATTACACCAAGTGAGCTTGCGCAAGATTACCGACTTATAATTGACTCTATCATTTCTCGTCCTCCACAATTTAAAATCTCAAATAATGAGACTCGTGGATACTTAGCCTAATAAACCAATTAAGGTCTACATGGTTAAGGATACTAGCTAGAATAGACTAGGGTAAGTCTATTCGGGTTGAGTCAAAATAAACGCAACGGGCCTAATAGATCTAAGATTTCGAAACTAGCTACACCAATTTATTAATATTTTCGACTTTATTGCGGGATATATACATATGAAAGCAACGATAAAAATTTAAAAATTACAACTAAATGGCCAAAGTTAATAAAAAATTTGAAAAATGTTGAAAAATAGGATTTTCTGGTTAAATGAAAGCATTTTCATGGAAAAGTCCACTTAAAACTTCGATAGAAGTCTCCCCTACACTTAAGATAAACATTGTCCTCAATGTTTAAGCGTGTGGGAAAAGTCTCCCCTACACTTATGACATTGTGCACGTTGGTTAACTCAAGTTAAGGAAGAGACGACTAAAGTGATCAATTTCAAATGTGAGAATGAAGAAAATTGAATCACGATAGTTGAGAGATAGAACCGGATTTCGGATTACACGGGAGCACGGTTCTTCAAAGATGTCCAAGATTGCAGTTATCCCTGTAAGCACATCACCACACAAACACAAATGACGAAAATAGGTCCTCCCCTACACTTAGGGGGTTAAAGGGATAGATACTCGGGCTGCCTCCCGAGGAGCGCTTGTTTTTGATAACCGAGTCACGAGCCTGACTCGACCCAAATTTAGTTCATGGGGAACGTGGTGAGGGATGGAATCACCTCGTGAGAGGTGTCCTCACCAAAGTACAACTTCACTCGTTGGCCATTCACCTTAAAATTTGGTCCATTAGGTTGAGCGAGCTCGAGAGTACCATATGGAAAAATTTGGGCGATGGTGAATGGGCCGGACCAACGAGATTTGAGCTTGCCCGAAAAGATTTTCAACCGAGAGTTGAAAAGTAAGACTTTGTCTCCAACATGGAACTCTCGGTTTTTGATCTTGGAGTCGTGAATGAGCTTAGTTCGTTCCTTATAGATCAAAGAATTTTCATAAGCCTCATTCCGAAGTTCATTCAGCTCATTGAGTTGGATCTTGCGTAGGTCACCGGCTTTGTTTATATCAAAATTAGCCCACTTCAAGGCCCAATAAGCCTTGTGCTCCAACTCAATGGGGAGGTGGCACGCTTTCCCGTACACAAGACGATAAGGCGTACAGCCGATCGGGGTCTTGTAAGCAGTACGAAAAGCCCACAAAGCATCATCGAGTTTATCAGCCCATGCGGCACGATGCTCTCCCACGGTTCTTTCCAAAATTCGCTTTAGTCCTCGGTTGGATATTTCGGCCTGGCCATTAGTTTGTGGGTGGTAGGCTGTGGAAAGACGATGGTTTACACCGTACTTAGCCATTACTCGAGCAAATTGGTCATTGCAGAAATGAGTCCCACGATCACTAATAATGGCACGAGGCACACCGAAGCGAGCGAAAAGAGCTTTCAAAAAGTTACAAACCACCCTTGCGTCATTAGTAGGCAAAGCTTTGGCTTCAACCCACTTTGAAACGTAGTCAACGGCTACAAGGATGTATTTGTTTCCTTTAGATGAAGGGAATGGCCCCATAAAGTCGATACCCCAAACATCAAAAATTTCACATTCTTGAATGAAATTCTGAGGCATCTCGTCTTTATGTGTGATTTTGCCTTGCTTTTGGCAAACATCACATCGCTTAACCATATCGTGAGCATCACGATATATGGAGGGCCAATAAAATCCCGAATCAAACACTTTCTTAGCGGTGTAGTTGGGACCAAAGTGACCACCGGTGGGTCCTTTGTGGCAAGCATCAAGGATATCCGACGCTGCCGGTCCATCAACACATCGGCGAATTATCAGATCAGCACATTGTTTGAATAGGTAAGGGTCGTCCCAAAAGTAAGTCTTGATGTCGGTAAAGAACTTCTTCTTTTGCTGGGACGTCAACCCTTCCTTGAGAATTCCACCCGCCAAGTAGTTTGCAAAGTCCGCAAACCACGGGGTTTCATTCGGCTTCGAGTTTATAGACATTAAGGTCTCCAAGGGAAAAGAATCATTGATTTCTTTGGTCGGATGATCCCCTTGGTATGGATCCTCAAGTCTACTAAGATGGTCCGCGGCTAGGTTTTCTGCTCCTTTTTTATCGCGGATGTCGATTTTAAATTCCTGGAGCAGCAAAACCCAGCGAAGAAGTCTTGGTTTGGAATCTTGCTTTGTCAACAAGTACTTCAACGCGGAATGATCGGTGTACACAATGGTGGTGGAAAGGACAAGATAGGGGCGGAATTTTTCAAAAGCATAGACAACAGCTAAAAGCTCTTTTTCGGTTGTCGTATAATGCAATTGTGCCCCTGTCATTGTCTTGCTAGCGTAATGGATCGGTTGGAAGTGTTTGTTCACTCTTTGTCCAAGAACCGCTCCAATAGCAAAATCGCTAGCATCGCACATCAACTCAAAGGGCAGCTCCCAATTAGGGGTAACCAAGACGGGTGCCTTAGTTAGCTTATCCTTAAGCGAGTTGAAGGCTTCAAGGCACTCTTTAGAAAAGATAAAAGGAGTATCTTTTTCCAAGAGGTGGGTCATCGGGCGAGCGATTTGAGAAAAATCTTTAATGAATCGACGATAGAAGCCCGCATGACCCAAGAAACTTCTCACACCCTTCACAGTTGAAGGTGGAGGCAACTTTGCTATAACATCAACTTTAGCACGGTCTACTTCAAGACCGGCTTTCGAAATCTTATGTCCAAGCACGACGCCTTCTTTTACCATGAAATGGCATTTTTCCCAATTTAGAACAAGGCGAGTGTCTTCACACCGCTTTAGCATACGTTCTAAATTGGCAAGGCAAGCAGAGAAGGAATCCCCGAAGACCGAGAAATCATCCATGAAGACTTCCATGGTTTGTTCAACCATGTCATGGAAGATAGCTAACATACACCTTTGGAAAGTCCCTGGCGCATTACATAAGCCAAAAGGCATTCTTTTGTAAGCGAAAGTGCCATAGGGACAAGTGAATGTAGTCTTCTCTTGATCTTGGGGATCGATGGGTATTTGGAAATAACCCGAGAAACCATCCAAAAAGCAGTAATATTCATTACCGGCTAATCGTTCAAGCATTTGGTCCATGAAAGGTAGAGGGAAATGATCCTTTCTCGTGGCGTCATTGAGTTTGCGGTAGTCTATACAAACTCTCCACCCAGTAACGAGACGAGTGGGAATCAACTCGTTGTGTTCATTGGGAACAACGGTTATTCCGCCCTTCTTGGGCACACAATGGATCGGACTAACCCACGGTGAATCCGAAATAGGGTAAATCATACCCGCATCAAGAAGTTTGATAACCTCTGTTTTGATGACTTCATGTATTTTAGGATTCACCCTTCGTTGGCTTTGAATAGTGGGCTTGAAGTCGTCCTCCATGAGAATTTTGTGCGTGCAGAAGTGAGGATCAATTCCACGAATATCCGAGATTTTCCAAGCAATAGCTTTCTTGTGAGCTTTCAACACAGCAACGAGGCGAGTCTTCTCTTCATTTTTCAAATCCTTTGCAATAATGACGGGTGACTTCTTGTTGTCGTCCAGGAACACATACTCGAGATGTGGCGGCAACTCCTTAAGTTCCAAATCCGGAGGATTTTCGACGGGAGGCGTTTTCAAAGTCGGAGTATCGATAGCAATGACCGTGGGAGATGGAGGCGAAGGATTGTCTTCGGTGAGAAGATTGTCAAAGAAACTCATATCTTCATCCCCCTCGGTGGGAGAATCATTAGTAGCTAAATTCGCATCCCCCATGGTAGCTTTAAGATTGTTCCAGAATAAATCACTATCTCCAAATAGAGACAACGATGAATCAATAGAGGACACGGTCTCAACAGTGGGAAGAGAGGTAGGAATACTTTTGCAAGCATCATTAAAGTGTTCTTCACAAGCCTCATCGAGAACGTCAATACAATTAACACTCTCATATGAATAAGGTTGTTTGGACAACTTTCCCATGTTGAAGACTACTTTATCGTCACCCACTCTCATGATAAGCTCACCGGCTTCAACATCAATGAGAGTGCGACCGGTCCTTAAGAATGGACGACCAACACTAAGTGGCACACGGGGGTCCATCTCGTAGTCGACGACAACAAAATCAGCAGGGAAGGTGAATTTGTCGACTCCTACAATAACGTCTTCGGCTATCCCCACTGGATAAGCAACCGTACGGTTAGCCAATTCCAAAGTCATCTTGGTGGGGACTAGCTCTGGGAGAGATAATTGCTTCCAAACACTTAGAGGCATGAGATTAATACTGGCACCTAGATCGGCTAGGGCCATGCAATTCTCTACTCCCGGGAAATTGCAAGGGATAAGAAAACGACCCGGATCACCAAGCTTGGTTGGCAATTTCCTTAAGAGTACTGCAGAGCAGTTCTCATTAAGTTGGGTGTTGGCAATGTCGAGGAGCTTTTCCTTGTCGCTCAGAAGGTCTTTAAACATTTTGGCGTACTTGGGCATGTGAGCGAGAGCCTCAGCGAAGGAGATATTGAAATTCAGTTGTTTAAACATTTTAAGAAAGTTAGAAACCTGAATATCATCCTTGCTCTTTTGCTTCTCTTTCCTCAACCTTGAAGGATAAGGTATATTGGAAGAAGATGAAGGCTTTAGAGGAATAGGGTCACTCACAACCACGGGTGGAGGAGGGGTAGAATGAAGAGGTGGAGAAATTGGGGAAGGAGAAGGAGGAGGAATAGGAGCAGGCGACTCGTTCTCCTTAGTCACAATCACCGGTGGAGGTATAGGAAGCTCGGGTTCCTTGGTACCTTTACCACTTCGAGTGGTGATTGCTTTCATCTCCCCTCTTGGGTTCGCAACGGTGTTACTCGGAAGAGTACCCGAAGAAGAGGGTTGACTACTTTGGAAGAAACTAGCCATCATGTTCCTCAAGTCATTCGTCTGACTATCCAACGTGTTTCGCATATCGGCTCTCAAATCATTTCCTTGCTTGACCAAGTCGGCTTTCAGGTTGAGCACCTCTCTCTGAAGATTTCCCACTATCGCATCATTAGTCCTCATATAAGTTTCCACTTCTTGGTGAAGAGCGGTGGGTTGGTTGGGAGGAACATTGTATGCAGGTGGTTGGTAAGCAGGTTGTTGGTAAACTTGATTGTTACGTTGAGGCGGTTGTTGCTGCTTGTGAGGTGGGATGTATGGTTGTCGAGGTTGTTGTTGTTGTTGAGGAGAGCGATTAAGGTTTTGTTGTTGGTTTTGGTTGGCAGGAGGAAAGCCAGGTGGTGAAAGATAGTTGTTGCTGCGATAGCTAAGCAAGTTACGGTCACCTTGGGGTTTTGCTTGATAAGCGGGTTGTTGGTAGGTGCCATATGCTGCATTCACATTCTCAGCAGGGTAATCTTGGGTGGCGGTACAAGTTGTGTATGAGTGGGGACCACCGCATATCTCACAAGGTTGGCTGACAGCGTTGACTTGTGCGTTCTTGGCGTTGTTGCTGTTGTTGTTGCTGACGGTATGTGTGACAAGCGATTCAAGAAGCGTGGTGATTTTGTCCAATCGCTTGTCGCTGTCATTAGTGCTAGCACTAGCAACATTGGTCCTAACACTCTTGGTTTGCACACGAGATTTGTTCTCAATGATGTCCCAAGCAGCATTGGAAGTCTTAGCCAATAAATTACCCCCTGAGGCACTATTCAGTGAATCTTGGTCACTCATGCTTAAACCATTGTAAAAAGTATTTATTTGATGTACTTTGGTAAAACCATGTTGTGGGCATTTTCTTAAAAGATCTTTGAAACGATCCCAAGATTCACTGAATGACTCATCGTACTTTTGTTCAAAGTTTATAATCTCATTCCGCAAAGCGGTAGTACGAGAGGGTGGAAAAAAATAGTTGATAAACTTTGTTTCCAAATCCGTCCACGAGAGAATACTCTGTGGCGGTTCCTTAGCAAGCCAATGCCGGGCTTGTCCCTCTAAAGAAAAGGGAAAAAGTTGTAACCTTATAACCTCCTGTGGAACTCCATTGAATTTGACCGTGTTGGTGAGTTGTAGAAATCTCTTGATATGGTCATGTGGGTCATCAATGGTTCGTCCCAAGAATGGCTGAGCGGAGACCATCTGGATAAAGCCTGACTTGAGCTCGAAATTGTTGGCGGCAATTGGAGGAATGACAATTGGATCCGTGTTGCCATCAACATGAGCTTGCAGCAATTCGATCATTGGGCGATTATCCGGAAGGGGCTCATTGTTGTTGTTATTCATGTTGTTGAAAGGCGGGTTGTTGTTGTTATTATTGTTGTTCGGAGGTGGTATGTTATTGTTGTTTTGTACACCAGCCATGTCTAAGTTATCGAGAGGCTCGGGCTCTTGATAAGACGTGGATCGAGTGCGCATACACCTGCAAAAGAACGAACAAAGAGAAACAAGGCAAAAATATTTTTTTGGTTTTTATTGTTTTTTACTTTTTAGGATTTTTGAAAATTTTATATTTTTTAGTGTTTTTGAAAATTTTTAGGAAAAAGTAACGTTCACGGGGAACGGATCCCAAAATCCAAGTTCTACAAAAAACTTTTGATCTTAACGAGAGGAGCCGGCGGCGGCGCCATTTGATACTAGCTTTTTATGTGGGTTCAGATTTCTCGGAATCCTCTCGAATTGATCTCAGTTAAAAGTAGAATGATTTGTTCTTGGTGACAAAAAGTGGATTTGGTTTTCTAATCTACTAAACAGATAAGTGAGTATAATGGTAATGAAGTAAACTTAAAACAAGTAACAAATAATAAGTAAAACTGAAAAATAACCCTTACTGAAGAATACCCTATGCGGAATAAAACTCCATTCGGAAAGACAGCTCTATTCGGAATGTTTTGTTACTCGGAAAGAAATCTCTATGCGGAAAATATTGCTCTATTCGGAAAATATGCTTATGCGGAATGAAATGCCTATTCGGAAAAATGTTCCGAATAGGGAAACAAAGATTGGCTATTCGGAATATTCAAAATATTCCGAGTAAGAGAAAAATGAAAATCTCTATTCGGAATATAAGGTCCTATTCGGAATATTAGGAAAGTTCCGAATAGGAAAACAACAATTGACTATGCGGAAAATTATAAAAGTTCCGAATAGGGAAACGTGGAAACCCCTATTCGGAATAAAACTCTATTCAGAAAATGTGACTATTCGGAAAATGTTCCGAATAAGCAAACACGAACAATCCTATTCGGAATGTATGGAATGTTCCGAATAGAAGGAAATTAACACCCTTATTCGGAATATCAAAAATTCCGAATAAGGGAACAAAAATATGGCTATTCGGAAAGATCAAGACTGGGCAGTAACAGCAGCAGAAGAAAGAAGATAGACACGAAATTTAATCCAAATCGACTTAAATACTCAAAAAGGTTTTACCAAATTAAACACAAATCATTTAAACATCATAAGAAACAAATCCCACCAATAAAAACACTAAATCAATAACTTTTTAAGATCAAACTAAAATCAAATAAAAACTTAAGAACTTGTCATAGATGATGATGAAGAACAAAATAAATAGAAAGATGGAATGGATTGATTAAAGGAAAAGTAACAAGAGTATTGAATCAAACTTACAAGATGAAAAGAAAAAGATGAAAATCACCAAACTCCCTAATGGAGTTTGTGATGAGACGAACTACAAAGCCTGGGAAAAAGGAAAATGAAAAACTCTCTCCTTTCAATGTGAAGGGAGTGATCTATTTATAGTCCTAATGGTTGGTTGGTGAGTGGGCTTTCTCCTCTTCTTCTTGTCTTCTCGTCTTTTCAGAAAAGTTGACGTTTTCGATTCTGATTCGGGATTTGTTGTCGATTAAATCCAACTCGTCTTTTAATTTCTTCGTTAAATAGACTCGAGTTTCTTCGACTTATGAAAATCTTCCGTCTTTAGTCCTTTTCTTCAATAAATCTTCGAATAGGCCTTAGTGACTTCAAATCTTTTGCACGTCTTGGACCATAGACTTTATCTTGAGTCTTTTTCCTTGATAAAACCCGTGCAATCCCATGTTTTCTTTAATATTCATCCGGTTAGCTCTGAAAACACAATAAACACAAAAACCACGCATAATTCCAAACAAATGATATTAATTACGTGTTTTGGTCTTGTTTTAGCCAGAATTAAGTGGTAAAAGGATGGGTGTTTACACACCTATCAATTACCCTTCATTTTGTTGGTGTGAATCTTAAGCTCATTTGCTAACTCATTTTTCAACTCCTTTTTCAAGTCATTATGTAAAACCCGTGATTTTTCGTTCATCAGATAATAACGAAGTATACTTCAAAACCTATTTTGAAGCAATACAAAAATCATCGGATTTGAAAATTTGACAAAAGTCATACAACCCACGTACCGACAATTTAATAATTTAATTACATAAATTATTGACGAGAGATACTTGATAAAATGATTTATTAAATTATTTAATAATTCATTTTATTAATGTACGAAGAAATTTAACGAGAAGTATTTTTTTTATTAAAACGGTACTTATCTTATTAAAATGATATACGATAAATTATCGTCATTTAGATAAACGAACACGTTTTTCGTGTTTATAAGTCATTTAAATACTCCATTTTATTGGAGAAATGATTTTAAGACCAATGACGCGATTTTCGTAAGACGAACCAAATTTTATAAACCTTGAACGAGCCCCGAACCGTTTATTAATAAACGTATAATAAAAGTTACGTTTTAAACCCTACAGAATAATTGCAACATAAACCCTTAACTATTAGGAACCTTGTAAATGGGGTTTTACAACTTTGATGGGTATAAATAGGTACTTTAGGGTTTCATCTTCATATTAACCCTAGCCTCCACCTAAATATACACACATCTAAGTGTGGCAGCCACCACTTCTCCGGCATCATTATCCGACCAATATTCTGGCCACCACAAAATAATTCCGCCGCCACCTTCAATCAATAGATCGAGTAGATCTATGAATAGAACCACCACTATTGTGGTTTAAACCACACAACCGTCCCCACCTTGCATCATCACCACCACCGCAGCCCTGCTGTCATATTCGTGGCCACCACATCCATGGTGACACCACGCTACTGCCACCTCTATAGTTGCAGCCCCCTTGCTGCCATGATCACCACAACCGCCATCCACTACTGGTGGCCATCCGCCACCAGCCGTCATCATCACCATCAAGATCTTCAGCCGCCACTGTTGAGACCACCAGCCACCATCGTGGTTTGTTCGTGACCGTCACGCCCAACCACATCATCCATCTAGTTCGTGGCCATCAACCACCATGCTACCACCCTCCATCTAGCCGAGACCATCACCTCAGCCGTGGTGGTTACAACGTAGCCATCACCACCGCAGCCCCTGCTGCCAGCCACCATCGTAGCCTCACTGCCATCACGCGCAACCACCATTTCGTGTCCAATAACCACCAGGCCGCTGCTGCCACTCATGCATCCCACCACCACCACTCCAAACCATCAGTTGCTAGAACCATCATGCAACCACCTCGTAACTGTCACCGCTGATGGGTACGTTTGTTTCCGCGTTTACAAAACCCACCAGGGGTGTTTGGATCTGCAGTTAACAATAACATAAGGGGGTGTTTAGTTTTAGGCGAAGAAACAAATAAGGGTGTGTTGGATTAGCCTAGATCCATACGAATATGTCTAGATCTGCTGTCGGGAGCGACATGCAAGGCGTTGGGTCCAAGATCTACAACCAATAGCTTCGGGGGTGTTTGGATCTGCTGATAAGAGGCTGTTTGGGACTGCATGCTGCTGTTAGAGGGCCGTTTGGGACTGCAGACTGAATTAAGAGGGTGTTTGGGACTGCTGATGACGACAAGGATGCGTTAGCATGCGAGTTATAGCTTAGGGGTATGCCTATGTTATAATGTAATCTTGCATGTAGTATATTCCCACCGATAGTATAATATTTCCACCGTTAGTTGTAATATTACCACTGACCATTCATAACTTGCCACCGTTAGTATTAAACTACAAACTTACCACTGCCAGTTGTTGTATTAACAAAGTTACCACTGTTAGCTCAAATGTTCCCACTGTTAGCTATACAGTTACCACTGGCAGCCCAATCTAGCCACTATTTCCATATTGTACCCACTGTTTTTACACGAATGACTATTTTAATAGCTTCGGATTAAAATATTATATTTTTACTACGGGAAACGTGTTTTAAACTGGGATTAATTAATAATAAATTTCTTATTAATTATTTTTGGAATCTAATAAATTATTTAATAAACTTAATAATTTATTTACAAAGACTACAATGTCGTACAAGTTTATAAACATCGGGGGGGGGGGGGGGGGGGGGGGGTACGTGGAAACATTGAATGGATAACATGCACACTTAACCATCATCAAAACAGTATTAACTAAATATACTGTGATAACAAAAATAAACATACGACCAATTAAACTGCATGCATTTATTATTTATGCATATACTAAGACGTACTTAATTAATTAGGTATTCGATGTACTGTGTGCTCTGTGATTTGTATACTTGATCATCCTCGAGCTGTATTATACATGTGAGTTCATAGCCTCGCTTTTTAAATCTTTCTATGATTTTTTCAACCCTCGAGGGGGAGACATGCTATTAAATAACTGCAACTTGTTTTGACAATATGACTATAATTTATTTATAGAACGTAAAGTTAACTGTAACCTGTTATGACAATATGATTGATGGATATTTAGTTTATAGAACGTAAATTGAACTGTAATCTGTTTAAACAATAGGATAGATATTTATTCTATAGAACGCAAATTGAATGGTACTCTTAATTATGATTGCCTATTGTAGAAACTGTTAAATTATGGGAAATTGCCCGAATGTTAAAAATAGATCTATTTGGGATTGACCATCCCCATCTGGGCCAGTCATGCTCACTGTGCCTTGACCGGGCCAACAGATGTATACCATGTTGGAACTAGGTTTGGGTGTCCTTTTGTAGGACACTACGTTCTCATCTGTTCAGAACTATAGAAGGTTAAGCTTCAGTTTCGAGTAATAGAAAATGTAATTATCTTTTGTATAAATGCTTTGTGCATTGCTACTATCTATAACGTTTACGTTACTAAACTTAATCATATATTACTTAGCAAATACTGTAATGGAAATATTGGAAATATTAAACCTGATTATTTTACACTGTTTAGTAAAATACTGTAACGGAAGTATTAGATATACTAAACTTGATTATTTTACACTGTTTAGTAAAATAATGTAACGGAAACATTGGATATACTAAACTTGATTATTTTACACTGTTTAGTAAAATACTGTAACGGAAATATTAGATATGCTAAACTTGATTATTTTACTCTGCTTAGTAAAATACTGAATGGGAATATAGGAAATACTAAACCTAAACTTGCACTGCTATACTGCTTAGTACATTAAGATATGGAATGATTGGAAACTTTGAATTTGACTTTTATATCAAATACTGAACAACATCATGTAGGACAACTTAAAATCCTAAACTATGATTTTACAAAACTCTATGGATTCACCAACTTTATGTTAACTGTTTTAAGCATGTTTTTACCAGGTTATTAAGCAAGACTAATTGAGCATGGATTGAGCATCATTTAGGAGAATAAAAATGACGGGGAATTTATCATTTTATTAGGATATTTATAAGAAATGTTATTCAACGATTTAAACGATTGTATCAAGTTAATGTCTACATTAATTGTATTTCAAAAATCATATAATTATGATCTGTGCTTTCTAAGCTATTTGCTCATCGATCCACCACTATGATACCTTGTCTGGGGGTGTTTCAGAGAATGGTATCAGAGCTTTAGTTATAGCGAACCAGATAAAATTTTTAAATAAAATAAGAATAAAAAGAATATATTTTTCTTTTATTTAAAAGCTGGACTATAACTTTACAAAAATCTTTTTGGGGATTTTTTGGGACATACTTAGAAAGCATATAGCGTAGAGAGCATGCATAACTATATGATTTAAGCGCGCATTCATTATTATATGCATTGATATTTTTTGATTGTATTAGATGATAACTCTGTACGTATTTACGTATTATGACTATTTAATATTTATTATAGAAATATTAAATACTCAAGTTACTTAATGAAACAAATGAACATGCCATGTTAAGTAGGGAGCTTTATACTAAAGATGTTCCATCTCGATATTACGTTTTGACTGAGTGGTTGGGTTTACGATTTAAAGTGCCCTCGCTCCTCAAACGTTTATAGAATGGCTACTGAGGTATGATGACCCGAACAATGCATTGTAACCACGAACAACCAAACACATAACAACCCTTGGAAATATTCAAATGAAAATTTAAATAAAATCATTGGAAACATTTTGGAAATCTAACAGAAATTCTAGAAATTATTAGAAAATCTAAGAAGATTTTTAAATCTAAATAGATTTTTTTATTATTTTTGGAAAATCTAAATTGATTTTATTAAAATCAAACTGAACATAATGCATCTTGCAAAATCTTGTGGAAACCTAAATTTAGATTCTTATAAATCTTTGGTAAACCAAATTAGAATTTATAAATATTGAAAAATATAATAAAATGTTGGGGAAAATCTAAAATTAGATTTTACAAATTATTCTTTGGAGATCTTGACTTAATCTTTATAAAATAGTAATAAACTTGTAGGGTTACCTAAACTTCACACCTAGATAAATGATTAATATTATTAATGGACTAAGTTAAGACCATGTAACAATAGCCCAAAACTTGAATAGGCCCATTTAGCGCCTTGTGAGCCCACTTAGTAAATCTTGAATTATTAATGGACTAAAATATATTTAGGCCCATTAGGAAACCCATTAGCTCTTTTGGCACATTTAAATAAGCCCACTTAGTGATCCTTATACTCGAATAAAGTTTTTATACCAAATATCACTTATAAAAACTTTTGGACTAAAAATGTCAATTTATTAAAATATGGATTAAAACTGTGACATTTGAAACTTGTCTTGATAAAACAATAATTACAAGAACTGATATTGTAAATACTTGAAAGTCTAGGGATTATTAAGTGCCATTCGTGACTTTTTATACCTTAAGAACCACTGTTAGCCAAGTGGTATCATTCGCCAAGGGATTCGTGGATAAGTATTTGGTGTTGTTTTTGTTGATTTATTTTTGTGGGTTTTAGGTTGATTCATGTTTGAAGCTTGAAATCTTTGCGTTTTGGTGGTTAAAGTTTGTAACCAAATAGACTAAATAGTTGTGTTAGTGATTTGGGTTACTTTGTTTGATCAAAATCGCAAAGTTTTTAGTTTTTTGGTGATTTTCGGGATATTTTTGAATATCTGGAATTCTGGATCACGAAAATGTCGGAAACATCTCTCCACTTCGGAATAATTCCCATATTCAGAAGTACCCAAGAGGGTTTTAGTTTTTTCCGAAGTTCTCTAGAAAAAGCATTCCGAAGTGAAAATGTTCTAGATTCCGAAGTGAAAATATAGTGATTATTCCGAAGTGGATAACATCACCAGTTCCGAAGTTCCAAACATCCAATATTCCGAAGTGTACCACATCTGTATTCCGAAGTGCCATTGAAGACATATTTCGAAGTCATCAACTTTAAATTATTCCGAAGTAGTCATCTAGAATTATTGCGAAGTAGTCCTTCAAAATTATTCTGAAGTGGTCATCTAGAATTATTGCGAAGTGGTTCTTCAAAATTATTCCGAAGTGGTCATCAAGAATTATTGCGAAGTGGTCCTTCAAAATTATTCCGATGTAGTCTTTCTTCACTTTTCCGAAGATAATTTTTTTTGGATTGCGAAGTGGATAACATCTAGATTGCGAAGTTGTTGTTTAAGTTGGACATTGCGAAGTTACCAAGGGTCATCATTCTGAAGTAAGTTTTTTTTGGCTTAGATTGCGAAGTCCCCATATTTCTGTATTCCGAATATCAACTTGAGAATTTGTCCGAAAATTCTTGCTAAATTTTTCAGAAAAAGTGTCTTAAAAAATTTCGAACAAAACTTACAGTTTCGTGGATTCGTGAGTTTTTTTGTCTATCTTGGATTTTTTTTAGCTTCTCAAGATCTCATTCTTAGGGGATTTAATCAATTTAGTTTTTTTTACAACATCACTCTGCTTTCTACGAATTGAGATCCTGTTTAACACATGACTTCTACGATGACATCTCAACAAGATATTTATGCTGTGGGTACTGAGAATCATCCACCCATGCTTACCAAGGAGAACTACACTACATGGGCTAGTCGTCTCCTTCGTTATGCAAAATGTAAACCTTTGGGAAAGTTGATTGTCAACTAGATTAAAAAAGGTCCGTATGTTAGAAGAACAATTCTTTTGCCTGGGGATCCTACGAATGCTAACCTAGTGGCTGACTCCAGTCAGGAGCAAACGGATGAAGAATTAACTGAAGCTAAATCCAAACAACTCGATGCCGATGATCAAGTAAATCAAGTCATTCTCATGGGACTTCCTGAAGATGTTTATGCTGCTGTCGATAGTTGTGAAACTGCACACGAGATGTGGCTTAGGATTCAAAAAATGATGAAGGGGAGTGAAATCGTTTTACAAGAAAAGGAAACTAAGTTGCTTCGTGAATGGGAGAAATTTACGTCTACTGAAGGGGAACAAATTGAACCTTACTATCATCGGTTTTCAACCCTCATGAACCACCTTAGAAGAAACAAACATGAATCTGCACAAATTGCTGCCAACATCAAATTCCTTGATAATCTTCCTTCTGAATGGTCACGATATGTCACTCTTGTCAATCAAACCAAGGATCTTCATGTTGTGGACTACACTCAAGTATATGACTATTTGAAGATGAATCAAGATGAAGCTAACAAAGTTAGGGAAGAAAGACGTGCCAAGACACAAGACCCATTGGCTTTTATGACGGACTCTCCATCATCTATGTCATATCCCATGGTACCCTACCATCAACCCTCATCATGTAACTTCATGCCACAACAACTCACCTCTTATGGATATCAACCTCCTGCTGCTGTGAATTACTTACCACAACCCATTGCCTGTTTTGATGACTTCACCGATCCTACTCAGCGATTAATACTGGTCTTGCACTTCTCGCAAAGGCATTCAAATTTACCATTAACCCCACCAACAACAATCAGAGAATCTCCTCGAACACTAGAAATAGGCAAATTGCTCAACCTTTCATGAATGCGAATCAAGATCGCCAATTGGTAGCTGCTGGGAACACGGGGACACAATATGGTCAGAATGTTGGAAATGCAAGAAATCAGTATGGACAAATCCGTGGTCAGAATCCGAATGTTCCAAATGCGGGTCATTAGAATGGGTTAATAGTTGTGCCAGCGGTTGGTAATCAGATGGGAAACATTGTGGCTGCAAGGGCTGAGAATACTGGTACGGGAAATGG
Source organism: Glebionis coronaria (assembly GCA_025667525.1). Lineage (NCBI taxonomy): Eukaryota > Viridiplantae > Streptophyta > Magnoliopsida > Asterales > Asteraceae > Glebionis > Glebionis coronaria. The sequence continues at coordinate 315,081,409 of CM046875.1, read as the reverse complement.
AAACAACAATCGTCAGGTTCAGTGCTACAATTGCAGGGGATTTGGTCATTATGCTCGAGATTGCACAACCAAAAAGAAGAGGGATGCTGCTTATCTTCAGACTCAACTTCTCATAGCACAAAAAGAAGAGGCATGGATTCCACTTCAAGCTGAGGAATTTGATCTTATGGCTTCTGCTGCAGAATATGACGAGGGAGAAGAGGTGAATGCTAACTACATCTTGATGGCTAACCTACAGCAAGCATCTACCTCAGGAATACATGTTGACAGAGCTCCCGTTTATGATTCAGACGGTCCCTCTGAGGTACATCCATGTTTTGATGATAATGATATATATAGTACGTCTAACCAGGAGGAGGAGTATACTGAGATGCTTGAACCCTACATTGAGACACACGGGGATCGAACGAATAATAGTAATATTATTTCGAAGGAGCCCAGTGTGGACCTTAGTGTGGATCAAGTTGCCCAACCTACAACCCTTTCTGATGAGACACATGCGTATTATAAATCTTTATTTGATAAGCTTTCTAAGGATGTCGATCATGCTACGGTGGGTAATAATAAGTTTAGAGAAACTAATGCCAAATTGACCACTGAGCTTGCCGGATATAAGGAACGGGATAAATGTTTTGAAATTCATCAGGCTAATATTAATGAACTTGAACAAGCTCATGCTACATTGGTTTATCAAGAAAAATGCACTACTAAGAAGTTAAATGCCTTACATTTAAGTAGTGCTAAAAAGATAAGCGAATTGAATGATGAAATCACTTCTCTTAATAAACAGCTTTCAACTGAAAAATCTATTATTTTGGAGTTAAAAGAAGAACGGAAACATCTGAAACATGATTTCAAAATTCGAGAAGATGGGCTTCTTGAGGATTTTTGCAAAGCTCGGGATAGGATTAGAGAATTAGACAACCTTTTAGTAAAACGTGGCCAATCTGTGTAGACGATAAATATGCTCGCACCAAAAGTGAATGAGATAAATTACACTCGGTACAAATTGGCTTTAGGTTGTCCTCTTCCCCCTAATCCCGGATATCTTAAGCAAGTTCAGGCCACTAATGAAACCTTATATAATGGTAGTGTGCTCTTGTCTGATGAGCATGATCCTCCTAGTGTGCATGATTCCGAGGAAACTACTGAACTTGCAGTAAAAACTTGTTTAAGAATGAAAAAGCTTGATAAAGAAGTGACACCCGTTTATTATCCAAAAGTTAATCCTCCAACTGTTTTTGTTCGGTCTAAAACGAGTACTAAAATGCTTTTGCTCCCAAGTGAGGAATTATCTGATGACCCTCCTAAACCAAGTATCACACGCCGATTTTTAAACGAGCTTAAAGATAACTTTGTCATTCTTAAACGTGTTGTTAATTCTAAAACGACACTAATCTGATTATTAATCAAGTTGATGCTCGGTTAGCCAATTTGGAAAATTCTTTTCTAAAATAATTTGCCAACTTTGTTGAAGACTTTAAATCTTTGGCGAAGGAAGCTGATGAATCTCTTGATAAAATCAAAGTTTTGGAAAACGATCTTGAACGCCTCTCTAATGCACGTGATTCTATTGATAGTAACCCTGTTGAGTTAAGTACCTCTGTGTCGCATAATGAAAACCTCCCAACTGAGCTAGATCTTATGAAAGAGAAAATGGAATCTTATGTCATTAAAAAGGATATCGAATTCACCGATCTTTGAAATAAATTTGTCAAAAAATGTGATGAATGCAAATATGACAAGATTTCGTATGAAAAAGCTTACAATGAAATGCAACAAACTATCGCACAATTGCAGGCTCAATTAGGAGGGATTAAGGAAAAAAATTTGGCCTATTTAGGGTTAGAAAGTGCCAGTGATGGAAATGCTCAGAAGCTTAAGGATAAGATTGCAGATTTAGAATCTGTTGTTGTTTCATATAAGCGGGCTAATAACTAGATTATACTTAGTTATAAAAGAGTTATCGTCCGTTCTTTTCGAATTGATTACTAGTTAAGGGTGCGACTCAGTCGTTCTTGGTGGAAAATAAAAACGTTGTCGTTGTCTATAACTAATTAAAAAGTAAATGTGAAACGTAATTAATTTAGGCTAAAAGCAATTCTAGAAAAACTGTCACTTTTTCTCTATAAAATTAGAAAAAGTACTACTGTCGGAATGTAATCGGAATGTGCCAATTGGAATACATAAAATGAATGGTCGGAATATATCAAAGGAAACACAATCGGAATGATAGTGTCGGAATGATGGGCTAATCGAAATACACAATCGGAAAGGGCTTTACCCTTTTCCGATGACTCTAAAATTCGTAATAAGCTAAGTTTAAAAGCTAGTTTTTAATAATTTCAAACCAAACTTAACCGAATATTTAAAGAAAATAACTAAATAAGCACAAATAAGAACTTTTTAAACTTTAAATAAGCAAAACTTTTTAAATCAAACCATAAAAACACTAAACTTTTAAGAAACTTTTAAAAAACGTAAATAAGCTAAATACTAAATAAGCCAAAAAGCATAACAAGCCTTAAGCTTAATCGTATAAAAACTTATATATGATTAAAAAGATAAACTTTTTAATCACATAAACATCCAATCTAAGCAAAATCAAAGATTATAACGGATTAAAATCAACTTAAAAATAAAGAAAGGTAGAAGAAGATTAAGATTAAAAGATTAAACTTGAACTTGTAGATTAAAGATTTCAAAATACAAGATTAAGTCAAAGCTTAAACATGAAAAGAAGTAAAAGATGAAGTTCTAGCGAGAGAAAGTTAAACACTTTCTCTCTCTAAAATTAAAACTACTAAAATTGAAAAAACGAACTAATTAACTAACTAACACCCTCTTAATGTGTCATTAGGAGGGTATATATAGGAGGTGGGGAGTGCATGTGTTGCTTCCTTCTCGTCTCGATCTAAATTCTTTGTCTTTCTCGACGTCGTCTTGGGATTTGTCGATGTAAATTGAACTCGTCTTATAATTTTCTTCTTCTATTAGACTTGAGTTCTTCAACTTCATTAAACTTCCGTCTTTAGACTTTTTCTTCAATAAATCTTCAGAATAGGCCTTGGACTTCCGTTCTTTTTGCACTTTGATCTTTTGACTCTGAATGCAGTCCCTTGTTTTGGTTTTTAAAACCGAGTCTTAAACGTGTTCGGAACCCACACATAAACGCTTGGACCATCATACAAGGTTGATATTAGGTTATTACAGTAGTTTCAAGGTGTTGGGTCAAAATTTTAACTTAAGCTTGGGTCTCGCCATCGCACGCAAGTTACCTAGTCATACTATGTCCCACCACTTCTAAAACGTTATTGCTTCATTGAACGCATTCTTATTACGCGTCACCATTGCATAGGTCCGTGAAGACTTCTTTTTGCTCAGCCCCTTTTACCTTGTGATTACTTACTAAAGGTGAGTTCATAGCCCCTTTTTACTTGAACAATGTTTCTAAATGCGGGGTGAGATTTTACATGGTGGAACACACCCATTTAAAACTGTATACTATCCAGAACTTGTATGCTATTCAGACTTGTATGCTTTCCAACAGTTTTCATTGATATTATTGCTTATAGTTAATAGCCTTAATTTCCTCTCTTGATCATGAACCGTTAATTGTCCCGTATGCTTTGCGCTAAGCGCGAATGTTGTGGGTGGATCCATCGGGATTGACAATCCCCGTCCCGATTACCTTGACGCACTTACATTTGTTTATACTTGAGTATTTAGGCTGAATACTCCCTAGAGGAACTTACTTTGAGTTAAGCTTCGGTTCATGAACTAAACAACAATAATATTGGTTTCAGACTATGGTTAATGATCATAACCATTTTCTCTATTTACTTGTTTTACAAATGAATGCTTGTGTTCCACACCTTTATTGCTAAACCTATGAATTTCACTCAACTTTGTGTTGACGTTTTTACATGTTTAATCTCAGGTATTATTACTTAGCTTTGCTTGGATGGGAGCCCGCAGGATATTATCGCAGCTTGGAGATTTCTGTGATGCTTTTAAAAGACTGGTTTTAGCATAAACTGTCAGAAATTTATTATATCTTTTGGGCAACTTTATGTTATAAATCATGATGAAATAATATATCTTTCCGCATAAAAAATTCTGGGACCTATGTTTAAAACTCTGATCATTTATGATGTGATATATATGCTTTTATTACGTCAGCTTTGTGTCAACTGTAATTCATTGTTTCTTGTACTATGACGTGTTACCCCCTCGTTGCCTAGTTGTTCCATGTCAGATTTTGGGGGTCTCACAGATTTTCGTCTTTTGTCTTTTTCTTTGATAAAAGCCCGTGATAGCCCATGTTTTCTTCCTTTTTCATATTTTTATCCTGAAACACAATAAAAACACAAACCACCCATAATTCCGACTTTTACGACATAAAATACACGTTTTGGTCTTGTTATTATTGGAAATAAGTGGTAAAAGGATAAGTGTTTTCACACTTATTAAATCCCCTACACTTGACCATTGCAATGCCCTCATGCAATGCATTAATTTCAAAGCACGGATTACATTTCTCATCATAAATAACCCACCTTGGCCTTTATTAAATACTAAACTTTAAGGAAATTAAAAAGATAGAAATATGTACAAAATAAGTAAAGAAATCAAAGACTTACATTGGGGTTTTGGCCGTCATGAATGTTCATCATCCTCAAGTTTCACGTTCCCTAAACCAAGCTTAAAAACGAGATCATTGTTATTATAAGTTAACAAACTAACACGAATTCATGTGGCCCAATTATTTACTTAGACTCCCTTATTCCTAGGTGTATCTCTTATATTTTATGATTGTCTTGAATGATTAAAAAGTGTCTAAACACTTATCCTTTTGCCACTAAAATCAAGGAAATACAAGACCTAATCATGTGTTTAATATCGTAAAAGTCAGAATTACGCGTGGTTTTGTGTTTTTGTGTGAAATAGGTACAAAAGATCAAAAGGAAAGAATACACGGGATTTCACGGTCAAATGTTGAAGAAAAATCCAAGAAAGAGACAAAGACAAAGTCAAGAAACCAAAAGTGAACCAAAGATCACGAAAACCGGCAAATCGACACGGGTTTAAAGAAAGATCAAGGAAGCCGTAATCGAGCTCGATTTTAGTGGATTTAACTTTTTATGAAGATAAATGGGCTTGTGGGTCCCACATTTGGGTAAATGGGCCCAAAAGCCCACTTGAGGAAATATATTATTCACATTTGAGCAAAAGCCCATTACATGGCCCAAAACAATAATGGGACGGATGAATAAGAGTATTTTGGGCTCATAGCCCATTTACAAATCAATAAACAACGGATGGAGTATTTTGGGCTTTAAGGCCTTTTTGGTAAATTGTTTAACCGATCAAATTTTCAAACAAATGAAAGTTATATTAAACTTTCTTACTTTTGGTCAACCCTCATATTCACTCACTCACAACCACACACGTTTACCCAACCCCCACACATTTTATTAAACGTATATTACCTACCCCACTTCATTTACTTTTCGAAACTAACAAGAATCCTCACCTTCTTTATCTCCCAACAAAACAACCAGACCCTTTTTTTACCCTAGTTACTATTCCCCAAAACCCTAAACAAAAATTACCCAATTAAAATTGGGGCTTTTGCCTGAATCGTGTGATTCACACGATTGGGAATTAATTCCCCATAAGAATCGGAGGTGCACGATACTAGTGGTCCTCATTTGTACAACGTGGCATCCTTTCCTTGCCTTTGATTGGTTAAACTACATCACCACCAAATCTCCTCCAATAATATGATTCCACCTCAGCCACCAACAAACACAACTAGCACAAATCATGCCACGAGGGAAATCCGTGTGATACAAGATGATTCTCAACCGTTGATGAAGAAAAAAAGAGAGAAGAGAAGAAAAGAGCGGATGGGATTGAATTCCTTGGTCACCAATCTTCATGAAGAAGCCTTGGGGGTTGGCTATAAATACCCCCATATAATTTGTAATTGGGTGTGCCTTTTCTTTTATTTTTAATTTTATTTTATGCAAAATTAGATGATAGGTTAAATGTAATTTTCCTTTTTCTAGTATTGTAATCTTTTAATGTTAATGAAATGTTCGTTTTAAATAAATTCGTGTCTTATTTATTTTATTAAAGTTAATTGCAATTTCTCTATTATTCTGATTTTGGATTAATTAAAGTAAAAATAAAAGTGGTATAAAATTTCCCCTACTAGGAAATTTCTTAAAATCTGAATCGAAGAAGTTGTAGCTCGATGATGGTTATTGGGTAAGGAGATGTTCGATTTCGATTATAAGGGGGCTCAGCGCTTCACCCTTCGGCTCAAAGGTTATCATCACAAGGTTTCGATTCTTTTTAATTTTTTGTTAATTTTTAGATTAATGTTTGTTTTAGTTAATGTTTATTAAATCTGCTTATGTTTATTTAATCTACTTATGTTTGACTTGAGTTTGTTTGGATCTGCTTTGTTTATTTGATTTAGTATTTTTGAGTTGTTTAAGTTTTGCGTATAATAGCTTATTTCAGATATTGTTATGATAATCAGATTTGCTTAACTGATTTTTGTGGCTTATTGTTTGGATCGGTTATATCTGATAATTGATTAGTCTGCGTAGTTTTTATTTGAGTCTGCCCTTGGTTCGACTTGCTTGTTTAGACATAAGTTTGCTTTGCTATTTGTTTTATGCTTATTATCATTCTGGTTTGCTTATTGATAAGTCTAGATCTGCTTAATATATGTTTTAGCTTCTTTGCTTATTAGGTTTCGAGTGTGCTTCAATTGTTATTATTTGCTTCTTTGATTATCTGTTTTAAATTCTGGTTCACTTATTTATTGCTTATTACTGCTTATTTGGGTCTGTTCATTTGCGTATTTGTTTAAGCTGTTTAAGCTTATTTGGTTTGTTTTCTATCTGCTTATTTGGTTTTGCTGATTGTTGCGAAAAAAAAACAGATTCATTTAATCTTTTTGCTTCCAAATATTCCAAAAAGTCCAAAAATATAAAAAAATATAGCAGAAAATCGTCCTAAACAGGACTCGAACCTGCGACCTTTCGTCCACCAGCTCAACGCCTTTACCATCTAGTCTAGGCTTTCATATGTGTTTATTCTCAGTTTATTTAATTAATATAGGATTTAATCTAGCTGTCAGATTTAATTAAGTTTTAAATACAAGTTTTAGTATAATTAATTTTAATTCAAAAGTTTTCTTATTATTCACTTTAAAAATTATAAAAAAAAAATTATAAAAAAAATATTTTAAATAGTAAGGTTTTTAGTTAATTAAATTAGATTTAATTTTAAAATAGTTTAAATAATTAATTAAATAGTTTTTAATTAAATAGTTTTTTTAGTTTTAAAATACCAAAAAGTTTTATTCACCAAAAACAATTAATCCACGTGTAATCCGATATCAATTCGAGTGAGTCGAGGAAACGGACTTAATTGCTAATACATAAAAATACCTACATTAATGATCACGAGGGTGCATTGTTTGACTTATTTCGATAGTTATTTAGGCTGAAAATAAAGTGGGACGATTTAATCAATAGTTAGCTAAAGGACAAAATCTTTTAAAACTGCTTCTCGTGACCTTTTAAAGTTCATATCTTGGCATAAATCGCTTCACGATTTGAGACCTTTCTCGGACCGATATTTGGCAGCGACTTCATACTTCAAATCTTTGAGAGACGTTCTTGAAATTATGGTCTTCTCTTCATAATAGGAATTTCTTCACTTGGAGTTTTGAGAGATTCTTCATATTTGGACCACGACTTCTTCATTTTCACCAATCTTTATTTTGGACTTTAATATACAACGATCCACCTCCTTTTAGGACTTGGATCTATTTATCCTCATACCTTGCTAGGGTCTTTTCGGATAGACTTCTCCATGATCTTTAGGGGAGTTTTTGATTTTCGTCGTGTGTCTTGATCCTTCATATTGATTTTTGATAAATGATTCTTCTCATCACTTTTGGATCTTTAGCAACAAAACTCATTCCTTGTTAGGGCCTTTTCGGACTCGCCAATCTTTGCATCCCGCTTCAATAAGTTATGTCTTGGCTATGAACTCTAATTAATACCGAGCAACTTTTAAACGAACTTGCGCTAGAAGCTAAGTAACTTTTCAAATCGTACAATCTTATTTATTGCAAATATATTTATTAACAAGCGATAGGAGAAAAAGATCATAATCAACTCACATAAATGCACGAAAGAGTACCAAACTTATAATTGACTCTATTATCTCTCATTCTCTACAATTTAAAATCTCAAGGAATGAGACTCGTGGATGCTTAGCCAATTAAATCAAAGTTTTGGGTTTTCAAGTCATCTATAGGATCTTTCAAATTCTTAGACTCTTTCAAGTTTAGAATTTGCATTTTAAAGTTCCCTTGATAAACGACTTTCTAGGATCACTTATAGGAACTGGCGAAAAGTTCTTGTTCTTAACCCGTGAGAATTAAGACTTTCGCGTTTTAAAGTTCCCAATATAAAAGCATAGCAAAACTTGACTTAAACACGTTAAGGATACTAGATAGAGTAAACTTAGATATGTAAACTCGGGTTGAGTCAAAATATTCATGATTTTGAAAAATTTAAAACAACTTTATTAAACTTTTATTTTTAGCAAAGAAAGCAAATAACGATAACCAAGGAAAAACTACTAGGCCAAAATAGATTAAAAATTTTGAAAAATGTCGAAAAATCAAATTTTCCGGTTAAAATAAGGAAAATTCATGGAAAAACCCACTTACTTCGATAGAAGTTCCACCTACACTTGAGATAAACATTGTCCTCAATGTTTAAGCATTTGGGAGTAAACTCCCCTACACTTAGGACATTGTGCACTTTGGTTAAATCTTGATAAGGGAAGGACAACTATGGTGAGTTCAATGTGAATATATAAGATATGAAATATTGAATCACAATAGTTTAGATACAACCAGGAAGACGGGTACACGGGATCACGGTTCGTCAAAAGTCATCAAAAGTGCTCTATGAAGCTTTAATCCCTGCACATTATAAGAAACAAGACAACAAACACATACGGGGCTCCCCCTACACTTATTATGAAAACGGTAAATGATAGATCAACAGGCTGCCTCCCGAGAAGCGCTTGTTTTTGTTAACCGAGTCACAAGCCTGACTCGACCTAGAACTAATTCAAGGGAAACGTGGTGAAGGATGGAATCATCTCATGAGAGATGTCCTCACCAAAGTACAACTTCACGCGCTGGCCATTCACTTTAAAATTGGGCCCATTTGGCTGAGAAAGCTCAATGGTGACATAGGGGAAGACTTTGGCGACGGTGAATGGACCAGACCAACGGCTCTTCAGCTTGCCCGAGAAGATCTTCAACCGAGAGTTAAAGATTAAGACTTGATCACCAACGTGGAACTCTTGGTTCTTAATCCTTGAATCATGGATGATCTTGGTCTTCTCCTTGTAGATCAATGAGTTCTCATAAGCTTTATTTCTTAGTTCATTTAGCTCATTGAGTTGAATCTTCCGAAGATCGCCGGCTTTGTTGATGTCAAAATTGGCCCACTTCAAGGCCCAGTACGCCTTATGTTCCAGCTCAATAGGGAGGTGGCATGACTTCCCGTACACAAGATGATATGAAGTGCAACCAATCAGTGTCTTATATGCGGTACGGAAAGCCCACAAAGCATCATCTAACTTATCGGCCCACGAGGCACGATGCTCTCCCACAGTATGCTCAGGAATTCGCTTCAATCCACGGTTAGATATCTCGGCTTGACCATTTGTTTGGGGATGATAAGCGGTGGAAAGAAGATGATTGACACCGTACTTAGCCATGACTCGAGCAAACTGATCATTGGAAAAATGAGTCCCGTGGTAACTTATGATAGCATGAGGAACACCGAATCGAGCAAAAAGCTACTTCAAAAAGTTCACAACCACCCTCGCATCGTTTGTAGGGAGAGCCTTTGCTTCAACCCATTTAGATACGTAGTCAACGTCTACGAGGATGTACTTGTTCCCTTTAGATGATGGAAACGGCCCCATAAAGTCGATGCCTCATACGTCAAAGATTTCACATTCTTGGATGAAATTTTGAGGCATCTCATCTTTATGTGTGATCTTGCCTTGTCTTTGGCAAGAATCACAGTGTTTAACCATTTCATGAGCGTCATGATAAATGGTGGGCCAATAAAATCCAGATTCGAACACTTTCTTCGCGGTGTAATTGGGACCAAAGTGACCACCGGTGGGTCCTTTATGGCAAGCTTCAAGGATTAGTAAAGCTGCCGGCCCATCAACACATCGACGAATGACAAGATCCGCACATTGTTTGAAAAGATAAGGGTCGTCCCAAAAATAGTGTTCAATGTCTTTAAAGAAGTTTTTCTTTTGTTGGGACGTTAACCCTTCCTTGAGAATTCCACCCGCTAAGTAGTTTGCAATGTCCGCAAACCACGGGGTGTCATCAATATTGGGATGGATAGACATTAAGGCCTCAAGGGGAAAAGAGTCATTGATCTCTTGATCCGGATGATCCCCTTGATAAGGATCCTCAAGTCTACTTAGATGATCCATGGCTAGGTTTTTCGCTCCCTTTTTGTCACGAATTTTGATTTTGAATTCTTGAAGGAGTAAAACGCAACAAAGAAGTATTGGCTTGGAATCTTGTTTAGTTAACAAGTAATTCAACGCGTAATGGTCGGTATAGACAATGGTGGTGGAAAGAACAAGATAGGGGCGGAACTTCTCAAAAGCATACACTACAGCTAAAAGCTCTTTTTCGGTAGTGGTATAATGGAATTGAGCCCCCGTCATTGTCTTGCTAGCATAAAGGATTGGTTGAAAGTATTTGTTCACTCTTTGGCCCAAAATCGCTCCAATAGCAAAGTCGCTAGCATCACACATCAATTCAATAGGTAGCTCCCAATTAGGGGTAACCAAGACCGGTGCCTTAGTTAGCTTGTCCTTAAGAAGATTGAAAGATTCGAGACACTCTTTAGAAAAGATAAAAGGAGTATCTTTTTCCAAGAGGTGGGTCATCAGGCGAGCGATTTTAGAAAAATCTTGAGTGAATCGACGATAGAAGCCCGTATGACCAAGGAAACTTCTCACACCCTTCACGGTTGAAGGTGGAGGCAATTTAACAATAACATCAACTTTAGCACGGTCCACTTCAAGACCGGCTTTGGAGATTTTATGTCCAAGAACAATACCTTCTTTTACCATGAAATGGCATTTTTCCCAATTTAGAACGAGGCGAGTGTCTTCACACCGTTTGAGCATGCGTTCTAAATTAGCAAGGCAATGAGAGAAAGAATCCCCATAGACCGAGAAATCATCCATGAAGACTTTCATAGTTTCTTCAACCATGTCATAGAAGATAGCCATCATACACCTTTGGGAAGTCCCAGGAGCATTGCATAAACCGAAAGGCATTCTTTTGTAAGCAAATGTTCCATAAGGACAAGTGAATGTGGTTTTCTCTTGGTCTTTAGGATCGATGGGAATTTGAAAATACCCGGAGAAACCGTCTAAGAAGCAATAATCATTACCCGCTAGACGCTCGAGCATTTGATCCATAAAAGGAAGGGGAAAATGATCCTTTCTCGTAGCATCATTGAGTTTACGGTAGTCAATACAAACTATCCACCCTGTAACGAGACGAGTAGGATTCAACACGTTGTTTTCATTGGGAACAACAGTGATTCCGCCTTTCTAAGGCACACAATGGACCAGACTAACCCATGGTGAATCCGAGATAGGGTAGATCATTCGCGCATCCACAAGTTTGATAACCTCTTTTTCGATAACGTCATGGATCTTGGGATTCACCCTTCTTTGGTTTTGAATAGTGGGTTTAAAGTCGTCCTCCATGAGAATTTTATGTGTGCAAAAGTGAGGATCAATTCCACGAATATCGTAGATTTTCCAAGCAATCGCTTTCTTATGAATCTTCAGCACGTTGATAAGTCGAGACTTTTCTTCTTCTTTCAAGTCCTTAGCGATGATGACGGGTGACTGCTTATTGTTGTCAAGGAACACGTATTCGAGATGAGACGGCAGATGCTTAAGCTCTAAATTCGGAGGATTTTCGATGGAAGGCGTTTGCAATTTCGGTTCATCGATAGAGATTTCCTTAGGAGATGGTGGAGAAATATGGTCCTCATTGAAAAGTTTCTCAATGGTACGGATGTCTTCATCCCAATTGGAGAGAGAATCGTCATATTGTAAGTCCACATCTCCCAAAGTTGCTTCAAATTCTTTCAAAAGGAGATCACTTTCTCCAAATGGAGTTAGTGATGGAGCAATAGAGGCAACGGTCTCAACAATGGGTAGAATAAGAACCACTTTTACAAGCGTCTTTGAAATGTTCTTCACAAGTCTCATCAAGAACGTCCATGAAATTAACGCTCTCGTTTTCATGAGGTTGCTTAGAAAGCTTACCCATGTTGAAGACGATTTTATCGTCACCAACTCTCATGATTAACTCACCCGCGACTACATCAATGAGAGTGCGACCGGTCCTCAAGAATGGACGTCCAACGATTAATGGAACACGGGGATCCACCTCGTAGTCGACAACAACGAAATCGGCGGGGAAAGTGAATTTGTCAACTCCAACGAATACATCCTCGGCTATCCCCACCGGATAAGCAACCGATTGGTTAGCTAATTCCAATGTCATATGAGTGGGGACTAGCTCAGGTAAAGATAATTTCTTCCACACGGACAATGGCATAAGATTGATACTCGCTCCGAGATCCGCCAAGGCCATACAATTCTCAACACCCAGGAAATTACAAGGAATAAGGAATCGACCGGGATCTCCTAACTTAACCGGTAATTTTCTCAAAAGAACGGTAGAACAATTCTCATTCAATTGGGTATTGGCGATTTCGAGCAATTTTTCTTTATCACTTAAAAGATCCTTAAACATCTTAGCATATTTAGGGATGTGAGCGAGAGCCTCAGCAAAGGAGATGTTGAAATTCATTTGTTTAAACATTTTAAGAAAGTTAGAAACCTGAATATCATCCTTGTTTTTCAACTTCTCTTTCCTCAACCTTAAGGGATAAGGTGTATTGGGTTGAGAGGAAGGCATTGGAATGGAATTCTCACTCACATCCTTGGGTGGTGGAGGGGTAGAAGTGGAAGGTGGAGGAACCGGTTTTGGAACCGAAGGTGTGGTATAAACTTGAGGTATCGGTGGGACATAAGGTGCAGATGAAGGCATAACGGGTGGTATATCACAAGTAGAAGGAATCTCGGGTCCTTGGTTAGTTGGTGAAGAAGAAGGTTCAACGATGATCTTACCGCGCCTAGTAGTGATGGCATTAACGTTGGCCCTAGGATTGGTCACGGTGTTAGAAGGGAGAGTACCTTGGGGTGTGCCTTGGGGATTAATGGCTTGATACTTTAGCATAAATTTCTTATCACTCGATTCTTGCATAGCAGTCATGATTTTCTCATGTTCACTCAATTTATCAGTCAACTTTTGAAGAACCAATTCCATTGAAGGGGAATTCTTGTTTTGCCCTTGATTTTGAAAACCTTTGTTTGGATATTGTTGTTGATAAGCATTGTTATTATTAAAACCTTGGTTAAAGTTGTTATTTTGAAACCCTTGGTTTTGCCCATTAAAAGTCCCTTGATTTTGACTATGAAAATTCCCTTGATTTGAGTTATAATTCCTTTGATTATTAGAAGAATTCCCTTGGTAGTTACTTCTTTGGCCTTGGTTCCTTGGTGCGTATTGTGTGTTGTTCAATGGAGGTGGTGGTGGTCTATTATGGGATTGAAAACCGGGTGGTGAAATAAAGTCATTCGAACGATAACTAAGCAAATTGCGGTCACCTTGAGGACGTGCTTGATAGCCTCCCATAGAAAAGTTACCGTGGCGGCATACACATTTTCCGGATTGTCATGAGTATAAGGACAATCGTTGTATGAATGAGAATCCCCGCAAATCTCACAAGACGTTGCTACAACTTTATGATTGTAGTGTTTTACCACACCTTTAGGAAAAGGAGGTAAATAGGGAAAGTATTAAATACGACGATTTAGGAAAACCGTGTATTAATGACCCAATGAAAGTTCGTTTCCCAAGGAGGTATATGTGTGTGACTAAAATGTGACAAGATTTGAGATTAATATTTTTGAGATTAATATTTGAGAGAAGGGGATGAGAAAATAGAATGACGAAGACGTGAAATTAATTACTAGGACGACTAAACGTAAAACCGTAAAAAGAGCTAAAATAAAAATTAATTCTAAAAATTCCAAAAAAATTACCAAAAATCAAATTAATTAAACTAAGAGTTTACCAATGATCAAAACTTTTTCAAACCTTTTAATTAATTAAATATTAATTTTTAAATGCTAATTAAAGCCCTAAAAATCAAATTAATTATCAAAAAGCCCAAATAAATATTTTTCAATTGGTAAACCTCTAAAATGACCTAAAAAGATTAAAATCTATTTTTATAAAATTTTAAACTAATTAAAACTATTTAAAATGATTTAAAACCTATTTAAATTTAAAATAATTATTAAAATTAATTTAATGATGATAAAATTAATCTAAGAGTTGCAAAAATCCTATTTTAATGTATTGGACCTAAGAAAATATATAAAAAGTTCAAAAATGTGAAATTTGAAATTTAATAATAAAATAATATTAAAATAATATTAAAAATCCAAAAATTATAAAAAATTCTAAAAACTTGCAAACTAGTTTATTTTAACCTAAATAATCAGAAAATGAAAGTGAAATTACCAAATTACCCCTAATGGGCTAAAACAAAAAACAGTCAACCTTAATGGGCTTTTGGGCCCAAAAAGTCAAACCAGACCCAAATGACCTAAAAAATCCCTATCTGACTCGAAATTCAATTCTAAACACAAAAGTCTGAAGGCCAAAAGCTGATTTTGAGCTTATCACAGCTTAAATAGTCAATAGCTTATTCTTATTGGGCCAATAAGCCCATTAAGCAATAAGACAATGCCATAAGCTCTACTTAAACACACAACCTTATTTTGAGATGCCTAAGAGATCTGTGAAAAGATATTTTGAAAAAGCACACTCAATAAGCCAGAAATAAGCCAAGAACATTTTCACTAAAAGACAAAATAGTCGACTTGGAGTTCTAGACCACCTCAGACCTTCTAATAAGTTGCAAAAGAATCTAAATGACTTAATTAAGACAAATCAACAAAGAAAAGTTCAATAAGCCAAGCCAAATAAGCACAATAAGCTGATAAGCACTTACTTAAAAGTCAAAGTGTTTGGTTTTCTAGTCAACCCTCAAAGTCAAACCCTCAAATGCTCTAGAATTAACAAATGGGTCAAATAAGTGACACCAATTACAAATTCAAAGTTGTTGCAGGTAAAAATAAGCTAGAATAGCTTATTGATAAGCACTAGTTGAAATAACACTAGTAGTGGCTAGTAGCAGGGGAAAGGAGTTCCTACTGCTCTGACTATTTGACTTGCTTTTTAAGAGAGAGCCAGTTGGATTCAAATGGAAACAAGGGCACCCTTGTGATCAGTGAATCACAAGGAGTATATATCAACAGATAAATCACAATTTGGTTCACTCAATAAGCCCAGAATAAGCAAACAATCCACAAATATTGCACAGATCTTGAAAATACGTAGTTATGAACAAATAAGCAGTTTGAGCATGAATAAGCCAGTCAAATTGAACCAAATGCATACACAAGCTATAATAAAGTCCAATAAGCACAAATAAACTTGTTTCAAGCGATGGATCAAAGTAAATAAGCAGATTCAAGCACCAAAATTATTGATTAGCAAAAGTGATTATCCAAAATCCTTTTGCTGATCTATATGACCACCAATCCAATTTTAAGCCTTCAAATCTCTTTCCCTGATTAAGTTAACCGAAATCAACACTTGTTAACCCTAGTCTACCCTTAGATCTAGGTGTCCCCAAAATTTTAGCCAAAATACCCAAGTAAAACTGATTTTATAGCCTTTTGATTGATTTGGTTGTTCAAGCCCACAAAACTTACAGATAACCAACCCTTAAGAACAAATAAACATGTAACAACTCAATAGAACCAAGAACAACAACAAAGGAAGCCTTAAATCCCTTTGAATCAGTTAACCCAAACACCCCTTTGGAATCTGATTTTGCAATCTTCCAAAGGATTGTTATGATTTAACCTATCAAACAAGATCTAATCAACCCTAACAACACTTAATCAACCTCAGAAACTCAAATCAAGCATAAAAACACAGATCCACAACAAAACATGAAAAATCACCCAATATTCAACAAAAATTCAAAAAAATGAAAAAGGAGAGAGATGCAAACCTCTAAGACTTACATCCAAGCCTTGGAATGTTTGAGCTGAGGTGCTAGCAAAACAAGCACCAGCTTCTTTGTACTTGCTAAGATCAACAACCAAAATGATGAACAAATAATAGAAAATCTGATTTTTGGAAAACAAGAGTTTTATCCCATAAAACCTTTCCTCAAAAACCACAAAACATGAATATGGAACTCAGATTTCAGCTATTCAATCACCAAACTTTTATAAATAACAAGAGAGAAAATCACAATTTTCAGAAAACTCAATTTTATTTCAATAAAAAGGAATTACAAAGTAATAGCTAAAATCTGGAACAAAGGGCACATCACAAGTTGAGGGTCCTTTTATAGGCACTAGTAGACGATTCTAGAATGGAAAATACAAAGAAAACCTAGCTAGAAATTTCCCAGAATGCCCTTGAGTGCTTGTTGTTGTTGAGCTGTCCATTTTGATCAAAACCGCTCATTTATGCTTTGGGGTTAAGCCATGAGTCTAAGCTGTTGATTTGGCGACGTTAAATTCCTTGGAGAGGAAGTTGTATTTTCATTGGTGGACGGGGTTGAGTGTGGGGTCACTTGGATAGTAGGATTGAGGGTTTTCTGTGTGGGATGTGTTTCTGGGCGTGTGAATCAAGTGTGGGTATGGGTAATTTCATTTTACCCTTTGTTTTAAGTGAAGGTAATTCTGGGTTCTTCATGGTGAATAGTAAAACTTTTGATCCGTTTTTGTATGGAAAAAGTTGTTTGGCGCGTGTTTGTCTGGTTTGAACTTTGGTAATCGTCAATAGCAGCCCTTGTGTTTTGGTTAAGTGTGTAAAACATGTTTTTCAGCCTCAAAACTTGTTTCCCTTTGTTAATAAACTTTCAAAGTTTACACATTGGCCACAAAACTTTTGCAAAAGGTTTTCAAGGGTTGTTTTTGCCACTTTTGCATATTTGAAGGACTGATTTTGGACATTCTTGATCTTCAAAGGTCTTCATTGTATCTTTGACTTCATGAGGGACCATTATTGACAATTTAGAATTGATGAAGGACTAAACTTGCCAATTCTTCAAAGTTGAAGGACCATTTTGTAATTTTGACAAACTTAAGGGACCAAACTTGTAATTATGAATATACAAGGGTTTTAAGTGTCATTTCTTCATAAATTGAGGATCAATCTTGTACATCTTCAAGTCTTTGAGGGTTTATCTTGGATAATTCATGAACTAGGGCCCGGTTCTTTGTACGGCTTCGTTTCTCGTGTCCGTTTTTCCTTGTTTCTTGTGATCTTTTGTCTTTTTCACGATATCCATACCTAAAACACAAAAGTAAACAAGTACAAGCATATAAATGGTCTTTTATGACATTTTAATGCATTTGAAGCCCGAAAAGAATGATGAGATCATGTATAAATGCCATCTCATCACTCCCCCATACTAAGCCATTGCCGTGCCCTCACGCAATGCTAGAACAAAGTATTTAAGCATCACCAAAATTCAATTTTATTACCCTTTATTGAAAAGTAAAAGACATGCAATAATACTACGAAGATGTGTAAAGACATTATGTATGATTTTCATCACGAATGTGACTTTTAGGGTCAATGAATAGAAACAAGTAAATGTCCTATAGAGTAAATTTCGTCATCCTTGATTGTCATACATTCCATGCTAAGTGCAAAAACGAGATCATTGTTGGTACAAGTCACAATGCTAACACTACTCATACGTCCAAATTGTGTAATACTTTTTCTCCCCGCAATCCTAGTTATTATGAAAGGAAATGGGTTTCTAGAATTTTTTAACTATTTGTCATGGATCACAAGTGATTCATATTGACTTATTTGAGTATTTATTAGTCCGAAAGTAAAGTAGCACGATTTAATCGATAGTTAGCCGAAGGACAAAATCTTTTAAGACGGCTTCTCGTGTATCTCCTTAAGCTCATATCTTGGCATAACTCGTTTCACGATTTGAGACCTTTCTCGGACCGATATTTGGCATGTACTTCATACTTCAAATCTTGGGAAGACGTTCTTGAAATTATGGTCTTCTCTTCACATTATGGAATTTCTTCACTTGACGTTTTTGAGAGATTCTTCATACTTGGACCACGACTTCATCATTTTTCTTCAATCTTTATTTTGGATTTTGATATACAACGATCCGCCTCCTTATCGGACTTGGATATATTTATCCTCATACCTTGTAAGGGTCTTTTTGGATAGACTTTCTCCATGATCTTTAGGGGAGTAATTGCTTTTCGTCGTGTGTCTTGATCCTTCATACTGATTTAGGAATAATGATACTTCACATCATCTTGGATCTTTAGCAACAAAATAGAGCTCCTCATGCCTTGTTAGGGCCTTTTTGGATCTTCACCAATCTTTGCGTCCCGCTTCAATAAGTTATGCCTTGGCTATGAACTCTATTCAACCCCGAGCAACTTTTAAACGATCTTGTGCTAGAAGCTAAGTAACCTTTCAAATCGTACGACCTTACTTACTACAATTATTTTTATTCCTAATGCATTGATCTTATGGGAGAAAAAGCCACAATTAAAAACATATGAGTTTTGAAAGAACATTTTCATGTTCTACGTTTAGCATGATCACTTATCTAACTCTATCATTTCTCGTTCTTCACTATTTAAAGACCTCTAATTAAAGAGACTCGTGAATACTTAGCCATGCAAGTCAAAATTAAGCCAAATTTGGATTAGCTTTCATTAAGACTATATCAAGTCGAAGTTTTGGGTTTTCAAGCCACCTATAGGATCTTGCACTTTCTTGGACTTTTTCAAGTTTAGAGAATGCATTTTATAGTTCCCTTGATAAGTGACTTTCTAGGATCAATTATAGGAACTTGCGAAAAGTTCTTGTTCTTAACCCGAATGAGCTAAGACTTTCGCGTTTTAAAATTCCCTATATAAAAGTCTAGCAAAACTTGAATTGAGCGGGTTAAGGAATGTAAAGGGCTCCAAATGCCCATCAAGTAAAAAATTAGCTCTTATTCTAACCATCGGAAAATATACATTCGCGTCTTAAAAACACTTATTAAAACTAAGAAAATATTTAAAATTTGGCCATTTTTAGCCTTATTAGCAACAAAACAAAACAAAACGTTGAAAGTTGGAAAACGTGAGGGCATAGCAAAGCAAGTAGCTATTCACCCCCACATACTAAAAGTAAACATTGTCCTTAATGTTTCGAGTCTAAAGGTGGAGCACCCCCATACTAGAGACGAAGAGTCGAATGCTTAGAATCTAGCATGGAAAGGGTGATCAACAATATATCTAAAGCCATTTATTAAGTATGCTAAAAGATAATTGTTAGAACAATAAAGGATATGTCATGGATTCGTGAAAAACTTCTTCAAGCAAACGATGGAGGCTCACGTAAACGAACACGAGAGTCTTCAATCGTAGATGATGATGATGATGATCTAGATAACACAATCACAAACAACCATGAGACAACGAGTTGGAAGGGCACAAACCCCCTCTCATTGTTTATTAGAAAGCATAAAAACATAAGCATGGGATCTCCCCCACGAAGCACCTCGTTTTTTATTACTGAGTCATGAGCTCGACTCGTTCCCCTCAAAATGTGAACATTTAGGGAAAATCATGGTATGGTCAATTTTTGATGGGGCTTACATGATAAACAAGGCCCAAAAAGCAACCAGTATTAAGGACTAAGTCCTTTAATGATGCAAAATACCGGGATCGAAGATGGCGTCTCCGTTTTCATTGGATAAACAATTCAACGCCACTTCAACACGTGCCATAAAGTCAAAGAGTTTGAAGAAAAGAGATGAGAAGTAGAAGGGTGGGACAATTGGTAAGACAGACTTTTGAGCTACTCGAGGTAGACTCGCACCAAGAAAATAGATATAGTTTCAATTTATTGCATCGGTGGAAGACCGAGATTTCCAATTATAATAGATTCCGGGATTGAATATCTCGTCCTCGGTGGACAAGGATGAGGGAACATAAGGGGCTTCCCCCATACTAAAACCACACAAAGCATCGTCAAAAGGAGTAGACGAGCTTGTAGCACTCAAAACACGTGGTGATGACGGAGTTAGATTTGTAAAAAAATCAATTAAATCACATTTAAAATCTTTTCCTTTTTTACCTTTTAAACTCTCCTTATGAAAACCCTTTTTGATTATGTCGAAATTATTTGGTGTTTATAAGACGATTTTAGTCACACTAAAACTTCTTACATTTGAAAACCGTTTTGGTTTTGGCGGTGGTAAGTTCTCAAAATGTTTATCGACAAAGAAAACCTCCCCATCAGGGTCAACATATTCGTCATCCGAAATATCTTCGGTAGAAACCGACGACTTATCAACACTTTTCAAGAATGAATGTTCGAGGTGAGGCGAAGGATTTTTTGATTCAAGTATTGACGATTTATTCTTTGTAGGCTTTACACTCATAACCTCCCCCGACGAAGGAAATGGTAAATTATTTTTGGCGACATTTCCTGAAACTCTTGGTGAAAATTCTTTGCAAACGACATTGGTTGAATCACCATGATTTAAATTAGCAATATAATAGACATGAGAAAGCTTGGAGTTTTGTGTTGCATTGATGACAAGTTCTTCCTCATTGAAACGAAGGGTGATTTTTCGAGCATGAACATCAATAGGTGCTCTTGATGTATCCAAAAATGAACGACCCAAAATGAGAGGAACTTTTCGATCGATAGGAATGTCTACAACGATAAAGTCCACAGGATAGTATAACTTTCCAACTTTGACGAAAACGTCCTCGGCTACTCCTCATGCTAAAACCGTAGAATGATCGGCCATCTCGATAGACATGTTCGAAGGAGTAAGAGCCGGAAGAGAAAGCGATTTGAAAATCTCAAGAGGCATTAAATTAATACTAGCACCTAGATCGGCCAAGGCGTAGCATTCCTCCATATCTTGTATTGCACACGGAATCAAAAATTTACCAGGGTCACCGACTTTTTATGGTATGCGGCTAAGAAAAACCGATGAACAACTAGACGATTGTTGTAACTTCTCTTTGTTGTTTAGCATACTTTTGAAGTTTGCGGAGAATCGAGGCATCATGAGAAGAGCGTCGGCAAAACTTATGTTAAAATGTATGTCACAAAACATTCTCATAAAAAGCTCAAATTGATAATTATTCCGTTCTTGTGCCTTTTCCTTGTTACGTCTCGAAGGGTAAGGTAAGGGTGGTGTGGGTTGGACATTAGGCAACGGCCTTGGAATCTCAGGTTCCATGATTGGTATTGGTTCAACCGTAGGTGTGGCATGAGCGGTACATCGTGGGCTTGTGATATGCTCCTTTTCGACCATCACCTCGGGATCTTTCTCGATTTCCTTCTCCGTAGAAGTACTTGGACGAGAGATTGGTTCCTTGAAAGTTTTACCACTACGAGTAGTAATAACCTTCATTTCTCCCCTCGGGTTGTTAATGGTATCACTAGGAAGACCACCCGAGGAAGAGGGTTTACACATGATTGCTTCAAATATTTTTGCAATTCGGTCTTCAAATTTTGATTGCCTAGCATCCGCTTTTAACAATTCTTGCTTAATCTCATGTTGTCCTTGTTCCATTTTTTGTTGATTTTGTTGAATACGTTGAACATTTCCTTCCATTTTATTAGCATGAGTCTTAAGTTCATTAGCAAGTTAGTTTTTAAGCTCGTTTTTCAACTCGGATCTTAAGCTAATCATCTCACGTTGCATGTTATCAAATTTAGCATCATTTGCTTTAGCAGAATCCAACAATTCTCCTTGAAGATTTTTAGTGTGAGCATTTTGAAAACCTATGTGTAGTGTTTTGAAAATCACGGTTTTGGTTTTGATTTGCAACTTGTCCATTCCCACTTTGATAATTCCCTTTGTTGTAGTTACGTGAATTGCCTTGATAACCACCATTTTGATTGTTGTTTCGACAATTATTAACATTTTGATTTGGTGGAGCTTGATTTGGGCAGGAACCTGCCATTTTGGTTGTAAGTTCCCGTTGCTACGTAAGCACTCGAAGTGTTACCACCGGCGGTAATGCACTCGGAAAGATCATGAGCTCCACCACAAGACAAACAACTCTTTTCAATCGCTTTAACCGATACGGAATTCAAAGCATCTTGTTCTTTCCAATGAGTCATAAGATTTGAAAACCTATCGAAAACAGATTTTCCTCATTAGCTTCATCATGTAAGGCATTAATGTGACGAGACGATGACGAACCCATATTGGCAACACTCGGTGTGTTACGAGGGTTATAAACCTTATATCTATTCTCGATAATCTTTAAATCTTCATCGGTCGTTTTGCACAAAAAATTACCACCCGCGGCGGCATTCAAATAATCTCGTTCATGATCATTAAGCCCATTATAGAAAGTATCAACTTGATGCAATTCCGAAAAATCATGGTGTGGACATTCATGTAACATTTCCTTAAATCGTTCCCATGCCATTGAAAAACTTTCATTATTACATTGTACAAACCTTGAAATCTCATTTTTCAAATGTGTTGTTTTAGATGGTGGAAAAAATTAGTTTACAAACTTAGAAACGAGATCACCCCATGTCAAAATCGATTTTTCCGGTTCTTTCTCAAGCCAAATTTTAGCGGGTCCATCTAACGAGTATGGAAACAACATCATTGGCGTCATGTGGAACTCTAAACTTATTTGCTTTCAACATCGACATTAAACCCGTCTTAATCTCGAAATTCTCCGCAAGGATGGCGGGAATCACAATGGCTTCTCCAAAACCCTCGGTGGGTGCTTGAAGCAACTCCATCATAGTATGATTAGCCATGACGACTTTTTGTTCTACAATAGGTTCAACAATTGGAGTTTGTTTTTCAATCAACGTCTCTTGATTTACTTGACTTTGACGAAGTTTACGAGCTCGTTTTGGTTGATTACGAGTTTGCATAAACTTCACGTAGAATGGGAGGTGAGCAAAGAAGATTCTTTTTGGGTGTTTTGTGAATTTACAATTTTTTTGTGTTTTTTATTGTTTTTAATTTTTTTGGATTTTGTGTGTATTCGTAGAAAACAATCTACCAAATATCTCCTCGAATCAAACTCTTGATTAAAGAAGCCTCAAAAGAATGAAAACAATCACGTGGAGTGAACGCCTTCGAATGACTTTAAAACTTTGGTGAAAACCAAATTGTTCAAGAGGGTTTAATCACAAAGAAAACCAAGCAAATATATATGATATGTAATAATACTTTGGGCGGCAAAACCCTCGATTAGCCTTCAATCTCAAAATACTCACAAGCAAGCGGGGAAACGAGGCGGCGCGAAGCACTTAAGAGCCTTTTCCCTTAGGGTATATTTTATAATACCCGCCTTATACCCACCTTATAGTTTGTATTTTTCAAAATCGAGCTTCACAAAAGTATTTATTTGTTTTTGCCTTTTTCTTTGTTTGAGATTCGAATACAATAATTAGGAGATCAAATCCTAATTAAGGTTGTGTTTTCACACTTTTGGAGATATTTTGTATTGATTGTGATACTTAATACAATATAGTAATAATAATTTCACAAGAAAAACGAAAAAACCGATAATACGTATTAGTAGATTTCTACTAATACAAATACTATTTTTGGTTAATATTAAAAACAACAAGACAAATTAATCACGACACACCTCCCCGGCAGCGGCGCTAAAATGATTGTAGTGTTTTACCACACCTTTAGGAAAAGGAGGTAAATAGGGAAAGTATTAAATACGACGATTTAGGAAAACCGTGTATTAATGACCCAATGAAAGTTCGTTTCCAAAGGAGGTATATGTGTGTGACTAAAATGTGACAAGATTTGAGATTAATATTTGAGAGAAGGGATGAGAAAATAGAATGACGAAGACGTGAAATTAATTACTACGACGACTAAACGTAACACCGTAAACAGAGCTAAAATAAAAATTAATTCTAAAAATTCCAAAAAAATACCAAAAATCAAATTAATTAAACTAAGAGTTTACTAATGATCAAAACTTTTTCAAACCTTTTAATTAATTAAATATTATTTTTTAAATGCTAATTAAAGCCCTAAAAATCAAATTAATTATCAAAAAGCCCAAATAAATATTTTTCAATTGGTAAACCTCTAAAATGACCTAAAAAGATTAAAAACTATTTTTATAAAATTTTAAACTAATTAAAACTATTTAAAATGATTTAAAAACTATTTAAACTTAAAATAATTATAAAAATTAATCTAAGGATGATAAAATTAATCTAAGAGTTGCAAAAATCCAATTTTAATGTATTAGACCTAAGAAAAATATAAAAAGTGCAAAAATGTGAAATTTGAAATTTAATAATCAAATAATATTAAAATAATATTAAAAATCCAAAAATTATAAAAAACTAAAAAAACTTACAAACTAGTTTATTTTAACCTAAATAATCAGAAAATGAAAGTTAAATTACCAAATTACCCCTAATGGGCCCCCAAATGGGCTAAAACCAAAAAAAGTCAACCTTAATGAGCTTTTAGGCCCAAAAAGTCAAACTAGGCCCAAATGACCTGAAAAAGCCCTATCTGACTCAAAATTCAATTCTAAACACAAAAGTCTGAAGGCCCAAAAGCTGATTTTGAGCTTATCACGGCTTAAATAGTCAACGACTTATTCTTATTGGGCCAATAAGCCCATTAAGCAATAAGCCAATGCCATAAGCTATGCTTAAACGCACAACCTTCTTTTAAGATGCCTAAGAGATCTGAGAAAAGAAATTTTGAAAAAGCACACTCAATAAGCCAGAAATAAGCCAAGAAGATTTTCACTAAAAGACAAAATAGTTGACTTGGAGTTCTAGACCACCTCAGACCTTCTAATAAGTTGCAAAAGACTCTAAATGACTTAATTAAGACAAAACAACAAATAAAAGCTCAATAAGCCAAGCCAAATAAGTACATTAAGCTGATAAGTACTTATTTAAAAGTCAAAGTGTATGGTTTTCTAGTCAACCCTCAAAGTCAAACCCTCAAATGCTCCAGAATGAACAAATGGGTCAATAAGTGACACCTATTACAAATTCAAAGTTGTTGCAGGTTAAAATAAGCTAGAATAGCTTATTGATAAGCACCAGTTGAAATAACACTAGCAGTGGCTAGCAGCAGAGGAAAGGAGTTCCCACTGCTCTGACTTTTTGACTTGCTTTTTAAGAGAGATCTAGTTGGATTCAAATGGAAACAAGGGCACCCTTGTGATCAGTGAATCACAAGGAGTCTATATCAACAAAGAAATAGCAAATTGGGTCACTCAATAAGCCCAGAATAAGCAAACAGTCCACAGATATTGCACAGATCTTGAAAATAAGCAGTTATGAACAAATAAGCAGTTTGAGCATGAATAAGGCAGCCAAATTGAACCAAATGCATACACAAGCTATAATAAATTCCAATAAGCACAAATAAACTTGTTTCAAGCAATGGATCAAAGTAAATAAGCAGATTCAAGCACCAAAAGTTATTGATTAGCAAAAGTGATTATCCAAAATCCTTTTGCTGATATATTTGACTACCAATCCAATTTTAAGCCTTCAAATCTCTTTCCCTGATTAAGTTAACCAAAATTTAACACTTGTTAACCCTAGTCTACCCTTAGCTCTAGGTGTCCCCAAAATTTTAGCCAAAATACCCAAGTAAAACTGATTTTATAGCCTTTTGATTGATTTGGTTGTCCAAGCCCACAAAACTTGCAGATAACCAACCCTTAAGAACAGATAAACATGTAACAACTCAATAAAACCAAAAACAACAACAAAGGAAGCCTTAAATCCCTTTGAATCAGTTAACCCAAACACCCCTTTGGAATCTGATTTTGCAATCTTCCAAAGGATTGTTATGATTTAACCTATCAAACAAGATCTAATCAACCCTAACAACACTTAATCAACCTCATAAACTCAAATCAAGTATAAAAACACAGATCCACAACAAAACATGCAAAATCACCCAATATTCAACAAAAATTCAGAAAAATGAAAAAAGAGAGAGATGCAAACCTCCAAGACTTACATCCAAGCCTTGGAATGTTTGAGTTGAGGTGCTAGCAAAACAAGCAACAACTTCATTGTACCTACTAAGATCAACAACCAAAATGATGAACAAATAATAGAAAATTTTATTTTTTGAAAACAAGAGTTTTATCCCATAAAACCTTTCCTCAAAAACCACAAAACATGAATATGGAACTCAGATTTCAGCTATTCAATCACCAAACTTTTATAAATAACAAGAGAGAAAATCACAATTTTCAGAAAACTCAATTTTATTTCAATAAAAAGGAATTACAAAGTAATAGCTAAAATCTGGAACAAAGGGCACATCACAAGTTGAGGCTCCTTTTATAGGCACTAGTAGACGATTCTAGAATGAAAAATACAAAGAAACCCTAGCTAGAAATTTCCCAGAATGCCCTTGAGTGCTTGTTGTTGTTGAGTTGTCCATTTTGATCAAAACCGTTCATTTATGCTTTGGGGTTATGCCATGAGTCTAAGCTGTTGATTTGGCTACGTCAGATTCCTTGGAGAGGAAGTTGTGTGTTCATTGGTGGACGGGGTTGAGTGTGGGGTCACTTGGGTAGTGGGATTATGGGTTTTGTGTGTGTGATGTGTTTCTGGGCGTGTGAATCAGGTGTGGGTATGGGTAATTTCATTTTACCCTTTGTTTTAAGTGAAGGTAATTCTGGGTTCTTCATGGTAAATAGTAAAACTTTTGATCCGTTTTTGTAGGGAAAAAGGTGTTTGGCGCGTGTTTGTCTGGTTTGAACTTTGGGAATTGTCAATAGCAGCCCTTGTGTTTTGGTTAAGTGTGTAAAACATGTTTTTAAGCATCAAAACTTGTTTCCCTTTGTTAATAAACTTTCAAAGTTCACACATTAGCTACAAAAGTTTTGCAAAAGGTTTTCAAGGGTTTTTTTGCCACTTTTGTATATTTGAAGGACTGATTTTGGACATTCTTGATCTTCAAAGGTCTTCATTGTATCTTTGACTTCATGAGGGACCATTATTGACAATTTAGAATTGATGAGGGACTAAACTTGCCAATTCTTCAAAGTTGAACGACCATTTTGTAATTTTGACAAACTTAAGGGACCAAACTTGTAATTATGAATATACAAGGGTTTTAAGTGTCATTTCTTCATAAATTGAGGATCAATCTTGTAAATCTTCAAGTCTTTAAGGGTTTATCATGGATAATTCATGAAGTAAGACCCAGTTCTTTGTACGGCTTCGTTTCTCGTGTCCGTTTTTCCTTGTTTCTTGTGATCTTTTGTCTTTTTCACGATATCCATACCTAAAACACACAAGTAAACAAATACAAGCATATATATGGTGTTTTATGACATTTTAATGCATTTAAAGCCTGAAAAGAACGATGAGATCATGTATAAATGCCATCTCATCACTTTAGCTTGTTGAAATTGGTTAGTGGCTAAAAGTTGCATATTTTTGCTCATTTCGACTATTGCGCGAGACATTTCGGTCATATCAGGGTTTGAAGAAGTAGAAGAAACACTGACTCTCGGGTTTGATCTTGAGGATGCGGATGAATCCCAATTTTTGTGGAAAGTGGTCATGTTCTCTATAAGCTCTCTATAGTCCTCAGGTCTTCTCTTCATGAACGTACCACCTACGGCAGCATTAATCGTATCACGATAACGAAAAGTTAAACCATTATAGAAGGTTTCAATCAAAGTAACGGGGATCATGTTATGGTTCGGACAACGGTCGATTAAGACATTATAACGTTCCCAAGCATCGAAAAGCGACTCATCAAGTTCTTGAGTAAATCCACTTATTTGGTTGCGAAGACTAGTGACCATGGATGGTGTAAAGTAGCGCGACAAAAAGCGTTGAGTCATGTCATTCCAGGTATGAATTGAGTTTTTGGGAAGACGATCAAACCATTTCTCGGCATGGTGGGATAAAGTGTGTGGGAAGAGATGTAGGTGAAGGAAATCCATAGTAACACCGGGAAGTTTCATGCTTTGGGTGACGGTAATGAATTTGTCGAGGTGTTTGTTGGCATCATCATCGGGTAATCCGCAAAAAGAAAAAGCGTTTTGAACTTGCTGGATCATGTGATGCTTCAACGAAAATTCAGGAGCCGTGATTTGCATCGGCGTAATCGGTCCTCCGCGTCAGTTCATGGTTGGTTGACAAAGCTCCTCAGTTCGTAAGTCGGGTGGGGGAACATTGTTGTTGTTGTTATTATTTTTTAAATTGGGTAGAGGTGGGTTGTTATTGTTGTTGTGCACACCAGCCATATCTAAATCTTCACGAGTCTCGGGCTCTAGATAAGTTGAAGATCTTGTACGCATACACCTGCAAAAGAAAAAGAAAAAGATACCAAAGAAACAAAGAATATATATGTACTTGTAAAAATAAAAAGTTTTTGGTGCAGAACTTTGGAAAAGAAATGCTTTTTATGATTTTTTAATGTTTTTGTATTTTTGAAAATTTTTGAAATTTTTATGGTTTTTTTGAAAATTTTTAAGCAAGGAAAATAACGTTCACGAATGAACGGATCCCAAAATCCAACGCGTCTCTCACAAAAAACCATTAATCTTAACGAAAAGAGCCGGCTGCGGCGCCATTTAATAACTAGAATTTACTTAGTTATAAAAGAGTTATCGTCCGATCTTTTCGAATTGATTACTAGTTAAGAGTGCGACTTAGTCGTTCTTGGTGGAAAATAAACAGGTTGTCGTTGTCTATAACTAATTAAAAAGTAAATGCGAAACGTAATTAATTTAGGCTAAAAGCAATTCTAGAAAAACTGTCGTTGTCTATAACTAATTAAAAACAATTAACCCAGTCGGAATGCCTTATCGGAATAAGATCGGAATCCACTCAATCGGAATATCTAAAGGTACTACTGTCGGAATGTAATCGGAATGTGCCAATCGGAATACATAAAATGAATGGTTGGAATATATCAAAGGAAACACAATCGGAATCCTGTCGGGATAAGTGTCTATCGGAATGCAAGAAAACAAGTCCTATCGGAATGTTGTTGTCGGAAAGAGCTTCTATCGGAATATCACAAAAACTTGCTGTCGGAATATCAAATAATTCCCATCGGAATCCAGATAGGAATCCTTTTCGGAATGCAAAACCCTAATCCGATCCTGTTCATCGGAATGATAGTGTCGGAATGATGGGCTAATCGGAATACACAATCGGAAAGGGGTTTACCCTTTTCCGATGACTCTAAAATTCGTAATAAGCTAAGTTTAAAAGCTACTTTTTAATAAGCTCAAACCAAATCTAACCGAATCTTTAAAGAAAATAACTAAATAAGCACAAATAAGAAATTTTTAAACTTTAAATAAGCAAAACTTTTTAAATCAAACCATAAAAACACTAAACTTTTAAGAAACTTTAAAAAAAAGTAAACAAGCTAAATACTAAATAAGCCAAAAAGCATAACAAGCCTTAAGCTTAATCGTATAAAAACTTATATAGGATTAAAAAGATAAACTTTTTAATCACATAAACATCCAATCTAAGCAAAATCAAAGATTATAACGGATTAAAATCAACTTAAAAATAAATAAAGGTAGAAGAAGATTAAGATTAAAAGATTAAACTTGAACTTGTAGATTAAAGATTTCAAAATACATGATTAAATCAAAGCTTAAACATGAAAAGAAGTAAAACATGAAGTTCTAGTGAGAGAAAGTTAAACACTTTCTCTCTCTAAAATTTAAACTACTAAAATTGAAAAAATGAACTAATTAACTAACTAACACCCTCCTAATGTGTCATTAGGAGGGTATATATAGGAGGTGGGGAGTGCATGTGTTGCTTCCTTCTTTCTTTCTTCTCGTCTCGATTTAAATTATTTGTCTTTCTCGACGTCGTCTTGGGATTTGTCGATGTAAATTGAACTCGTCTTATAATTTTCTTCTTCTATTAGACTTGAGTTCTTCGACTTCATTAAACTTCCGTCTTTAGACTTTTTCTTCGATAAATCTTCAGAATAGGCCTTGGACTTCCGTTCTTTTTGCACTCTTGATCTTTTGACTTCGTTTTTTGTCTTTTTCTTCGATAAAAGCCCGTGATAGCCCATGTTTTCTTCCTTTTTAATAATTTTATCCTGAAACACAATAAAAACATAAACCACGCATAATTCAGACTTTTACGACATAAAATACACGTTTTGTTCTTGTTATTATTGGAAATAAGTGGTAAAAGGATAAGTGTTTTCACACTTATTACGGGCTGTTGAACAAAGTAAGTCTGTCTATCAGCAACTTATTGAAAAAATATGTGAGAACTGTAAGTTAAAGGCCTTGTTAAAAGATAAGACTTCTGAACCTAGGTCGATTGTGGATAAGATGATTCAGAAACCACCAACCTCGGGACTCACTCGTATTGCTGTTACACTTTTTCCCAAGGTTGCTAGAACGAAAGCTGCAGTAATCGCCCCAGGAATGTTTCGCGTTAGACCTTCCTCTCAAACTAGGGTAGATATCTCTGTGCCTAGCAACCAACGTAAAGCAAGCGTTAGGACAAAACTGACCACTATCGCTCAACCACAAGTCATTGATTTAAAAAAATCTAATTCTAACAAGCGTGTGTCTTTTTCTATAGGAATGAACAACTACAATAAGAGCAGAAGGCCACAGCCTACGAGCAATACAAGGAATGATAGGGTCCCATTTGCCTCTAGAAGTAGTCGCCCCAAGGCTAATAATGTGGAAGTAGAAGAACACCGTAGGAATTTACCGTTTTTTATTCATAATCAGAAACTTGATTCTTCTGAATGTAATGACTTTAAACTTGCTATTCGGAATGAAAAATCTGAAGTTATTTGCGCTAAATGTAATAAATGTTTCTTTACTTTTAGTCATGATGTTTGTGGTTTGACTATGAATGGTTTGAACTATGGTGGTTACACTCGTCTTGACAAGCTTTCTATCAGCGAAACACATAGCACTCCTAAGGCTAAAGTGTATCTTCAGAAAACTAAGAAGGTAGGGTCCACTGAAAGTCTTGCTACGCCTAAAAGTCCTAGATTTACCTCTAAGTGGTTGCCTACTGGAAGATATTTCGCCTCTAATGGTCATGTTATTGATACTAGTAGATCTCATACTAACCGTGAAATGTCGGTATGTGATATGGCTTGATTATTACCTAACCATACAGGAACCTATTTCTTCGGTTGCCAAATTTTCTCTTCTCTTATCATTGGCAGGCTGTTGAAATTTGTCTCTGGTGCGTGGACTCGGGCTGTTCCAAACATATGACTGGGAATCGAAGCCTTCTCAAGAACTTTGTTTGGCGATTCATGGGAACTGTCCGATTTGGAAATGATCATGTTGCTGCAATTCTAGGCTATGGTGATCTTCATTGGGGAAATATAATCATCACCAGAGTCTCTTTTGTTGATGGCTTGGGACACAATTTGTTCTCGGTTGGGCAATTTTGTGATTCAGATTTGGAGGTAGCCTTCAGAAGTCATACATGCTTTGTTAGGGATCTTGAAGGAATTGATCTATCGAAAGGAAATCGTACCGCAAACCTTTACACCATTGATCTTTTTTAAATGTCTGTTGCATCTCCAATTTGTCTCATGGACCGGGCCACTTCAACAAAGTCATGGTTATGGCATCAAAGGTTATCACATCTCAATTTCGATGCCATCACCCAACTGGCAAAAAATATTATCTCGTTACCAGTCTTCCAAAGTTCAAATATTCTAAAGACCATATTTTACCATCATGTGAGCAAGGTAAAAGCAAGAAGAAGCCTCACAAACCCAAACCTGCTCCCAACTCAACGAATAGGTTACATCTCTTACATATGGATTTGTGTGGCCCAATGAGAATCATAAGCATTAATGGAAAGCGGTATGTTCTTGTGATTGTGGATGATTATTCACGTTACACATCGGTTCATTTTCTTGCTTCGAAACATGAAGCCCTTGATGTAATTATTAATTTCTTGAAGAAAACATCAGTGCTACTTCAAGCCTCTGTTATCATTGTAAGAACGGATAACAGCACAGAATTCACCAATCAGAAACTGAAATCTTATTTTGACGAAGTTGGGATTTCTCATCAAACTTCGGCTGTAAGAACTCCAGAGCAGAATGGAGTTGTGGAACAGAGGAATCGTACGTTAGTTGAAGCTGCTCGGACGATGCTTCTCTCCTATAGTGCACCGTTATTCCTTTGGGCTGACGCTATAGCAACTGCATGTTATACTCAAAACCGATCCATTATTCACACCCGTTTCAACAAAACACCTTATGAGATCATTAATGGAAGAAAACCGGATATTTCATTTTTACATGTCTTCGGTGCTTTATGTTATCCAAAGAATGATCGCGAAGATATCGGTAAACTTGAACCTAAAGGTGATATTGGCTTTTTCATTGGTTATTCTTCAACTGCTTGTGCTTACAGGGTTTATAATAGAAGGACAAGAAAGGTAATGGAGACTATGAATGTTACTTTTGATGAACTCTCGGGTATGGCCTCTCAACATAGAAGTTCACATCCCGAGCTTCAAGCTCAGACTTCTGGACACGTAAGTTCAAGACTCGCGCTTCAATTTGCACCATCAGCAATCTCATCGTTACAACCTTCGGAACATGACTTGAAAGTTTTATTTGGGCCAATCTATGATGAATATATGGAGGGTCCTTCGTCATTTGGTGTTCCTCAAAATGCCCCGGCTGCACCTGCTACGGTAGTTCCAGAACCACCAACTGCATCTACACCAACGACATCCGTTTTTTCACCATCTACGTCAACCTCAACCATATTGACTCCAAACATTCCAATCACCTCTCCGACTGCTGACGCAACTCAACAACATTCTCAACAAATTCCTAATCATGTTAATCCATTTGCGGCTTCCATAAGTATTACTCAGCCTTCAATACCATATGTGGATCCGTCGAGCTCGCATAAAGTTTCTCATACACTTCCACATGAACTCAAATGGACTAAGAATCATCCTTTGGTTTAAGTGATTGGCAATCTCTCACGACCAGTCTCAACAAGAAATCAGCACCGTATTGATGGTGATATGTGTATCTATGCACTATCTGTCAGCACAATGGAACCAACAAGTGTGAAAGAAGCAATGACTGATGCATCATGGATTGAGTCTATGCAAGAAGAACTCAATCAGTTCATCCGGCTTGATGTATGGGAGTTAGTACCTCGACCGGACAATATCTATCCCCTTACTCTAAAATGGTTATTCAAAAACAAGATGGATGAGGAGCAAACGGTCATTAGGAACAAGACTCGGTTAGTTATGAGAGGTTATAAACAGCAGGAAGGAATGGATTTCGCAGAATCCTTTGCTCCGGTTGCTCGGATGGAAGCTATTAGGATTTTCTTGGCATACGCTACACACAAATCATTCACAGTGTATCAAATGGACGTGAAGACGGCTTTCTTGCATGGGCCGTTAAAAGAAGATGTTTATGTATGTCAACCTGAAGGTTTCATCAACACCGAACATCCAAGCCATGTCTACAAGTAGAAAAAGGCAATTTATGGTTTGAAACAAGCACCGAGGGCATGGTACGACGAATTATCATCATTTCTTCTCCAAAATCACTTCAGCAAAGGAACCATTGATCCAACGTTGTTTATCAAGCACTACGACAACGATATCTTGGTGGCTCAGGTCTATGTAGATGATATTATATTTTGTTCTACTAACCCAAAATATTCCATATTATTTGCCAACCTTATGAAAAGTCGATTCGAAATGTCCATGATGGGGGAAATGACGTTTTTTATTGGTCTCTAAGTTCACCAATCCCCCCGTGGTATTTTCATAAATCAGTCCAAGTATGTGCTTGAGATTCTAACGAAATTTGGTATGGATATCTGTGATCCTATTGGTACTCCAATGGACACTAAACACAAGCTTGATTTGGATAAGAAAGGGACATTTGTAGATGCTACAAAATACCGAAGTATGATCGGGTCCCTTATGTACTTAACCTCAAGCAGACCGGACATTGTGCATGCTACTTGTTTATGTGCTCGGTACCAGGCTAAGCCAACCGAGAAGCACCTCAAGGAGGTTAAAAGGATCTTTCGTTATCTCCAGGGAACCATTCACATGGGTCTCTGGTATACGAAGGATTCGGGTTTTAATCTCACTGGTTTTTTAGATGTCGACCATGTAGGGTGTCATGACACATTCAAGAGCACTTCCGATGGAGCACAATTCTTAGGCGAGAAGCTAGTGAGCTGGTCCTCAAGAAAACAAGACTGTACGTCGTTGTCCACCGCGGAAGCAGAATATGTGTCTCTTTCCGTGTATAGTGCTCAAGTCCTTTGGATGAGAACACAACTCACGGATTATGGCTTTCACTTTAACGAAGTTCCTATTTATTGTGATTCACAATCAGCCATAGCCATATCCTGCAACCCGGTCCAACACTCCAAGACCAACCACATAGCTGTTCGATTCCATTTCATAAAGGAGCATGTGGAAAGAGGAACGATCGAACTGTATTTTGTCAAGATGGACTACCAACTAGCCGACATCTTCACCAAAGCTCTTTCTCAAGACAGATTTGAATTCTTGGTTCGTCAACTTGGTATGCGTAGTTTCACTCCAGATGAACTTGAACGTCTTGCACATTCGCAGTAACCTTGTATATATATCTATCAGAATATCAAAATACGAAAATATAAAACCTATAAAAACAAAATAAAAAATGACAAAATCTTTCAAAAATACCAAAAATATTCTTCTTCGACATGTCTCTCAGCATCGATAATATGGACGTACTTAGAAATGTTGTTCAATAACGACACGGGTACGTACATAAAGTTCGAATGAGAGTTCAAATGTTTTCAAAACATGTCTTTTCTATTTTCTTCTCATAATGGCTTATAGTCACATGTCAGACTATAACCCGATCCATAAATAAAGGAAAGTCTTAGACTTATCCTCAACAACGAGAAATTTGTTTTTCTTGGTCATGAGCTTTTATCAAAACATTCAAAGTTTTAAGCTCATGAACACAATTTTTCTCGAACTTTTGAGCACAATTTCTCAAAGTATTTCAAAATTGTGTGCTCGTATACTCCTCTACTTTTAATTAGAATTTTTTTTCGAGGGGGAGTACATACTTATGCAACATTATTCTCTCCATGTTTCATCACTAGTTTCACAAAAATTTCAATGTAATGCAATTTTTGAGGGGGAGAATAGTGATAAAATGTTTCATCTTGGATAAGATCTTTGATTTAAGTGTTTTCTCTTCCTAATATGTGCAAAAATCTTTCCTTTATGATGCACATATGTTGGGGGAGCATTTTTGGTGATATAGAAATTTTCACTGGTTACGATATCTATACCTTCAACACAATTATTCACGACGATATTGGTGTCAAAAGGTGGTTAGGTATTCGTCTTATGATCCTACCAGAACTGGAGAGATCTTCCCATGGACAATCCATTAGAACTTAGAAGTCATTAGGAAAGATGGAGTAGTTGAGTGTACGGGAAAAATGCCGACTAATGACTTAAGCTAGCACTGGAAAAATCACAACAATGTGCTAGTTATGACGTCTTGGTAAGCATTGAAGGGGTTGAAGAATGAACAAGAAATGTAAGGATAAAGGGTGTAAAGAAAGAAGCCCTCTATACAACTTAGGCAGAAACCGGGTCAGTATATCTACTATCAGAATCACGTTGATGATTTCTGGTATTAAAGACAAAGCATCATGGACCCAGTGATGCAAAGCACAACCCTTCCCAGCCTACTCAAGCTTCTCTCAAAATAAGTTTGTTTTATTGTCACGGAGTTCAACTCATTTCTATCAACTTTCTCACTCCGAGATAGTAGATATTGAAAAGGTGGCAGTCTGCTCCATCCTCCGATCACCAAATAAACGTGCACTTATAGAGTCTAGAGCCAACGAGATTCATCAGAAAAATCTCATTAGGACACTTATTCCATATATCAACTGTTGTTCATCATTAGAACACAAGTGATAATTCACAGAGTCCTACGCTCTATCCTTGTGGTATTGCTAGAACATTCAGAGTGATACTCCCTAGTACTCACAGTGATGAATGGAAATCCTTCCAGTGTTAACATCAAACGGCACTGCGGTAGGTCATATGTAAGATTCACTTTGAATTGAACATATGCTAACTGGAAAGCAACAGTGGTTTGATTTTTCAGTATTTACAGTGACGAATGGAAATCCTTCCAGTGTCATCATCAAACAGCACTGCGGTAGGTAACTTGTGCGATTTTATATGAATCAAACTTGTGTCAACTGGAAAGCAACGATGGTTTGATTCTTAATTGATTCAAACTTGTTCCAAGAAATTGAATTGACGACTTAATCAGCAGAATGGAACTACATGATTCACTCCTTACTATGAACTATCTTTTGATATATTTAAGTATTGAGAACGGTTACCACAGCCGGAAACCCTGTCAAGGAAGTTCTTTGAACTTACCTAATCACAGGTACAATATTCATACTGTATAACAAGAAACCGGAGGAATGCAAACGGTAGCGTAATCTCAAGAGACGTGATTCAAGACCACATACTCAAGTAAATGAAGAAAGCTCAAGAACATCTAAAGACAAAGACTTCCGCTACTCTGATAATCAAGGGAGATTGTTAACTAGCTTTCAACACAACACCAAATATGAGTATGTGGGGAAAGACACAAGAACACAAGTTGGCAAAGATTCAAGATCAAGTCAAGGCAAAGATCAAAGATCCAAGGTCATAAGTCATGAAAGGAGCTATGAAAGAACTCTCAAGACAACGAGCTTTAAAGTCTGCAACATCAAAGAAATGAAGTCACATATTACATGACCACCCCTTAGGGGGAGATTGTTAGCCGTATTTAAGGTGATGGTCATATAATATACCATTGCGAAGCTCGTGAAAAATGATATTTAATGATGTCGAGAGTTCTTAGTTATTATTGTTCATGTAACGGGAATTAGTCCTGAACACACAAATGAGGAAGGCCTCCTAAACATTTACTCTTTAGTATAAAAGGTAAATTCTCCTCATTTATGTAGGGGTGCTTTTCCATTTGATAGTTTTAGAGAGAGAAAAGTGTGTTTGTTTCTCTCACTAGGAAAACACCAATCTTTGTATTTTCTTTTTTTCATCTTAATCTAATCTTTCTTTTTTGGTTTAATCTTCATCATGTTATTCGTGTTTGGTTCGACGCGTGTATAAGTCTTACAACCACTTTTGTAAATTCTTGGAAGTTAAATTGTCATTTTATGACTCTAAGGACTATTTAATAATCAGCCGAAACATTTAGGAGCCCTAGGGAATTATTCTCGCCATTAAATGAAAGTTGTACAACCTAATTTTAACTAGAGGGACTATTTTCACCATCTCCCGAAAATACTAGAAACCCTAAGGACTAAAACTGTTAAGAACCGAAAAGTGTACATTTGGTAAAATATAGATGGACTTGTTTTGCCAATAACAGAAACCTAAGCAAATCCAAGAACCCTTATTTCATTTAATGTATTAAAACTTGAGCGAATACTAAACTAAATGGACTAGAACCGTCATTTTTTGAAACTTGTAAACAAAGGGTTATTATTTAACTTACGAAAACTTTTAGGACATTAAATTAAATTTAATGAAGTATTATTACTTTTTATAATCTGTTCATATAAACTGTATATGGAATTTAATGTACATAGATTATAAAAGTAAAATACAACCACTGTAAGTAAAATACTTTTACTTAAACGATATCATTAATAACAAATTTAAATGGAAGTTATTAATACTTGAACAACGATGTATTTAACTAAAATACAGTAACGTAAATGAACTGCCTAAAAACGAGTGGATATCGTAATGAAATCCAAATAAATCCTAAAAATCTTATACTAAGATTATAAAATCCTACACGATCGATGGTAAATCAGTTTTAGCTTATATGCTGATTATTTTCTTATAATTAATTGATAAGTATTATAATATAGACTTATATTATAAGTCTCCGATTGAACCGTTTTGGTTTTATAAACCATTGTACACAATGACTCTAGAACATAATTATTACTACCTTCGTATAATTTCACTAAGTGTTATTTCCTACTTAGGCATACTATCTTTACATAGTCATTTGATGAATAGGAACCGGTTAGTCTATTTTGACTACTAGGATAACTAACGAGCCACTTAATGAAAACGGTTTTACAACAACAGTACATGTTGGATCATTTAACAACAGACTAGGGAGCATTATCTCGTGCACTACATTTTATTAAATGCTTGAACTTGTTGTTATGTATATATATATATACCTTATTAGAAGGAATTATATGATACAATGCCTATGCTTATGATTGTATTATATTATGTATATGAGCTCCTTGTTTGACACGTATTATTACACACGTTATCGCGCGTCAACACTTATTTTCTATCGCTTATGATTTTATACGTATATCTACGGAACAAGACTTATTAACGACTCATATACGTTTGCTCTTAATAATATCATGTGGTATTATTTGGATAAGTTTGCATCTTTAAATGATGCGGTGGAACCTAAAACCAAGGTACTTATGATCCTATATTTTACTTATGGGACCTGAGTCTCTTGATCCTAGGTTAATTATGATTTCATCTCAAGACGGTATGGGACGTCTATAGGTGAAACCATAAGTCACCGGACCACAAGTTTATTTATAATTTCATATTAAGATGTTGTAGGACGTCTGAAGACGAGGGATTATAAATAAACGGGCTGTAAAGTATCTTAATAATATTTATTATCTTAAACGTTATATTTATCTAAATAATAAGCCTTGCAAGGAATATTTAGGTAAGGTGGGCTATGA
Organism: Glebionis coronaria; assembly: GCA_025667525.1. Taxonomy (NCBI): domain Eukaryota; kingdom Viridiplantae; phylum Streptophyta; class Magnoliopsida; order Asterales; family Asteraceae; genus Glebionis; species Glebionis coronaria. Next base: position 315,042,223 of record CM046875.1, on the reverse strand, counting down.
AATCATTATTGAAACGAGTAAGGACGCTTGTTCGTTTGAATAAAGAAATCATAGGTCACCGAATGGAGTTATAAATTTCGCCTTACATGAATGAGGACGCTTGTCGATGTAAATAGAAATTTATAATCACATAGGCTTAAATATATTCGACATGACTCATTATTGATATTAATTTATGTATCTGGCTATGTAGCATATCCCTTTTTGGACTCGCGATTTCCTCCAGTAGTATCTTATCATTAAGATAACTTGGAATTTGATGTCATTACATCACCATCTAGAAACCTAAGGAAGATTAGTATTCATCTCTTTTGGATCATAGCATTGTGCTCTTGATTTTTAGCTTATCCTTAACCCAAATATCACTTCCGCTGCAGTTGACCCCGTTGGGGCTGTCCATTTTCCGCTGCATTCAACCCTTTTGGGAGAGTTCTTTTACGCTGTATTTTAAACCCTTTTTGGGGAGCCCACTTCCGTTTTATTTGACCCCTTTTTGGGGTGTCACAGAAAATAAAACTAGTTTATCTGCCATGGAAAAATGAAACTTCGATCATTCGAGGAGACTGTAACTGAGACTTCATCAACACTAGACTTAGTGTCATTTCTTGTACCGAAGATTAGAAATACTGGGTAAGAGGATGCCTTATCTTCGAAGCTCGCATTTCTCAAATCGACGAGGAAGACAAACCCAAGCATAAAAGACATGTCCAACTCATAATGGGTGTATTTTGTAGGGTTATGTTTATCATCACCCAAAAAGCGATAATTGATGTCCTATGCTTTTGGACAATCCTCTTCCTCTTCGGATCCAATTAGTTCGACAATACCATTGTCCAACAAGCCTGGAAATGAGTGACTTCCTCCTTTTAGAAGTCGAAATTTGCGCAATTTTTGGAACCACCAACAGTAGATGCATGACCCTTTCAGCATCTCACCAGGGATGCACACTTCTTTATTCTTGGTATCTTCTTTGATTTATATCATTTGAAGTACTTCTTTTCTACGCAACTTACGCCCCAGCTCAGCCACAAATGAAGCAGATACTTTGCAACTTCCTACCTAAGCAACATCAACAATAATCTTAGCCATTTCGCTGAGTGAAGCTTTGGTGTTAAACTAATGTTTGGTTTCCACAGGCTAGAAGTATATCGGGAAGCCCTTCGCGTAAAAATTGTTGACGCAAGAGCGGTACCAGCCAAAACTATATTTCTAACTCGACATCGCATAAGCCTATTAAAGCTTAATAGACTTAAAATCTATTGAAGAACTATTAGAAACATTAATGAACTGTTATATGTGCTCATCAAGACACATTGGGGCCCCGGAGGCATATCTAAGTAAAACCAAGACATAAGACGAGTTTGTGCTAGTCAATCCAACCTTGTAAACTTAGAACTCGAGTTCATAAGATTACACACTCAAGAAAAAATACCCTCACTTGTTCCCTGAACAAGTAACTTTATCTTTAGCTCCGAGAACGAAACTAAAATAACGGGTAGGTGGTGTAAAATCCCTAAAATTTGGGTTTCAACACACATCACCGGCTTCATTATTGTTATCATTCATCATACCATATAGTAATGAACTACTTTTACAATGTATCATCACAAGACTTATTGTGTTTTGACGAATGATTTCTTAAACTCCAAATGACTCGTGAATTATGCATGATACCTGGAATACAACCCGAAAGTTTATCACGATGTACAAAAGATCTGGTACATCTACTCAAATCCTGCCCAGCAGGTCTGCTAGATGGGGCTGGTAAGGTTGTAGGTGCCGACAGGGTACTCTATAATACCTGTATAGCCAATCAGGACTCCTTAAGCAGACTGAGTACAATTAGCAACTGGGACCGCAGTCTGCCAACGACTCCTTGAAGGTAGGTGGTCTCTGCTATCACTCCATCGTGACGAACAACTGCAAGATCAAAGAAGGTGGACAAGGAATACCCTTGTGCAGTAAGATAAGTGTGGGTCTTATGTAGAAGGCCCCCTCCAAGGTGTGAATATACCGATGGAGGAAGTAGTTCTCCTCCAACAACCACTGAAATACCTCGTCGGTCGTGCTCAAAAACCTCGTGCTATCTGGGCATCTACCATATGGTCCAATAGAGAGAATCTATGCGCTCATGCATGACAGTGTACCCCGCCTGGCCTGCTATGAACAGGCTGCGGACGTCCGTCATGTCCTGCTCCTGACTCATGGCCAGGGCAGCACTCCGAACTTGAACAGGATCAACATGTCTAGTTCCAGAACCCTCTCTTACCACAAATCTTGGCTTGAAGGTTTTCCAAATTAATATCTATCGTCATGAGCTTAACCAACTAAGTGTAGATGACCCTACATCGACTTTTCCTAGTTGACAACTGCATAGTTTGTCCTCTCTTAATTGTCATTAATTGCTCCCCGAGCTTCTATCGCTTCGTCGGATTGAAGGTCAAACCTTCAGATAATACTATCCATCCATAGTAGTAGCAGCATCCAAATACTGCTCAATCGGATGTATAGTGCTAATCGAATAAAGATATCTTTGCATCGCTTTCTATCCATCCATAGTAGTAGCAGCATCCAAATACTGCTCAATCGGATGTATAGAGCGACCCGGATAAAGATCTCTTCGCATTGCTTTCCGTTCATCCGTAATGGAAGCAACACCCAATTACTGCTCAATCGGATGTATAGAGCGACCCGGATAAAGATCTCTTAGCATTGCTTTCCGTTCATCCGTAATGGAAGCAACACCCAATTACTGCTCAATCGGACGTATAGAGCAATCCGGATAACTATCTCTTTACATTGTTGGCACCATTCGTTTCTGAGCTTTTCTAAAACAAAACTTGAAACCTATGACATCTATACCCTAACAGATGACAAAGTTTTTAATAGCTTCGAGGACAAAGCTAAAATAACGGGGCGGTGCTGTAAAATCCATGATTTTACCATGATAAAAGGTAATAAAAGTCCACCCAATGATTCTAAGATCATTTCTCAACCTAGTAATATTAAACGAGTTTCGAGGACGAAATTCAAGACGACATGTGGATGGTGTAAAACCCGAGATTTTTCGTTCATCAAATAATAACGAACTATACTTCAAAACCTATTTTGAAGCAATACAAAAATCATTAGATTTGAAAATTTGACAAAAGTCGTACAACCCGCGTACCGACAATTTAATAATTTAATTACATAAATTATTGACGAGGGATACTTGATAAAATGATTTATTAAATTATTTAATAATTCATTTTATTAATGTACGAAGAAATTTAACGAGAAGTATTTTTTATTAAAACGATACTAATCTTATTAAAATGATATACGATAAATTATCGTCATTTAGATAAACGAACATGTTTTTCGTGTTTATAAGTCATTTAAATACTCCATTTTATTGGAGAAATGATTTTAAGACCAATGACGCGATTTTCGTAAGACGAATCAAATTTTATAAACCTCGAACGAGCCCCGAACCGTTTATTAATAAACGTATAATAAACGTTACGTTTTAAACCCTATAGAATAACTGCAACATAAGCCCTTAACTATTAGGAACCTTGCAAATGGGTCTTTACAACTTTGATGGGTATAAATAGGTACTTTAGGGTTTCATCTTCATATTGACCCTAACCTCCACCTAAGTATACAAACATATAAATGTGGCAGCTGCCACTTCTCCGGCATCATTATCCGACCAATATTTCGGCCACCACAAAATAATTCCGCCGCCACCTTCAATCAATAGATCGAGTAGATCTATGAATAACACTTCCACTGTTGTGGTTTAAACCACACAGCCGTCCCCACCTTGCATCATCACCACCACCGCAGACCTGCTGCCATATTTTTGGCCACCATAGCGATGGTGACACCATGCTGCTGCCACCTCCACAGACGCAGCCCCCTTGCTACCATGATCACCACAACCGCCACCCACTACTGGTGGCCATCCGCCACCAACCGTCATCATCACCATCAACATCTTCAGCCACCACTGTTGAGACCACCAGCCACCATCGTGGTTTGTTCGTGACCATCACGCCCAACCACAGCAGCCATCTGGTTCGTGGCCATCAACCACCATGCTACCACCCTCCATCTAGCCGAGACCACCACCTCAGCCGTGGTGGTTACCACGCAGCCATCACCACCGCAGGCCCTGCTGCCAGCCATCATCGCAGCCTCAATGCCATCACGCGCAGCCACCATTTCGTGGCCAATAACCACCAGGCCGTCGCTGCCACCCATGCATCCCACCACCACCACTCCAAACCATCAGCCGCTAGAACCACCATGCAACCACCTCGTGACTGTCACCACTGACGGGTGCGTTTGTTTCTGCGTTTACAAAAGCCACCAGGGGCGTTTGGATCTGCTGTTAACAATAGCATAAGGGGGTGTTTGGTTTTGGGCGAAGAAATAAATAAAGGTTCGTTGGATTAGCCTAGATCGATACGAATATGTCTAGATCTGCTGTCGAAAGCGACATGCAAGGCGTTGGGTCCAAGATCTACAACCAATAGCTTCGGGGGTGTTTGGATCTGCTGATAAGAGGCTGTTTGGGACTAAATGCTGTTGTTAGAGGGTCGTTTGGGACTGCAGACTGAAATAAAAGGGTGTTTGGGACTGCTGATGACGACAAGGATGCGTTAGCATGCTGGTTATAGCTTAGGGGTATGCCTATGTTATAATGTAATCTTGCATGTAGTATATTCCACCGATAGTGTAATATTTCCACCGTTAGTTGTAATATTACCACTGACCATTCATAACTTGCCACCGTTAGTATTAAACTACAAACTTACCACTGCTAGTTGTTGTATTAACAAAGTTACCACTGTTAGCTCAACAGTTCCCACTGTTAGCTATACAGTTACCACTGGCAGCCCAATCTAGCCACTGTTTCCATATTTAGTTTTTACACGAATGACTATTTTAATAGCTTCGGATTAAAATATTATATTTTTACTACGGGAAACGTGTTTTAAACTGGGATTAATTAATAATAAATTCCTTATTAATTATTTTTGGAATCTAATGAATTATTTAATAAACTTAATAATTTATTTACAAAGACTACAACATCGTACAAGTTAATAAACATCGGGGGGTACGTGGAAACAGTGAATGGATAACATGCACACTTAACCATCATCAAAACAGTATTAACTAAATATAATGTGATAACAAAAATAAACATACGACCAATTAAACTGCATGCATTTATTATTTATGCATATACTAAGACGTACTTAATTAGTTAGGTATTCGATGTACTGCGTGCTCTGTGATTTGTATACTTGATGATCCTCGAGCTGTATTATATAGGTAAGTTCATAGCCTCGCTTTTTAAATCTTTTTATGATTTTTCCAACCCGCGAGGGGGAGACATGCTATAAAATAATTGCAACTTGTTTTGACAATATGACTATAATTTATTCTTAGAACGTAAATTTAACTGTAACCTGTTATGACAATATGATTGATGGATATTTAGTTTATAGAACGTAAATTAAATTGTAGTCTGTTTAAACAATAGGATAGATATTTATTCTATCGAACCCAAATTGAATGGTACTCTTAAATACGATCGCCTATTGTAGAAACTGTTAAATTATAGGAAATTACCCGAATGTTATAAATAGATCTATTTGGGATTGACCATCCTCATCTGGGTGAGTCATGCTCACTGTGCCTTTGCCGGGCCAACAGATGTATACCATGTTGGAACTAGGTTTGGGTGTCTTTTTGTAGGACACTACGTTCTCATCTGTTGAGAACTATAGAAGGCTAAGCTTCAGTTTCGAGTAATAGAAAACGTAATTATCTTTTGTATAAATGCTTTGTGCATTGCTACTATCTATAACGTTTGCGTTACTAAACTTAATCATATATTACTTAGCAAATACTGTAATGGGAATATTGGAATTATTAAACCTGATTATTTTACAATGTTTAGTAAAATACTGTAACGAAAGTATTAGATATACTAAACTTGATTATTTTACACTGTTTAGTAAAATACTGTAACGAAAACATTGGATATAATAAACTTGATTATTTTACACTGTTTAGTAAAATACTGTAACGGAAATATTGGATAAGCTAAACCTGATTATTTTACTCTGCTTAGTAAAATACTGAAATGGAAATATAGTAAATACTAAACCTAAACTTGCACTGCTTAATAATACTTACTGAACTTGATTTTATACTGCTTAGTACATTAAGATATGGAATGATTGGAAACTTTGAATTTGACTTTTATATCAAATACTGAACAACATCATGTAGGACAACTTAAAATCCTAAACTATGATTATACAAAACTCTATGAATTCACCAACTTTATGTTGACTGTTTTAAGTATGTTTGTGACAATCCATCAATTTATGGTTGATATTTTATTCTCAATATTTATTTGAAAACACTATTTTAATGTTACAATATGAACTCACTTATTTTTGGGAAATAATTTGGATTTACGTCTTGAAGTAGCGTCGACTACGTCTAAACCGGAGGATTATACATTACGTGCTTACGTTTACATACACCGTCTTTGGTGACAGTCCGACATTTCAGAAAATAAATTTATCCGTGAATATTATTTTGGAGTTTTAAATTTGTGTTGGTTCAGAAACTCACAAATTTACGAGAAGAGATTAGGACTTACGATTTTATTTTAACGTCCTTTACGACTAAACCGGAAACCTTAGGATTACGCATTTACGTTTTCGAACTCCGTTTTTGATGAGACAATTTTTATTAGATTCGTTTTGTGCCATTGATTCATAATTTATAAAAACGTTTTTCGTAAAACGACCCGAGGGCACTTAAATCGAGGAAACTAGAATCGAGGGATACCCGTAAAATAATGGGGATGAGACAAGATAAATCTTGCCCCACCCCCACTACAAGGGTGACAAGCTTATAAAACACACTTGAAGTTTGTCAAGTTTCTAGCAAAAGACTAGGACACTTGTCCTAAGTCTTCCACCTAAACCATCTAACATCAAAACCACCACCACAAACCATTTACTTCATTTTACCACATGCAAATCTCACACACAACTCTCTCCTCTCCCCTTGAACGTCCAACACCACCATTATATCACCATCATCATCAAATTTTGACCATAAACAAAAGATATAATCAATATATGTTGATAACCACACCAAAAGATGAAGATTGGAGGTGATTTTAACATATAAAAAGGAGTTTTCATGGAGGTCTTTGGGCTGATTTTCAAGAAGGAGTTTAGGGCTGATTTGTTGAAGGTGTCTTCATATCCTTGGTAATCTTGAAGGTGGTCTTGATATTTCATAAGACTGGTTACCAAAACCAAGCCTTGTTCATCCAAAATCTCAACCTTTTCATCACTAATGGTGGTATAGAGATTGTTTCTTCCTATCCTCTTGTTATTTTGATTATGTAATCTTGTATTTTCTTTATTTATGTATATTTATATGCTGATTAATGATGATAAAAATATTATGTGGGGATTTGGTGTTGATAAACATGGGTAAAAAGATGGAAAACCACATGTAAAATGGTTAAAATCTTGCTAAATATGATGGCTGTATAAAAAAAGTAGGTAACCAAATATTAAACTAATAAAATGGTAAAGTGGAATCAATATACAGTAAGTAATATGCCTTGTACACATGTGAGAGTTGGCCATGCAATGGAATCATTAGGATGAGTGAGATATGATCAAAACAAGTTTACAGTGTAAATCTGAGTACACTGTTTTGGACGAATTTTATAAAATACTTAGAGGCTGATTCAACAGTAGCCATAGTAGATTTAAATGGAGCACATATCATGTAGTTTATGCCATAAAAATTTGAGCTTATATCTCCATATAGAACTCTAGATATGGCAGTTTTGGTGAACATGAAAATAAAAATCAGATTTTGGAAATTAAAGTATAATAGTATTATATAAGCACTCAAATAAAAATAGTACAAAATGTGAATTAAAACCCACTAACTTATATAATAAATTTATATAAATATGTATAAAGATAAATATATGGACATTTTATAAAAATGGTAGTTTGATAAGTTTTATAAGTTATAAAACTATAAACATGATTTTTACGACTTTTTCGGCTATTACCGTAAAATTAACGTTTTTGTAAAATAAAACTTAGACGGTTGGACCCGTCTAATGTAAAATTTTATAAACTCATATACTGATATATAGAATATATAACAAGTAAAAACCGATAAAAACCCAAACTATATGACATACGGACATTAACGAGCTAAGTTAACATTATTGGACTAATAATACAACAAAATGGACTAAAACACTTATAAACTAATTTATTGGGCTTAACCCATTTGGGTATAACATGTAAAGTATAAATACTTATAATACAAGTATGAAATGGATTAATACAAGTTAATAAACTTATAATAGGCTTATTGGACCTAAAACACGTAAATAGGTAAAACTAGAAAACTAGTATAAAAGTTATCGACACATAACACTAAAATGAGTAAATGAGAATATGTAAACCCACTTGATCATCATATATATAAAATCATCATATGTATACATAATTGTTATTTATATAAAGACATTGGACAAGAGTCTAAGACGATTATTATTTGTCTAGGTTTCCGTGATTGAAGCACGTACCGTACATCCGAATTGCCGATAACCCGCCTTCCCACATCTACGTGAGTTCATAGCCTCGCACTCTTTTAAATGTTTTTATGAAGTATTTTATAAACTCGCGAGGGAGATAACATGTTAGTTTTACTAAAATAGGACACCATTTGTCCCGATTGTTTGTTTATTGATTTGGACCCGAATGATTGTATGACCTGATGAATGATTAAATGACCCGATAGATGAGATAAAATGGATTATTAAAGTTAGGTTATGTCACTAAAAGTCCCATTAGCATGAATTGTGAACTACCGGGATTTGGTAGACGCTTATGCATATAATAGTACTATTTGGGGACGATCACCCCAGTTCGCGCCTTGACGGTTGATCCCCGTCGTGCCACATTGATTGGTAAGCGAATTTATGTATAAGAAGATTTACATAGCGTGAACTTTGTGAAGACACGCTAATTTAGATGGGAAAATGAGTTTCGGGCTAGCTACCCGTTGTTTGTTGTAGTAAGGTAACAATGTCATGCGGCTTATAATAATCCAATTAACGAAATACTGCTATACGCACCAAATTACGATGTATTGCCTGACTAGCAATACGGGGTCATACTATTGATATTATGTTCGTGTTTTGGTTTTCATAACCATAATCATATAACGGTTTTTATTTAACTCCATACGACGTTATAAAACGTATTGTATGATATTTTTACGACATTGGTTCGTATAATGATTTTGAAGGCGAAAGCCTATATTATGATTTTGACAAGGATTTGTATAAAATGATTTTAGCTATTTTATGACCTACTACATGGATTTGTACAAAATGATTTTCGGTAATAATTTTATACCGATGTTATATTGATGGATTTTATTAAACTCTATGAATTCACTCGGCGTTATCGCTGACCTTTTCTTTAACATGTTTTGTCTCAGGTACTGGAAGGTAATTCTCGGGAAGACGACAAGAATTCATGGCCCGCACTTAAACAATAATTTCCATTCAAATGTTTTGTAAAAACCTGTATGAAATACAATGACTTGGGACCTATGTAACTTTGATATTTATGAATGGAAATGCTTTATTATTAAAACGACACGACTTTTAAGCGTTGTCTATGATGTGAGTAATGTGCTATCCCGTAACACCAACTAGTCTTCCGCTGTACTGAGTTGTATAACTTTGGGGGTGTTACAGTTTGGTACCAGAGCTCTCGTTATAGAGAACGAAAGATTTTTTAAACTAAGGTTTTGAATATAACATTTCAAAATCGTTTAACTATAAACATTTTTCTCAAAATGTCTAAAAATCTTTTGACTATAACGGTGCCGAAGAATTCCCGAGTTACCGACAAGGCCAGACTGAGAAGTGTTATTTTAATATATATATAACTTGGATTATATATATATATGATGTAATTTTATTACATGATTGTTTGATGATTATTTTGATATTTATACGAGGTATTTATACGACGTCGATTGTCACAAGGAACCCTAAATCCCCTAATAAATTAATCGAAGCTATTCTCGTAGGAATTCTAGCTATCCTAGATCTAAACCAAGTTGTGGATATTTATGATCCCAACAAATGGTTGATACTCGTAGGAATGTAGATATTAGTTGATTGTGATATTGAAAAAGAATTGGAGAGATTAAATCTGATATCGATGTCATGACGATCTTTCCTTATAGAGTGGAGTTTGACAAAACGTTATCACCTGGAAAGATGTCATCTGATTCGTTGTCATTCAATTCTTAAATTTGAAATCGAAAGGGTGAATGTTTCACTTGAGGCTATCATTGGAATCATTACCCAAAAGCCTCATGCCACTAGTACCTTTCCGAAAAGTCTAACTGACTGATCGAGTCATTTCATACTAGTGACTCATTTGATAACTATTGATGAAGAAGTTATAGAATCGGAAATTAAGTGTTGATCATATCGAGCTTTTATTGCCCTATTAAGGTTTATGAATAAGGTTGAAAGTATTGGAAAATGAGGTAGGATATCGAATTGAGTATAAAATTGGTTGAAACTTGAATGAAGTAAAATTTAACCCGTATGGAATGTGAGATTATTAAGAGGAAGTCGTTAAGTTCTGTGATTGAATTATAAGGATTTAATTGATTGTAGGTTTGTGTTAAGGGTTGTTCCTAGGCCATTGTCTACTAATGAGGATGCCCAGTGTCCAAGAAATAAATTGAAGAAATCTTCTTTTGAAATTGAGACCGATGGATCTTCTGGGACATGTGGAACACCTAACGACTCTTGTAGATTAGTATTCATTATGGTATCTTTTAAAAATAATCCCTAACTTAACTGAGACATCAGTTGGTAGGATGGGTCCTGAGAATTGTATGACATAGTGACACGTAATGTGTTACGGTACAATTTTGACTTGTTTGTGATTAATGAAAAGACTACCTTTGATTGCTAAATTCTACATGTATCGATTTTATCTATCTTTTATTGCTTCATCCTAATGTTCGCATTAGTGATGCAACCATTGAACAAGTACTCATCTTGAATTGAGTTACGTTATGGATTATTCTTTTGAGTGCCATCGAGATCATGAACCTCATGATTATTTGGCTAAAGCTCATTTCCTATCATATCGTAGTTAGTTCTTGGTGAACAAGCTTTCATCACTCCTTTGCAGATCACTCATTGTTTTCATAAGATAAAACAGTATCCCTCGAGAAAAATTGAATTTTCATCACCATAAGGATTATTTAAAGTAAGATTTATAAGTGATTGTTAACGATATGAGGCTGTTTATAAAACACCTTGGAAAGACTTAATTGTTTTCATAATAAAGAAAATCTTTGTAAATTTATTATTGATTCTTTTTTAAGAATTAAGCATGAAAATGTTTTTATTATAAACATGATGATAAAATTTTGAACGAACTGAGTATTGCATCGTTAATCTTGAAATTGTATATAGTTGCGCGCCTACATACAATTTGGAATGGACCATGCAAGGCTGATTAGTAGTCACCATAAAATTAATGAATAAACACAACATTTTCTTTGAAGATTGTGAAAGATTAAATTTTATGAGATCTACAAGAAGTGAAAAAAAAGGGACATAGTGTTAGGGACACCTACATATGTGCCCGTACCATTTATTCTTCTGAGTCGAATTTACTCATCTGTGGAAATTGTCTTAGTTGACAATTGACAATTCTTTCTTGTCCAATTCTCCCATAGTGAGATTCTTAGGAAAAGTATCTGATTACCGAGTGTTGATACCTGACTGGATGTATCGACGTTCCTATCATTTCTTATGATTTGATTTCATTTGAATGACCTGGGTAACGATCCGAGGAGCTTTCGAATGTGTACTCAAATTATGAAAACTTGGGATATATTCATATTCGTTAAATGTTTTCGTCTGTATCTGATTTGAAATTCTCTCGCATAGATTATGCGTTGACCTTACTCTTTTAATATTAGTTGTGTCTCCATATATCCCTGAATTTGTGAAGGATTATGAATTATTATTAGTCTTTTGAGAAGTTCACATCCTATCGACGGCAATGAAACTGGAAAGTTGATAGTGCCAGTAGAATGCATTGATTGATTATGACATGACAACATTGAGTTAATTGATGGGAACTCGAATTGAATTCCCCTAAATGATAAGATGTTGATTATCAAAAGTAATCTAAATAATTCTTGATGGATGACTTGAAATTATATCGTGAATGGTTGTGAATTAGTCATAGATCTTGTAATCTAAGAAGAAATTAAAAGTAATAAAAGATGTTTATGTTATCTGAAACTTTAGGAGGTATTTGCTGGTGAATTACCTAGACTTTTGCCATTAAGGCAAGTTGAATTTGGTATTGATTATATTCCCGGTGCTGCACCTGTGGCTTGTGCACTGTACGTCAGCACCATCTGAATTAAAGGAATTACCGTACAACTGAGAGAGTTGTCAGAGAAAGATTTTATTCTACCGAACTCGTCATCATGAAGAGATATGGTATTATCATTCCTTATATTTATAGATTACTGTGAACTGAGTAAATTGACAATCGAAAAACGATATCCATAACTCGAAATGGAAGATTTGTTCGATCATTTACAAGGTTCTAGCAATTTGATCCACGACATGGTTATCATCAACTTCGCGTCCGCGAAAAAGATTATCTATTCGAATCACTACATCCGGTGCTTGTAATGAACGTTATAAGTTTCACGTGATGCCGTTTGGATTGACTAATGCACATGTAGTATTCATAAATTTGGTGAATCTCGTGTGTAGGCTATCATCTGATAAATTCATGCTTGTGATCATTAAGGACCAATTGTTTGTATATAAGAATAATAATGAGTTAATAATTAATTATAGATTTCCCTGAATTGGCCGAACAATAAAAACATGTACCTTAAATATCTAACATATGATTAAAGACTTAACCTTTATATTATTTGACCGTGTGATTAATAAGATAATGGAATATATTGACTCTTCAAAAATTAAGAGTCCTTTTAAGACTTTGGATTTTTACCAAAAAGAAAGTGGAAACGTGTTTTGACAAATGATTTAACAGAGGATTTTAAGGGATTATTCCCTTATACACAAACCATTTAACCAAATTTCTGTTTAGGGGTAAATGTTTGTGTATACCTCAAGACAACCTAAGAGGGATTGAGGAAACCATTTAAACCATGACTTGAAATCTGAAACGATAATTTTTACTTTTCAAACTAAGAAAACTTTGACCAAAGTATAAACAAGGTTTTTCGAACATTTACGAACCTTATTAAATATTTTCGATAAATCAACAAAAATCTTGTTAATTAAATTCAAATTTATTTTGAACATTTTATATAATTGGTCGAACTAAGAAATTTAAAATTTTTACGTTTACGTTTCATAAAAATTAAATAATTATTGTTAATTTACATGTAATAATTATCGACGCTTTAGACGTCGGATTGAGTAAAACAGATAAAGATAATAGTAAAGACGAAACTAAAACATAGAAGATATGAAGAAAGAATTTTGAATAAATACGGTTAAGATATTTATTTCATCAGGAAAGTGAACGTAATTACTGACACATTATGTATAAAAGATAAAGAACCAATTAGGACATGTTCCTTAATAATGAAAGTGCAAAATAAATTGCCGAACAATTTAAAATATAGCCGATGCTTATAAAAAGGATAATATAGATAATAAAAGTGGTTTCCGGCTAATGTGAACCATTAGAATTGAGAAGCCCATGGCGTTAAAATGTATAAAAGGCCACTTGTGGTTTCCTAAATATGGAGATTTTGAGATGTAGTTATGTTGGAATCTGTAAGTATAAGTATTCTATTCTTGTCATTTCTGATTTAATGTATTCTTGTCTGAAGAAGCTGTATTAATGAAAAATTATGAAGGCAGACATCACCTCATACATTTGTAAACGTCTAACTATTGCAAAGGTCATCATCTGAATTAGATTCGATTTGGGTCATCGTCGACAGACTGACCAAATCTGCTAATATCATTCCCCTTAATGATAAATGCAAAAGAGTTATGTAAACATAGTGTGCCTGTATCAAACATCTTTATCAAGATCCTCGCTTCGCAACGAATTTCTAGAGATTTGCTCAGAAATCATTGAGAACGAACCTTGATGAGAGTACTATGTACCACCCCAATCGAAGGGACGAGGTAAATTAACGATACAAAGTAATATAAGTTGTATTTTATGTTTGAATGAATGACCTTTGGTAATAAATAGTATAATCGCTTTCCTTTGGAAGGATTACCATTGATAATCATCGTATTAGGATTGAGATTGAATCTTATTAGGATCTAAATATTAGAGCATCTCTAAGCAGGAGTTGAGATAAAGACACCCGACATACACCCATTGTGAGTTGGACATGTCTTTTAGGTTTAAGGTTTCCTATGATGACGCACCTAACCTTACAAAATACCCGACCCGCGAGATCTAAAATGATTGTTGAAATTAGGATCTGATTATTGACTGCCGGTAGTGGGCAAGAGGTTATGTGAATATGAAATGTAGATCTTGAAGTGCCAGATGGGTAGCGAAGTTATGCCAAAAATTTTAACCATGGAAAAAAATGAATTGATGATCTGAAAGATCATGGGATATAAGTCCCCGTTGTATGGGACCATTGAGATGATGTAAAAGATTTGGTTTGAAAGGCATATAAGCTGGATCTACCCTAGGACTTCAAGGACTGCGTGAATTATGTTTCGTAAATCGAACTTGATAAATATCTATCAAGTTAAAAATCTGAATTCTTCTTGATAAATTTTAGATCGGCAAAAAATTTGCATTCATCAAAAACCCGTGAACATCATGGATAGAGAAAGTAAGTCAACATTAAGCCTGATCTTATTCCCGTAGTTATGTTTGATGAAACTCGTGTATTGTAATGAATTACACTTGTGAGAAAAGACCGAATGTGGAGGTAATACCCACATGGCTTTAACTCTATAAGAAGCGAGTAGTAAGGTAAGATGATCTTTGAGGACAAAGATCCTGTTTAGGGGTAAATGCTATGACAATCCATCAATTTATGGTTGATATTTTATTCTCAATATTTATTTGAAAACATTATTTTAATGTTACAATATGAACTCACTTATTTTTGGGAAGTAATTTGGATTTACGTCTTGAAGTAGCGTCGACTACGTCTAAACCGGAGGATTCTACGTTACGTGCTTACGTTTACATACACCGTCTTTGGTGACAGTCTGACATTTCAGAAAATAAATTTATCCGTGAATATTATTTTGGAGTTTTAAATTTGTGTTGGTTCATAAACTCACAAATTTACGAGAAGAGATTAGGACTTACGATTTTATTTTAACGTCCTTTACGACTAAACCGGAAACCTTAGGATTACGCATTTACGTTTTTGAACTCCGTTTTTGATGAGACAATTTTTATTAGATTCGTTTTGTGCCGTTGATTCATAATTTATAAAAACGTTTTTTGTAAAACGACTCGAGGGCACGTAAATCGAGGAAACTAGAATCGAGGGATACCCGTAAAATAATGGGGATGAGACAAGATAAATCTTGCCCCACCCCCACTACAAGGGTGACAAGCTTATCAAACACACTTGAATTTTTTCAAGTTTCTAGCAAAAGACTAGGACACTTGTCCTAAGTCTTCCACCTAAACCATCTAACATCAAAACCACCACCACAAACCATTTACTTCATTTTACCACATGCAAATCTCACACACAACTCTCTCCTCTCCCCTTGAACGTCCAACACCACCATTATATCACCATCATCATCAAATTTTGACCATAAACAAAAGATATAATCAATATATGTTGATAACCACACCAAAAGATGAAGATTGGAGGTGATTTTAACATATAAAAAGGAGTTTTCATGGAGGTCTTTGGGATGATTTTCAAAAAGGAGTTTAGGGCTGATTTGTTGAAGGTGTATTCATATCCTTGGTAATCTTGAAGGTGGTCTTGATATTTCATAAGATTGGTTACCAAAACCAAGCCTTGTTCATCCAAAATCTCAACCTTTTCATCATTAATGGTGGTATAGAGATTGTTTCTTCCTATCCTCTTGTTATTTTGATTATGTAATCTTGTATTTTCTTTATTTATGTATATTTATATGATGATTAATGATGATAAAAATATTATGTGGGGATTTGGTGTTGATAAACATGGGTAAAAAGATGGAAAACCACATGTAAAATGGTTAAAATCTTACTAAATATGATGGCTGTATAAAAACAGTAGGTAACCAAATGTTAAACTGATAAAATGGTAAAGTGGAATCAATATACAGTAAGTAATATGTCTTGTACACATGTGAGAGTTGGCCATGCAATGGAATCATTAGGATGAGTGAGATATGATCAAAACAAGTTTAGAGTGTAAATCTGAGTACACTGTTTTGGACGAATTTTATAAAATACTTAGAGGCTGATTCAACAGTAGCCATAGAAGAGTTAAATGGAGCACATATCATGTAGTTTATGCCATAAAAATTTGAGCTTCTATCTCCATATAGAACTATAGATATGGCAGTTTTGGTGAACATGAAAATAAAAATCAGATTTTGGAAATTAAAGTATAATAGTATTATATAAGCACTTAAATAAAAATAGTATAAAATGTGAATTAAAACCCACTAACTTATATAATACATTTATATAAATATGTATAAAGATAAATAAATAGACATTTTATAAAAATGGTAGTTTGATAAGTTTTATAAGTTATAAAACTATAAACATGATTTTTACGACTTTTTCGGCTATTACCGTAAAATTAACGTTTTTGTTAAATAAAACTTAGACGGTTGGACCCGTCTAATGTAAATTTTTATAAACTCATATACTGATATATAGACATATATAACAAGTAAAAACCGATAAAAACCCAAACTATATGACATACGTACATTAACGAGCTAAGTTAACATTATTGGACTAATAATACAACAAAATGGACTAAAACACTTATAAACTTATTTATTGGGCTTAACCCATTTGGGTCCAACATGTAAAGTATAAATACTTATAATACAAGTATGAAATGGATTAATACAAGTTAATAAACTTATAATAGGCTTATTGGACCTAAAACACGTAAATAGGTAAAACTAGAAAACTAGTATAAAAGTTATCGACACATAACACTAAAATGAGTAAATGAGAATATGTAAACCCACTTGATCATCATATATATAAAATCATCATATGTATACATAATTGTTATTTTTATAAAGACATTGGACAAGAGTCTAAGACGATTATTATTTGTCTAGGTTTCCGTGATTGAAGCACGTACCGTACATCCGAATTGCCGATAACCCGCCTTCCCACATCAACGTGAGTTCATAGCCTCGCACTCTTTTAAATGTTTTTATGAAGTATTTTATAAACCCGCGAGGGAGATAACATGTTAGTTTTACTAAAATAGGACACCATTTGTCCCGATTGTTTGTTTATTGATTTGGACCCGAATGATTGTATGACCCGATGAATGATTAAATGACCCGATAGATGAGATAAAATGGATTATTAAAGTTAGGTTATGTCACTAAAAGTCCCATTAGCATGAATTGTGAACTACCGGGATTTGGTAGACGCTTATGCATATAATAGTACTATTTGGGGACGATCACCCCAGTTTGCGCCTTGACGGTTGATCCCCGTCGTGCCACATTGATTGGTAAACGAATTTATGTATGAGAAGATTTACATAGCGTGAACTTTGTGACGACACGCTAATTTAGATGGGCAAATGAGTTTCGGGCTAGCTACCCGTTGTTTGTTGTAGTAAGGTAACAATGTCATGCGACTTATAATAATCCAATTAACGAAATACTGCTATATGCACCAAATTACGATGTATTGCCTAACTAGCAATACGGGGTCGTACTATTGATATTATGTTCGTGTTTTGGTTTTCATAACCATAATCATATAATATTTTTTATTTAACTCCATACGACTTTATAAAACGTATTGTATGATATTTTTACGACATTGGTTCGTATAATGATTTTGAAGGCGAAAGCCTATATTATGATTTTGACAAGGATTTGTATAAAATGATTTTAGCTATTTTATGACCTACTACATGGATTTGTACAAAATGATTTTCGGTAATAATTTTATACCGATGTTATATTGATGGATTTTATTAAACTCTATGAATTCACTCGGCGTTATCGCTGACCTTTCTTTTAACATGTTTTGTCTAAGATACTTGAAGGTAATTCTCGGGAAGACGACAAGAATTCATGGCCCGCACTTAAACAATAATTTCCATTCAAATGTTTTGTAAAAAACTGTATGAAATACAATGACTTGGGACCTATGTAACTTTAATATTTATGAATGGAAATGCTTTATTATTAAAACGACACGACTTTTAAGCGTTCTCTATGATGTGAGTAATGTGCTATCCCGTAACACCAACTAGTCTTCCGCTGTACTAAGTTGTATAACTTTGGGGGTGTTACAATGTTTTTCCCTGGTTATTGAGCAAGATTAATTGAGCATGGATTGAGCATCATTTAGGAGCATAAAAATGACGGGGAATTTATCACTTTATTGGGATATTTATAACAAATGTTATTCAACGATTTAAACGATTGTATCAAGTTAATGTCTACATCAATTGTATTTCAAATATCATATAATTATGATATGTGCTTTGTAAGCTATTTTCTCATCGATCCACCACTGTGATACCCGGTTTGGGGGTGTTACAGAGAATGGTATCAGAGCTTTAGTTATTGCGAACCAGATAAATTTTTTAAATAAAATAAGAATAAAAAAAATATATTTTTCTTTTATTTAAAAGCTAGACTATAACTTTACAAAATTCTTTTTGGGGATTTTTTTGGGACATACTTAGAAAGCATGTAGCATAGAGAGCATGCATAACTATATGATTTATGTGCGCATTTATTATTATATGCATTGATATTTGTTGATTGTATTAGATGATAACTCTGAACGTATTTACGTATTATGACTATTTAATATTTATTATAGAAATATTAAATACTAAAGTTACTTAATGAAACAAATGAACATGCCATGTTAAGTAGGGAGCTTTATACAAAAGATGTTCCATCTCGATATTACGTTTTGAATGAGTGGTTGGGTTTACGATTTAAAGTGCCCTCGCTCCTCAAACGTTTATAGAATGACTTCTGAGGTATGATGACCCGAACAATGCATTGTAACCACGAACAACCAAACACATAACAACCCTTGGAAATATTTAAATGAAAATATAAATAAAATCATTGGAAACATTTTGGAAATCTAACAGAAACTCTAGAAACCATTAGAAAATCTAAGAAGATTTTTAAATCTAAAAAGTTTTTTTTTTATTTTTGGAAAATCTAAATTGATTTTATTAAAATAGAACTTAACATAATGCATCTTGAAAAATCTTGGTGAAACCTAAATTTAGATTCTTATAAATCTGTGGTAAACCTAATTAGAATTTATAAATATTGAAAAATCTAATAAAATGTTGGGGAAAATCTAAAATTAGATTTTATAAATTATTCTTTGGAGATCTTGACTTAATCTTTATAAACTAGTAATAAAATTGTAGGGTTACCTAAATTTCACACTTAGATAAATGATTAATATTATTAATGGACTAAGTTAAGACCATGTAACAATAACCCAAAACTTGAATAGGCCCATTTAGCGCCTTGTGAGCCCACTTAGTAAACCTTGAATTATTAAAGGACTAAAATATGTTTAGGCCCATTAGGAAACCCATTAGCTCTTTTGGCACATTTAAATAAGCCCACTTAGTGATCCTTATACTCGAATAAAGTTTTAATACCAAATATCACTTATAAAAACTTTTGGACTAAAAATGTCAATTTATTAAAATATGGATTAAAACTGTGACATTTGAAACGTGTCTTGATAAAACAATAATTTCAAGAACTGATATTGTACATACATGAAAGTCTAGGGATTATTAAGTGCCATTCGTGACTTTTTATACCTTAAGGACCACTGTTAGCCAAGTGGTATCATTCGCCAAGGGATTCGTGAATAAGTATTTGGTGTTGTTTTTGTTGATTTATTTTCGTGGGTTTTAGGTTGATTCATGTTTGAAGATTGAAATCTTTGCGTTTTGGTGGTTAAAGTTTGTAACCAAACCGACTACATAGTTGTGGTAGTGATTTGGGTTACTTTGTTTGATCAAAATCGCAAAGTTTTTGTTTTTTTTGGTGATTTTCGGGATATTTTTGAATATCTGGAATTCTGGATCACGAAAAAGTCGGAAACATCTCTCCACTTCGGAATAATTCCCATATTCAGAAGTACCCAAGAGGGTTTTAGTTTTTTCCGAAGCGCTCTAGAAAAAGCATTCCGAAGTGCAAATGTTCCAGATTCCGAAGTGAAAATATAGTGATTATTCCGAAGTGAATAACATCACCAGTTCCGAAGTTCCAAACATCCAATATTCCGAAGTGTACCACATCTGTATTCCGAAGTGCCTTTGAAGACATATTCCGAAGTCATCAACTTTAAATTATTCCGAAGTAGTCATCTAGAATTATTGCGAAGTAGTCCTTCAAAATTATTCCGAAGTGGTCATCTAGAATTATTGAGAAGTGGTTCTTCAAAATTATTCCGAAGTGGTCATCAAGAATTATTGCGAAGTGGTCCTTCAAAATTATTCCGAAGTATTCTTTCTTCACTTTTCCGAAGATAATTTTTTTGTATTGCAAAGTGGGTAACATCTAGATTGCGAAGTTGTTGTTTAAGTTGGACATTGCGAAGTTACCAAGGGTCATCATTCCGAAGTAAGTTTTTTTTTTGGTTTAGATTGCGAAGTCCCCATATTTTTGTATTCCGAAGATCAACTTGAGAATTTGTCCGAAAATTCTTGCTTAATTTTTCAGAAAAAGTCCCCATATTTCTGTATTTCGTGAGTTTTTTTGTTTATCTTGGATTTTTTTGGCTTCTCAAGATCTCATTCTTAGGGGATTTAATCAATTTAGTTATTTTTACAACATCACACTGCTTTCTACGAATTGAGATCTTGTTTAACACACGACTTCTACGATGACGTCTCAACAAGATATTTATGCTGCGGGTACTGAGAATCGTCCATCCATGCTTACTAAGGAGAACTACACTACATGGGCTAGTCGTCTCCTTCGTTATGCAAAATGTAAACCTTTGGGCAAGTTGATTGTCAACTCGATTCAAAAAGGTCCGTATGTTAGAAGAACAATTCTTGTGCCTGGGGATCCTACGAATGATAACCTAGTGGCTAACTATAGTCATGAGCAAACGGATGAAGAATTAACTGAAGCTGAATCCAAACAACTCGATGCCGATGATCAAGTAATTCAATTCATTCTCATGGGACTTCCTGAAGATGTTTATGTTGCTGTCGATAGTTGTGAAACTGCACACGAGATGTGGCTTAGGATTCAGAAAATGATGAAGGGGAGTGAAATCGGTTTACAAGAAAAGGAAACTAAGTTGCTTCGTGAATGGGAGAAATTTACGTCTACTGAAGGGGAACAAATTGAACCTTACTATCATCGGTTTTCAACCCTCATGAACCACCTTAGAAGAAACAAACATGAACATGCACAAATTGCTGCCAATATCAAATTCCTTGATAATCTTCCTTCTGAATGGTCACGATATGTCACTCTTGTTAATCAAACCAAGGATCTGCATGTTGTGGACTACACTCAAGTATATGACTATTTGAAGATGAATCCAGATGAAGATAACGAAGTTATGGCAGAAAGACGTGCCAAGACACAAGACCCATTGGCTTTTATAGCGAACTCTCCATCATCTATGTCATATCCCATGGTACCCTACCATGAACCCTCATCAAGTAACTTCATGCCACAACAACTCATCTCTTATGGATATCAACCTCCTCCTGCTATGAATTACTTACAACAACCCATTGCCTGTTTTGATGACATCACCGATCCTACTCATGCGATTACTATTGGTCTTGCACTTCTCGCAAAGGCATTCAAATTTACCATTAACCCCACCAACAACAATCAGAGAATATCCTCGAACACTAGAAATAGGCAGATTGCTCAACCTTTCATGAATGCGAATCAAGATCGCCAATTGGTAGTTGTTGGGAACACGGGCACACAATATGGTCAGAATGTTAGAAATGCAGGAAATCAGTATGGACAAATCTGTGGTCAGAATCTGAATGTTCCAAATGCGGGTAATCAGAATGGGTTAATAGTTGTGCCAGCGGTTGGTAATCAGATGGGAAACATTGTGGCTGCAAGGGCTGAGAATACTTGTACGGGAAATGGAAACAACAATCGTCAGGTTCAGTGCTACAACTGCAGGGGATTTGGTCATTATGCTCGAGATTGCACAGCCAAAAAGAAGAGGGATGTTGCTTATCTTCAGACTCAGCTTCTCAGAGCACAAAAAGAAGAGGCATGGATTCCACTTCAAGCTGAGGAATTTGATCTTATGGCTTCTGCTACAGAATATGACGAGGAAGAAGAGGTGAATGCCAACTACATCTTGATGGCTAACCTACAACAAGCATCTACCTCAGGAATGCATGTTGACAGAGCTCCCGTTTATGATTCAGACGGTCCCTCTGAGGTATATCCACGTTTTGATGATAATGATATATATATAGTACGTCTAATCAGGAGGAGGAGTATACTGAGATGCTTGAGCCCTACACTGAGACACAGGGGATCAAACGAATAATAGTAATACTATTTCGAAGGAGCCTAGTGTGGACCTTAGTGTGGATCAAGTTTCCCACCCTACAACCCTTTCTGATGAGACACATGCGTATTATAAATCTCTATTTGATAAGCTTTCTAAGGATGTCGATCATGCTATGGTGGTTAATAATAAGTTTAGAGAAACTAATGCCAAATTGACCACTGAGCTTGCGGGATATAAGGAACGGGAGAAATGTTTTGAAATTCATCAGGCTAAAATTAATGAACTTGAACAAGCTCATGCTACATCGGTTTATCAAGAAAAGTGCACTACTAAGAAGTTAAATGCCTTACATTTAAGTAGTGCTAAAAAGATAAGCGAATTGAATGATGAAATCACTTCTTTAATAAACAACTTTCAACTGAAAAATCTATTATTTTGGAGTTAAACGAAGAACGGAAAAAGCTGAAACATGATTTCAAAATTCGAGAAGATGGGCTTGTTGAGGATTTTTTTCAAAGCTCAGGATAGGATTAGAGAATTAGACAACCTTTTAGTAAAACGTGGCCAGTCTATGCAGACGATAAATATGCTCGCACCAAAAGTGAATGAGATAAACTACACTCGATAAAAATAGGCTTTAGGTTGTCCTCTTCCCCCTAATCCCGGATATCTTAAGCAAGTTCAGGCTACTAATGAAACCTTATATAATGGTAGTGTGCTCTTGTCTGATGAGCATGATCCTCCTAGTGTGCATGATTCCGAGGAAACAACTGAACTTGCAGTAGAGACTCGTTTAAGAATGAAAAAGCTTGATAAAGAAGTGACACCCGTTTATTATCCAAAAGTTAATCCTCCAACTATTTTTGTTCGGCCTAAAATGAGTACTGAAATACTTTTGCTCCCAAGTAATGAATTATCTGATGACCCTCCTAAACCAAGTATCACACGCCGATTTTTAAACGAGCTTAAAGATAACTTTGTCATTCTTAAACGTGTTGTTAATTCAAAAATCACTGGAGGAAATTTTACATCACCTGTTCAGATTGAGGTCCAGAAATTTCTTCAAAACGACACTAATCTGATTATTAATCAAGTTGATGCTCGGTTAGCCAATTTGGAAAATTCTTTTCTAAAATAATTTGCCAACTTTGTTGAAGACTTTAAATCTTTGGCGAAGGAAGCTGATGAATCTCTTGATAAAATCAAAGTTTTGGAAAACGATCTTGAACGCCTCTCTAATGCACGTGATTCTATTGATAGTAACCCTGTTGAGTTAAGTACCTCTGTGTCGCATAATGAAAACCTCCAAACTGAGCTAGATCTTATGAAAGAGAAAATAGAATCTTATGTCATTAAAAAGGATAGAGAATTCACCGATCTTTGGAATAAATTTTTCAAAAAATGTGATGAATGCAAATATGACAAGATTTCGTATGAAAAAGCTTACAATGAAATGCAAAAAACTATCGCACAATTACAGGCTCAATTAGGAGGGATTAAGGAAAAGAATTTGGCCTCTTTAGGGTTAGAAAGTTCCAGTGATGGAAATGCTCATAAGCTTAAGGCTAAGATTGCACATTTAGAATTTTTTGTTGTTTCATATAAGCGGGCTGTTGAACAATGTAAGTCTATCTATCAGCAACCTATTGATAAAATCTGTGAGAACTATAAGTTAAAGGCCTTGTTAAAAGATAAGACTTCTGAACCTAGCTTGATTGTGGATACGATGATTCAGAAACCACCAATCTCGGGACCCACTCGTATTGCTGTTACACCTTTTCCCAAGGTTGCTGGAACGAAAGCTGCAGTAATCGCCCCAGGAATGTTTCGTGTTAGACCTTCCTCTCAAACTAGGGTAGATATCTCTGTGCCTAGCAACCAACGTAAAGCAAGCATTAGAAAAAAACCGACCACTATCGCTCAACCACAAGTCATTGATTTAAAAAAATCTAATTCTAACAAGTGTGTGTATTTTTCTACAGGAATGAACAACTACACTAAGAGCAGAAGGCCACAGCCTACGAGCAATACAAGGAATGATAGGGTCCCTTTTGCCTCTAGAAGTAGTCGCCCCAAGGCTAATAATGTGGAAGTACAAGAACAGCGTAGGAATTTATCGTTTTTTATTCATAATCAGAAACTTGATTCTTCTGAATGTAATGACTTTAAACTTTCTATTCGGAATGAAAAATCTGAAGTTATTTGTGTTGGAAATACGTTTTACGTATATAGAAAGTCTCGGTCACTCCAACAATATAGTTATAGGCTCGTTGTAGTGTTTAAGTTACTTTTATTAAATAGCCCGACCCATGAGCATGTTCATGGACCGGAGGCCCAAGTCCATTAAGGACTTGGGTATATAAGCCTCTTTCCACCATCAAAAAGTGGTGTTGGTTGTTTCATTTCTCACTTTACTATCACATAGTTTCTTTCACTTCTCTCTCTAAGTTTCTCTCTCTAGAAAACATCAACCCTCTTGATTCATAAAGATTATCATTTTTCTACAATTGGTATCAAGAGCATGGGATGAAATATAGGTTGGTTTTCGTGTTGTGTATGCTTTCTTAAGCATTTCGTAGGTTTTTGAGTGTTCTTTGCCGAAACATCAAATTTTTTTGTGTTTGTTAGTGATTTCAAGTAGTATAACTTCTTTAATCGTGTTGTAGTGTTTTTGGTATCTTGGTTTTGGTTAAAACACAACCTTTCTTGGATCAAATGTTCAAAACTGTCTTGTTTTTCTTCATTCCGAAATTCCAGCAAGTATCACCATCAGAAAGTACAAGTGAGAGTGATTTGATCGCTATAACCAGTTGGTTCTACTTTGTGATCACAAGATTACGATACCTTATTCCGATCTAGACATTCCGATCGTACATTTCGATCTGGGATTCTGACGGTTGTAAGGGATTTTTTGAGTCGTTACTATGTCCAGTTTGTTTTAGTCATATTCCGATCTAAACATTCCGACAGTGCATTGCGATCTAAGTATTCCGACAGGTAAACATTGCGTTCTAAGCATTCAGACAGAAGGACATTTCGATAGATTGATATTCTGATAGAACCAAGCATTCTGATATCAGCAACATTCCGACAGAAAGGGTATTCCGACAGAAAGCTACATTCCGATATAATTTATTTTTGGATACTTAGAGGATTTTTCTATCGTGCATTAATTTGGTAATTTAGAAAATTTCAAAAACAAACACAACAACAAGATAACAACATCTTTCATTTAACAACACAAAAACACATAACCTTATTTCATTGTTCGATCATTTTTGATAATCTTTTTTCAAGGGATCATAAAATGAATTCACATTCATATATGCCAACCATGACTTCGCTTACCGATATCTCAATCATCTCGGGTACTGACACTAGCCCACCTTTGCTCATCAAAGATTTATTTGAAGCATGGTAAGGCCGCATGAAACGTACATCATGGGCAAACACAGTGGTCGACTTATGCTTCAATCAATTGAAAAAGGTCCATTAGATTGGGGAGAAGTTACCGTCAACAATGTGACAAGGGTAAGGGAGTATCATGAGTTAACCGATGCTAACAAAATCATTGCCGATGAAGATGAAACGGCCGTTCAGACAATTCTTCAAGCCCTTCCACCCGATATCTTTAGAATGGTAAGTGAACATAAAGTGGCAAAGGATCTTTGGGATCGGTTAGCTATTTTGTTACAAAGGACATCTCTAACTAAGCAAGAACGAGATTTTCAATTGTATGACTTGTTTGATAGGTTTACATACATTCCAAGGGAGACTCTTTACGATTACTACTAGCGTTTCACTACTTTGATGAATTACATGAATGTGTATAATCTAAGGATTGAACAGTTTCAACTAAACACAAAGTTCTTGAACACGTTACCCCAAGAATGGAGTCAATATGTCACCGATGTTAAGATGATTCGAGATTTGCACAAGTAAAATTTAGATCAACTCTATGCCTTCTTGCAACAACACGAGAAGCACGTGATCCAAAAACGCATCTCTCAGGGATCTTATCATGAACCATTGGCACTAATGGCAAACAATCCTACATTGTCATATCATAACTCTTTGTTTGCTTTGGGACACCAATCTTCCTATCAACCACTGTATCAAACACCAAGCTTCCTACAGTATTCGATCTTGACACAACCGCCTACATCTTATCAAAAACAACACAAGCAACTAGCAACATCATCACAAGGAGATTCACATTCGTTACCTTATGCTTCACACCAGTATTCACCTTATCAACCTCCAACAAACCCTGCTGTTACCTATCAACAACTTGAGGCTCCTCAACCCCATTACTCGCAACAAGTTAGTGATCCATCAAATCAACTTGTAGCTCAATCAGCTCCAGCATTCTACTGTGATGATGAGATCATTGTCCCTAAGTTTAGACAAGGGGACAGTCCTACTGATATACTTGCTCAAATGTCTGCTTATCTCACTCAAACTTTGAACAAACGAGGTTACATAGGTCCAGCAACAACTAACAATCAGTTAAGGAACTCTTCTAACTCTCAACAACAGGCTATAATTCTGGATGGCAGAGTCATGGTGCAACC
Organism: Glebionis coronaria; assembly: GCA_025667525.1. Taxonomy (NCBI): domain Eukaryota; kingdom Viridiplantae; phylum Streptophyta; class Magnoliopsida; order Asterales; family Asteraceae; genus Glebionis; species Glebionis coronaria. Next base: position 315,014,796 of record CM046875.1, on the reverse strand, counting down.
ACTTCAGGGGAGACCCAATTCATCTACTGCTGGTGCACGTTCATCTAACACTGCAGCTACAAGAGGTAATAGCACTGTCAAAATGAAGGTGATTATATGCTATAACTGCAAAGGGGAAGGGCACATGGCCCGAGAGTGCAAGCAGCCCAAGAAGAAAAGGGACGGCACATGGTTTCAGGAGAAGATCTACTTGGTGAATGCTCAAGCCCAAGGACGTGAGCTCGATGAAGAAGAATTGGCATTTCTCGCAGATCCGGGAGTAGCGGACACTGACGTCTCACAGAAGCCATCACAAACAATGCCGCATATCAATGTGATGATTTGGATGCAGACGACTCTGACTGTGATGATCTCAACACCGCCAAAGCAGCTCTCATGGAAAATCTTTCACTTTATGGAGCTGATACAATTTCTGAGGTACCAAATACTGCTACAGATAATAGTATTGTACCGTATCAAGTTGAGGAAGTGTCTGAGTATTAAAAACAGCCTCCGGTGGTTAGTAACTCAATCGAGGAGACAAAAAATGATAGCAATATCAATGCAAGTCCCCAGACTTTGAGTGAACCACAACCGGGAGCTATTACGACTACCAATTCATCTACTCAACCTGATTTGGTTATGGTCTCGGCATCTTTTCTTTGCCAAATGAATAATGCGGTCCTTGAAACCCTCAATGTTAATCAGACTCTATCTACCGAGCTTGCTTTACATAAGGAAAAGGTTAAAACCTTGGAATTAACTCCAGTGTCCACGACCTTAACCAATCTTGAATTTGATAGGTTTAGGCAAGTCCAAATGGATAATCTGCTAGAAATTGAGGGAGCAAATCTTTCGAAAGAACTCAAAGAAAAAGAGTCAGTTGTTAATAATTTTCAAAAACTTCAAAAGGATTTCGAAATTCTCGAGTCTAAAAGAGTTGAAACGGAAATTAAGGCATTTGAGAGAGTTAAAAAGACTGAAATTTTGCTTTTAAAACAATATGCTGCTTCACATTTAGTACACTTGTTTCATTCTTCTTTTCAAGAGTTCAATCTATCGCGTCTAATAGACCTACCACCTAACCCGGGGTAGCAAAGCAAGCATTTCACCACAAGCCACAACTTTATGATGCAACCAAATTAGGATTGGTATTAGATCAGATTATGTTCTTGAATGAATCTGAGAGCATGACACCATATGAAGGGAAGCGGTTAAATTTACTCCCTACATATCCTGAATATGACTATGCTCAAATGAATGCAACAAATGCTACAATAGAACTTAGAACTCGATTTAATATGCAAAAGAGAAATATCCAAACATCCACTTTCATGCCTACTAGAGAATGCCTTAGTATAATTCCTACACTCGTTAACTCGGACGAACCGAAGGAAATTCCTAAGAATCTTCCACCGGTAAGTACGGTAAAGCTCAGCTTGGAAGAGATTGAACGATAGCTTACCGAGTTTGACAAGGTCATCCTGGAATGTACGACTTCAACGGCTCTAACCGCTGGAGAATGGGCTTTCGAATACATGAAAACGGTGTTTGAGAAAGAGATCCTTCCGTTTGTGAACCATATTAAAAATGGAGTCTATGATCTAGCGGGTAATCTAAGTTTTGAAATTGGTGAAGTTCAAAATGTTTTCTATGAAATGGATGATGCTTATGAACAACATTTAATTGAAAAAGAAAAGATTTTATCCGACTATGACTGATTCTTAGAACATATAGTGTCTCTCGAAGTGATGCAAGTTGTTACTCTTAAATATGCTCATGAGATTTCATCTACTACTGTGAATAAATGTGATGATGTGCATAATATATCTGTGAATATTGTTGAGCATGTGATTAATGTAGATAATCATTCTTGTCATGAATCCAACGCTGAATTTTTAAAGCTTCAAGATTCTTATAACACACTTTCAAAAAGTTTTAATGAGCTTCAACAACATTGTATATCTCTTGAGATTGAAAATCAATCTAAAAATGAAACTCTTTCAAAAACAAATGATTGTGAAAACTCTGTTGAGACAAGTGATAAGATGATTCAGGTAGTTAAGGCTTTAGAGGAAGAAATTATGAGACTGAAGAGAGAATCAGTAGCAGAGAAATTAGAACTAGAGGCTGCAGAGATTAAGAATCATGCCCTAGAAGATATAATTTCTTTTATGATAAGGGAGCTTGATAAAGTAAAGCAGGGTTTTTCACAAATTTATGGTTCATTAGAAAATCGCTTCGCTTTTAATGCGACAGAGCGAAAGTCACTTGTTGACAAACTAAACCGTAAGAGCGAGGAAATCTCTGACTTAAAAATTCAACTCATCAACAAAAACATGGTTTTGGCTGAATTAAAGGAGACACTTCAACTCAAAGGACAAGAAGTTGTTGATAATTCAGCTACAGTCTCTGCCTCGACCTCTAGTGCTTCCAAACCCAAACCACGTGTGCTATATCGGGACCCAATATTTAAGAGAAGTTCAACTAAGTTTGCCACATACATGAAAAATTCCTCAGAAGATGCAGATCTTGCTAGAGAGATCGTTGATGACATGCGTGAACTAGATCCCACAAGTCATCGTCTATATGAGCTTTTATTATATGTGGATCGCGTTCAGGATGGTTTAGAAAACATAGAGTACATTGGGCAACCGATATCTGTACCACCTAAACAACAAACCACCATTGCCATTACTCCATTCAATAAGACCCCAGGAGCAACGCCTATTTTGAATACACCCATCAAGGCTAAGTCAAAATCTGTAACTAATGTTCCCTTGGCTTCTAAAGGAGTAATTATGTCCACTAAGGCTAAGGGATCTCAAGCCAAGAAAGATAGGATCAAGCCTTCCACTAGTAGGACTGAGAAGAAGAAAGTAGAAGTTGACCCTAGGAATGTTATTTCAGTTTTAAATAAAAAGAATCATGTAGCTAAGACAAAAGGTTCTCCCTTTGAGTGGAAACCTAAGCAAAATGTGAATTCTAATTGGAAATGTTGGAATTGTAATGAATGCATGTTTTCTCAGCGTCATGATTTATGCCTTGTTGATCACGTGAATGAAATGTATGCTATTAGGAACAACCTTGAATGGGTTCCAACGGGGAAGAAATTCACTCTAGTTGGTTGGCAATGGAAACCCACTGGTAGGACCTTCACTGCTAATGGAACTACGTGCCCTTTAACTAGGATCACATCCACAGAAGTTAGGTCTCAGCGTCCTTTAAATAGGAACACTAGCACTAAGAAATGGAAAAAGCGCCCTTTAACTAGGTCTGCCCCCACTATTGTGCCTACCAGTGTTACTGTCCCCAGTCAAAACTAGAATCTAAACCAACAACTAGTAAGAAAATTTGGAAGCCTAAAGATTCTTCTAATAGCAAATCTAAGATAATTACATCTGTACCTGCTAACTCAAAGGAACAATTAGATTCCGATACATCGTCTTTGTTTGGTGATATTTTCAGGTCGTCCAAATTATTCTTTGGTATTTGGACTCGGGGTGCTCCAAACATATGACTGGAGACCGCTCGATGCTCATAAATTTCGTCAGCAAGTTTCTAGGAACGGTTAAATTCGGCAACGACCATATTGCAAAGATCATGGGTTATGGTGAATAACAAATTGGGAATGTTACTATTTCAAGGGTTTATTATGTGGAGGGACTTGGTCACAATCTATTTTCAGTGGGACAATTTTGCGATTCTAACCTTGAGGTGGCTTTTCGACAACATACTTGCTTTATTCGCGATCTTGCAGGAAATGATTTGTTAAAAGGTTCTCGAGGGGATAATATTTATACATTTGTCTATTCAAAACATGATGGCCGCCTCTCCTATTTGCCTTCTCTCCAAAGCATCTAAGACCAAGTCATGGTTGTGGCATCGCCGGTTATCTCATCTTAACTTTGATGCTATTAACCATTTTGCTAAAAACGAACTTGTTCGTGGTCTTCCAAAACTTAAGTTTGACAAGGATCATTTATGTTCCGCGTGTTCTTTGGGGAAAAGTACCAAGAAATCATACAAACCTAAAGCTGAAGACACCAACCAAGAACCACTGTATCTTTTGCACATGGATCTTTGCGGGCCAATGCGTACGGCTAGTGTGAGTGGTAGAAAATACATCCTCGTCATGGTGGATGATTTCTCAAGGTTTACATGGGTAAAATTTTTAGCATCCAAGGATCAAGCACCAGAGTATATTATTACTTTCTTAAAGATGATCCAAGTACGTCTTAATGCTACTGTTCGCCGCATTCGCACTGATAATGGAACTGAGTTCGTTAATCAAACTCTACGAGAATATTATGAAAAGGTAGGTATTTCACATGAAACTTCTGTTTCCCGCACTCCATAGCAAAACGTTGTCATGGAAAGACGTAATCGTACACTTATGGAAGCAAGAACTATGTTGATTTATGCGAGTGCTCCTTTATTCTTATGGGTTGAAGCAGTGGCAACCGCATGTTATACCTAAAACCGCTCCATCATTCGTAAACGTCATGGTAAAACTCCATATGAGCTACTTCATGGATACAAACCCGATATTTCATTTCTTCATGTGTTTGGTGCCCTGTGTTATCCAAATACAAATAGTAAGAATTTGGGCAAACTTCAACCGAAGGCTGATATTGGAATTTTCATTGGTTACTCGCCTGCAAAGAAAGCTTGCCGAATTTATAATCATCGTCTTGGAAAGATAGTAGAAACTTTGGATGCCGATTTTGATGAGCTGACAGCGATGGCTTCTGAGCAACACAGCTCTGAACCCGCATTACATGAGATGGGAACCGGTACAATCAGTTCCGGATTAACTCCCAACAATCCTAACTCTCCATCATTTATACCACCTACAAGGTCCGAGTGGGGTGAGTTATTTCAACCTGTGTTTGATGAATTCTTTGATCCACCGAGTAATGATTCTCCAGCACCTACAACAGTAGCTCTGATTCCTGAAGTTATTGCTCAAGATAATGGAAATCAGTCCGAGACATCTACTGTTACTCTTGAACCAGATGTCCCATCACCCACTAAATCACAAACTACACCCGAATCCTCACCCCCAATCGTTCCTAATGATGTTGAAGAGGATCCCTATGATCACGACTTGGAATATGCTCACTTACAAGAGCTTCCCTTCTTTGGTTCACAAATACCTGAAGACCCTAACAGTGCGTCTACCTCAGAGGAAGCTCCTGCAATCGTTCACTCCCGACCACCACGGATTGAAACTCACAACACAAAATGGACAAAGGATCACCCAATCCGCAATATTATTGGTGACATCGATCGACCAGTCTTAACACGCCACCAACTCCAAGAACATGCATTATATTGCTATTTTGATGCATTTCTTTCAGACACTGAACCTAAAAACTGGCAACAAGCCATGACCGAATCATCTTGGATT